>CM035160.1:41644676-42080167 GCA_020205615.1 Panax quinquefolius
TCCAAATGTAATAATAAATGTCGAATAATAATAAACAATGGAACTGTGTCCCTGTAAAACACACATACGAGGATATTCCAATGTAATAATTAATACGGAATAATAAACAATGGAACCAGTCCCTGTAAACACACGCATGTGATATTCCAATGTAATAATAAAGAATGGAATAATGTAAGAAGATCACCAAGTATAGGGGATTCCACGACAAAAGTTATTCTAATGTAATAAATAAGAATGGAATAATATAAGGATTTCACCAAGTATAGGTACGCCACAGATATACAAAGTTATGTATGGTATGCCACTTTTACAAAAGTTATTCCAATGTAATAATAATGAATGGAATAACAAAAGTTCTCTTCATGAATAAGAAAGAATAACATTCTTACGGGTACAACAAATAATATCCCTTACCATAAAAGACAATCGGATATCAAAGTAGTGGAAGTACCGTATACTTCTTCTTCTTTCTCTATAGATTTTCTCTATAGCTTTCTCTATAATTTTCTCTCTAGAGTTCAAATGAATTGTAAGAAAATAATGAAGGAATGAGCTTCTATTTATAGGAAAATAGAATGCATAGTAATTAATCCATGAACTATCCGTATTGATTTACTTTAACTGACTATCCATATTTAAAGCAAAATCTTTTAAATAAAATATAATATATTCTATTTATATAAAACATTTTACTATGCAAATACTATGCAAAACACTATGCAACACTATGCATAATAAAATATAATATATTTTATTTATAGAATAACTTTAATAAAGTATTCGCTTTTATATAAAGATGTTTCGCTTTTATTACGCTAATAATATGAATAAAACAAAACGTCATTATCGCTTATAATAATTCATATTATTAATCGACAATAATGGAATCAAACCGAGTGACTTTCACATAAGCATAAATAATCAATACAATGTGCTACTATGCAACCACACGTACATCGCATTTTTTACTACCGTAGTAGTTCAACAAGATCAACGGTAGAAACTTCCGCCGTTATTTCAATAAAATATTTTTGTCGCTTTTTCAATCCGACAATAATTTCGTTATGGGTCCACCAATGATTGAGTCATTGTTACCTAATATTCCCTCGCTAAACCGAATATTCCCCACCAATCGAATATAATATAACCACTGTGCATACTTTGCAAAATTTATAAATACTACCCACAACTATAATATTATCTCAAATTCACACCATAATATTAAAAATTATTTCGACAAAATTTAAATCTTTATTGATAAAATCTGGGGTCTCACAATCTCCTCCTTATGGAATTTCACCTCGAAATTAGGGTACGACTGGTATGATAAAGAGATGAGGATACCTTGAATACCTTTATCGTTGAAAACATTAAATTCATCTTGCAATCCTACCAAAGATATTCATTAACAATTCATCTTTGCACTATGTGCCAAAGATATACAAATCAGAAACCAATAATGCCGAGACTCACTTAATAAGATCACCAATCACGTAATTATCCATGCACCAATCGCCAAGGATATTCGTGTTTTCAATTACTGGCCATGATTATACGTAATAATTCGGTCATAATCATACCAAGTCTATCAATGCACTACTACCTAAAGACGACTTTTTAGACATCCATGAATTAATATTTCATTACGAGACTCAACTCAATAATTAATCCATATCATCGAATCATCCCCGCATCAAAGATGCCAAGGATATTCATTAAGATCAACAACCACAAATTATCCACGCACTACTACCAAAGATAATCGTATTCATTAAGATCACGACCACAAATTATCCATGACTACTACCAAAGATAATCGTGTATTCATTAAGATCAACCGACCACAAATTATCCATGCACTACGTACCAAAGATAATCGTATTCATTAAGATCACGACCACAAATTATCCATGCACTACTACCAAAGATAATCGTGGTATTCATTAAGATCACAACCACAAATTATCCATGCACTACGTACCAAAGATAATCGTGTTTTCTAATTACTTGCTATGATTATACCGAACAATCCTCGGTCATAATCATACCAAGTCCATCTACGCACCACAGAAGCCACGGATGACTTTCAAACATAATATAAGCATGAGGATAATGATATAAAGAATCAATCAAATGAGATAAAGGATAAATATTAAACATTTATAATATAATTTATCCAGATTCAAGAATATCCCCATGTTATCAATCACTTAATAATCTCATAATCTAATATCATTAATATTATAACAATATTTTAATCACTTAAATTTATAAACAATTTATCTCAATTGTTTACGCTTTACCATATAATGCATTTAATCATTCAAAATGCCATACTCATAAGATATCATCACCAATTATCAAATCCTCATCAAAAATATACGTGATATATTCTATATAGGATTCTCTAGCCATAAAATCTTATTTTCAACTTTGTTACTTCACATAACATATTTAACTCATATGTTCAGAATTAAACTATTTTCATAAAAAATACCAAATCAGTCCCAAAAATATTTCTTTTCTGGGATTTAGCATAATATAGTCCCATAATGAAAATATATTTTTCTTAAATTTTAAAATTCATTTACTATTTTTCAAAAATCAATTTCTAATTAATTCCTTAAGAAATTAGCTACCTCAAGTTTAACTCCAAAATTCCCAAATCTTGGCAGGACCTTACACATGTTAACGTGAGCCTCTAGTTTAAATTTCATGGTCATCTGAGTTATAGAACTCCAGTTATATATTTTTCGTCAAAAAAAATCTAAATATTGAAATAGTCATAACTTGCTCATTTTAAGTCGAATGAGCTCATTTTTGGACAGAGGTACTTTATACCATATACTTTCATGTCCCAAAAGGCCAGAATTTTCTCATAATTTAAGTGGCCAAACAGCCCTTTAAAATCATGGCAGTAGTTTTTTTGTTTTTCCACTTTTTCATTCCCTTTATTAAAATCAGTCCACACAAAAAATCTACAACACCTTTTCCAGTAATTCCACTTGGATTAGTTAGGTAACTCATAGATCTAACTCTAGGACTTGACCACACTCAAAAATTCAAAATATAATAGGAGATATGGTCAATTGAATTTCATGTTACGCTTTTCACCAAAATCTGATTTTCAACTCTTTGTGATTTCTAAGAAACTTCATGTTTTCTCATAATAACCAACATAACTCATCATAACACTTACTAATACCACATATATACCCATGATTTTCATTAGTCCAATGCTTTTATTATGACTTTCATCATAAACCACGTAAATCGCTCATTTTAGTCAAGAAATATTTGAGGGTTTAAGAAATGGGTTTCAGATCGGGGTCAATACAAAATTCGATTTCACGCCTAAGGTAGGCTAGGAAGTCTTCAAGAATACGCCAAGAAATTTATTAATGATAGAAATATCATTCAAAACTCATACTCTCATCCAAGACTTGATAAGACGTCACATTGATACCAATCGCGACTTCTATCCCTTAACCTAGATAAGACCTCACAATGATACCTATAAACTTGCCATCTTCATTCACGATGTCGCCATGTAAAGTTGCTTTTGCATTCCACACAAGGAAGTCAACAACGAAAGGTTCGGGCTCTTTACTTATGGCTTGATATGACAATAATTGACTTTAGTAGTTTGGTTACTTGAATTCGCACAACAAAGTTGGTTATGAATATAAAAGCTAACAACCTCTAAAAGCGTTGATGAGTAGTTAACCAATTGATTCCTAAAATCACATCAAAGGCAAGTATTTTCAAAAAGATAAGATCGGCTGTGTAACGTGAAAGTGTTTATTTGAATCAAACAAGATTTAAAAATAGTAAGCAGAACGAAGGCTCTACCAACGAAGTTTCAACCAATAAGTCAAAGTCTAACTTCTCCTGAGTCAAATTTAAACGCTGAACGCAAAGCAAGAGAGATAAAATAATGGGTAGAACCCAGATCTTATAAGGTATAGACTTCGTGAATTTATAATTAACTAACGCTAACTTCGTTCGGTTTACTCGCTTTTGAGAAGTCATGAAAATGCACTTCCTAAAACCAACGACTTTTGTTTTGTCCATATCCATCTTTGTGCCACCGTCCCAACTAGACTTGACTTTGGTGCACAAACAAAATTGAGCTAAATGACCTTCTCTTCTTGCAATTTCCACTTCTATTATCTTTGCTATGATTACCAATCAAGTGGTTACCATTCTTAGCATGATAATTTCCCCACGATGGTTATCATTGTTTCGATACCATTGCCACCAAAGATGATTATTATCGTGTTGTTGGTCGTTACCTTTTGTTTGAGTCAATCAACACTCTCATGTGCTTCATTGATTATCTCAAAGATTTTCGGATGTCATTCTCAAACACCGTCACAAAACAAGGGTTAATTAACATATCACATATTATCCCTATACTCTCGATCGACCAATTAAATACCAAATAAATTTAGGTAGGTCATACTAGCCAAGAAATTCCGCCTGCCTCCCTCCTAGTTCTTATCTCACATCTTAGCCTGTGGATCATATCCTAAGCTCGATACCAACCACGACGCCTCTAAAATTAGGTATACGCCACCCATCTTGGGTCGCCACTTACATGGTACATAAATTCAAATACAACTTACTAATATAATCTGCCAGGTATAATACGACATAAACCGTGAGTTTGAATACAAATATTGTCTACTAGATATTATACAAACTCAAAAGGAGTCCTCATTACAATTATTATCACACTATTTCACGTAATAGTGAGGACTACTAATGCTATCCTCTCGACCATTACTCCGCTCCCCGACTCGTCTCCAAATTTATATTCTCATTTCTCAAGAGAATAAAGAAAGAAAGGGTGAGCTCAACTAGCCCAAAGAAGAAATATTACGACTAAGATAATGCGTAATAAATTATCATTAGCCTTCAACAATGTTAAACCGATAAAATACAATAGACAAACAGCTTTAATCTGCAAATGAATAAGCAATCCATTAAAAGAGTCAAGTAGAGAATAAAATCTACTATCTTTTAGGTTTTAAAAGGTTTTCATCAATTTTATCACTAAGACTCAAATTTTAATAAATAAACCACAATATCTAATCATCCCCGCATACTGCGGCCAAGGATTTTCATCAAATTATCAATGGTCATGACTATACCGAATCACCCCGGTCATAATCATACCAAAACTATCCATCATCGCACATGTGCCAATCGAGGACTTTTATCACATCATTTATATCAAGTCATGATTATACCGAATGATCCTCGGTCATAATCATACTAAGTTCATCTACGCACGTAAGACAAAGATAACTTTCAATATAATATAACACGAGGATGATGACAATGACATAATAATTCAATAAAACAAGTTCAAGAATTATTTTATCCAAGAATTATTAACGCCCAAATTGTCAACATGATACTTATTTGTAGAGTAAAATTCAAGAATGATCGTAAGAATATTTCCATGAAAAGATATCGATGAAACGCAAATATCAAGGATATTCCACTAATTTCATGGAGTATAAGTCAAAGTTTTAACCAACCGGTATAATAAAGAATGGAATAACAAAAGAAATCACCACGCACGGTAGATTGCAGATGTATAAAAGTTATTCCAATGTAATAATAATAACGGAACCAGTCGTGTGAAATTCACACCATTGTGGATGATCCAAATGTAATAATAAATGTTGAATAATAATAAACAATGGAACTGTGTCCTGTAAAACACACGCATGTGATATTCCAATGTAATAATAAATGCGAATAATAAACAACGGAATAGTCCCTGTAAAACACATGCATGTGATATTGGAATAAAGAAAGGAATAATGTAAGAAGATCACCAAGTGGGGGGATTCACGATACAAAAGTTATTCCAATGTAATAAATAAGAATGGAATAATATAAGGATTTCACCAAGTATAGGTACGCCAGATATACAAAGTTATGTATAGGTATGCCACTTTTAAAAGTTATTCCAATGTAATAATAATGAATGGAATAATGTAAGTTCTCTTCATGAATAAGAAAGAATAACACCCCTTTACGGGCACAACAAATAATATCCCTTACCGTAAAAAGACATCGGATATCAAAGTAGTGAAGTACCGTAATACTCTTCTTCTTCTCTCTATGTATTTTCTCTATAGCTTCTCTCTATAATTTCTCTCTGAAAAAGAGTTTCAAATTGAATTCTGTAAGAAAATAATGAAGGAATGAGCTTCTATTTATAGGAAAATAGAATGCATAGTAATTAATCCATGAACTGGTCCAGATTGATTTACTTTAATCTGACTATTTCATCCATATTTAAAGAAAATCTTTTAAATAAAATATAATATATTCTATTTATATAAAAACATTTTACTATGCAAAACACTACGCAAAACACTACTATGCAAAACATTACGCAAAACACTATACTAACACTATGCATAATAAAATATAATATATTTTATTTATGAATAACTTTTTAAAGTATTTTTTTTTATATAAAAGATGTTTCGCAATTATTATTACGTTAATAATACTGAATAAAACAAAACGTCATTATCGCTTATAATAATTCATATTATTAATTCCAACAATAATGGAATCAAACTGTTGACTTCTCACATAAGATCAATAATCAATACCGTGTGCTACTATGCAACCACACGTGACATCGTATTTTTACTACCGAGTAGTTCAACAAGATCAAACCAGAAAACTTCCGCCGTTATTTCAATAAAATATTTTTGTCGTTTTCTCAATCCGACAATAATTTCGCCAGGGTCCACCAATGATTGAGCCGTTGATTAATATTCCCGCTAAACCTAATATTCCCCACCAATCTAATATAATATAACCACTGCATATACTTTGCAAAATTTATAAATACTACCCACAACTATAATATTATCTCAAATTCACACCATAATATTAAAAAATTATTTCGACAAAATTTAAATCTTTATCGATAAAACTGGGTCTCACTCACAAACATTGGTGGAGTCACATTCTTGGAGGGAAAGACAAAGATGTCTTGGGAGACATTTGAAACTATTTAATGACAAATACTTTCCACGAAAGTGTTCGCTATATAAAGGAAGGAGTTCATCTCAGAGCAAAACAACAATTTTTGTCCCAAAGACGAGGCAAAGTTTGCAAAGTTATCTGTGTTTGCACCTCATTGGTGGAGAATGAAACGAACGATGACGCGGATGTTTCTTAGAGGTTTGAAACCCCAAGATACGCCAATATCTCATTTCTCATAAATTTTCTCTCTATTCAGATGTTGTACATGAAAGGGCTCAATTATTAGAGCGAGATAACGAGTACACGGCTCAACCGAGGGACCACAATCAGATCATACCTAGAGAAGCAGATCAACAAAACAATGATAACCAAACGGAGAAAGAAAAAGACGGACAAAAATGGTAACCACACTTGGGTGGTAATCATGGCCATGAAAATAGAAGAAGCGAGTCAGAGGAGATTTTAAAAGAGGAGATTTAACAACGACTATGTGAAGACGATAAAGGTTTACAAAGAATCGGTTCTAAGGAGGAGAAAACCACCACCCATATATGCTATAAATGCGGAAAGAGGGACATATAGTCCAAACCGCCCACAATTCAAGGTATGCTATAATTGTGGAAAGGAAGGACATATCGCCGAGATTATACTTCAGAATGAAACCTAGTTCAATGGGGATTCGCGACTCAAAAGATCGTCCCGTAAAAGTCAAAGTCAACCCATTCTCGGAAGAGCGTTGTCGCGATCGGGTCAAAATGCGAAGAACCCAAACGAGGTAATCACGGTAAGCTATTTATAAATTCTTGCGAAGTTTATACCTTACTTGATACGAATTTGCTACCCATTCATTTATCTCTCCCGCTTGTGCTCAACGCTTAAACTTGACTCCGAGAAATTAGACTTTGACCTATCTCGTGGAAACTTCGTTAGAGAAACTTTCATCACATCCACTGCTTATAAATCTTGTTTGATTCAAGTTGGCACCATCACCTTACCCGCTGACCTTATCTCTTTAAAGATACTTGCTTTTGATGTGATTTTAGAGATTGATCGTTAACTACTCATCATGCCAAAATTGATTGTTTTCGTAAGGTCATAGTTTTCATATTCCTAACCAACCCTCTATGTATTAATTCAAGCAACTAAACCATTAAAATCAATCACATCATATCTAATCATAAAGCTATTCGCTTATTGAAAAATGGATGTCAAGCTTTCTTAGCCCATGTTATGGATTTGAATAAAGACACGCCAAATTTGAATAATTATATTTCATATGTTATCCGATTTTTCAAGAACTTCCCGCCTACCCCGTAACGTGAAGTTCAATTTTATTGATCTTGAACCCGTACAAAGCCCATTTCTAAAACCCCATATCGAATGGCTCCTATTGAACTTCAGAGTTAAAGGTCCAACTACAGGAGTTATTGGACATCGGTTTCATTTGTCCTAAGACATCTCCTCGGGGTGCCCTGCTTTTATTCAGTAAAGAAGAAAGACGGTAGTATGCGACTTTCAGATTGACTATCTGAATTGAACCATGTCACCATCAAGAATAGGTATCCTCACCTCGTATTGATGACTTGTTTGACCAAATAGCAAGGAGCACAATTCTTTCAAAGATCGATCTTCGCTCGGATATCATCACCTAAAGATTAGAACCGAGGATATTCCAAAGACCGCCTTTCGTAACTCTAGACGGCATTATGAATTCTTAGTCATGTCTTTAGGATCGACTAATGCTCCGCTGCTTTCATGGATATGATGAACCGAGTATTCAAGGAATATTCGATGGGCCTGTTGTTGTTTTTATTGATGACATCCTCATATATTCCAAAAGTCGTGAAGATCATGAGCACCATTTGAAGCGGGTACTCCAAAGGCTTCGTGAAAACAAACTATATGCCAAATTGAAGAAATGCGAGTTCGCTCGAGGAAGTAGCATTTCTTGGGCACGCGGTGTCAAAACATGGAGTATCCGTGGACCCGGCCAAGATCAAGCAATACAAAGTTGGGAGCAACCAAGTCTGGTGATCAAGCACGTAGCTTTCGGGCTTAGTTGGTTATTATCGGAGATTCGTGGAAGGATTTTTCAAATCGCTACTCCATTAACTCAAACTAACGGAAAGATATAAAATTGTGATGGAGCGAGGAATGCGAGAAGAGTTTCAAGAGCTCAAGAGGAGACTCATTTGGCAGACTGCTTCTAACAATACCATCTAGTTTTGGATGGATTTGTTATCTACAAATGATGCTTCTGCAAAAGGGTAGGATGTGTTCTCATGCCACGTGGGAAAGTCATAGCTTACGCCTCATGATAACTTAAAGAATATGAGAGGAATTATCCTACTCATGATCTAGAGTCAAGTTAGCAGCTGCTTTTCGCTAAAGATCGGAGGCACTATCTATATGGGGAGAAAGTGGAGATATATTCGCACCATAAAAGCCTCAAATATTTCTTCACTCAAAAAGAACTCAACACAAAAAGCAATGACGCTTGGTTCGAGTTGTTGAAAGATTACACATGACCACACTATTCAATACCATCCCGAAAAGCTTAACGCGGTAGCTAACGCGGTTGAGTAGAAGATCATATGCGCGGAACGAGTGCGATGATGTCAAGTATACGACAGAGCCAACTTTAATAGAAAAAGTTAAGGTTGCTCAAGCCACCAATCCGGAGCCTAATGCGTATGAAGAAGAAAAGTACAAGAAGGTGCTATTCCGTAAGCTTAGAATCGATGAAGAAGGAATACTTGAGTCCACTCTGCACTTTGTGTTCCTAACGACTGAATTGAAGTACAAGATCATGATGGAGGCACACAATACACCATTTGCAATCCATCTCGAAGTACCAAAATGTATCGTGATCTTCGATATACATTTTGGTGGAACAATAAAGAGAGAGATTGCAAAGTTTATCTCGATGTGTTTAACTTGTCAACGTGTAAAGGCAGAGCATCTAGTACCTAAGGGTCCGTTGCAACCACTCGAGATTCCAAAATGGAAGTGGGAACACATTACCATGGATTTCGTTACGGGTCTTCCTAAGGTTTCTCAAGGCATCAATGCTATTTGGGTTATTGTTGATAGATTAACCAAGTCTCGCTCATTTTCGCCGACACGGAGACTTATTCCTCGAACGCCTTTGCTCAAATGTGACGTGAATGAGATTGTGAGATTGCATGGCATGCCAAAGATCCATAGTTTTGATCGTGACCCAAGATTCACTTCAAGATTTTGGGTTAGCTTGCAAAAAGCTATGGGCACGGATTTATTTATCTCGGTCTAAGATACCATCCTCAAACTGGATGGACAATCGAGAGGACTATTCAAACTCTTCAAGATTTATTAAGACTCGTGGTCCTAGATTTCAAGGCAGTTGGGATAAGTATTTACCATTGGTGGAATTCTCCTACAACAACAAAGCTTATCGTGCAAGTATAGGTGTGGCTCCATTCAAGCATTATATGGACGAAAGTGTCGCTTCCAATATGTTGGGATGAGGTGGGTGAAGTAACATTGTTTGGGACCCGAGTTAAGTAATTATGACTCACTAAAAGATCCAAATGATTCGACAAATATACAAACGGCACAAGATCGACAAAAGAGTTATGCGGATCTTCATCGAAAGGACGTGGAATTTAGTATAAAGGGATCATGATTGTCATGAGTTGCTCCATGGAAGGGAGTTACAAGATTTGGGAAGAGAGGAAAGCTCAATCCACGATTTATCGTCCATTTCAAATTCTTCGACCGAAAGTAGGAAATGTAGCCTATAGACTCGCGCGTTACCTCGAAAGTATGTCTAGTGTTCATAATGTGTTTCACATATCTGCATTTCATAAATATATGAAAGACCCAAACCACGTTATAAAGTTAGAACCTGGATGAGATAGCCAAGACTTAACGCATTTAAGAGGTACCCGCCAAGATCTTGGATAGGAAGGAGCATGTCCCCACGCAAAAAGGTCATACCACAAGTTAAAGTTTTATGGAGGAATCATGCTATAGAGGAGATGACCGGGAATTGGAAACGAAATGAAAGTGAGGTATCCTCACCTTTTCAAAAACACTGTGTACCTGACATCAATTTCGAGGACGAAATTTCATAAGTGAGGGATGTCAGAAGACCCCAACTTATTATTAATGAAATTTAATTTTCTCTATTTATTATTTTGAAATAGTAAGGGATGATTTGATTAATGTGGATAATTATGGGTAAAATACATAAATATTTTAAAATAAGCAAGTGGTTATAAAATATTCATTGTTGCTTGGGAATATTCGTCGTCGTGGAATATTCTCATCGCTTGGGAATATTCGTGACGACGGCAAGCGACCATGTGTGGGCCCCATAACTGAAAGCATTTGGATGAAGAAAACGATAAATATAAGTTGTTTAAAATCACTGCCAGTAGTTGTTTCAAGTTAATATTGTTAAAATACTCTGTTGGTTAAAACACAAGAAGAGACACCAGATTGCACCAATTATTGATTCTTACGTAAGAAGGCACTACTCAATAATGGTTACAAAGAATTATCGCTTAGTATTTTATTTTATTGATTTAATAATTGCGTTGATATTTTATATTAATGTTGTTTTAATAATTGTCATTATACTGATATTTTTTATTATCGAAGCTAATAATTCATATTATCTCAATAATATTATTAGATAACATTATTGGCAATATCTAAAAAGTTCGCTGCTAAGGAGAGGTTTGGTCACCTAATCAAGGCCAAGAAGGAGAAATTCTTATCGAAAGCCCCTCTTTTCGGGAACCGCCACTCGTCATCAATATTGTGATTCGTAATATTATTTGTGAATAATTAATTATTAATTTATATGATGAGAGAAAATATTGATTTTATGTAGATATAGATGGAGAAAATGTTTAATGTGACAATTGTTGAAAATTAATATTTTATCTTTTCTCGATAAAATAATTTATTTAAATATATTATTTTAATAATATATTAATGATGATATTTTTATAATGAATGTGGGATATACAAGTATATGAGGAGGAAGAGTATTTTTGTTGAAATAAATGTTTAAAACATGTTAAACATGTCGGTGGACCCCATTTTTTGACTGAAATTTGATTATAGCTTGTAAAATCGTCCGTTTATGGATTTCGGTCAATTTCTGTTTGGAATTTGGAAAAACTTTCTTCTGCAAAGTTGTAGAGAATTGAATTTCGTATAAAAAGTCGCGAGTTTCAATTTTTTCGACATAAAAGGGCTATTTATTATGAATTATTAAAGTTCAAGTCTCAAATAATTAATTTTGGAAGTTTAAAATATTTTAAATATGAGAAAATGTTTTTTTGTCATTGGTTCTTGCATGTGTTGGAATTTATTGAATTCAGATCCTTAAAAGTGTGCGTTGGAAAATATATATATATATATATTATTAATTTATTAAATTTTCTACTTTGGTGTTCTAAGCATTTTCCTATAAATAGGTGCTTAGGTTAGAATTGAAAATCACATCACACCGTAAATCGAAGTTTTCTCTCTATATTATCGAGTTTAATTCTTGTGAGTATTTTGAGTAAACTTTGAGTATTGCTATACGGTGCAAGTTCAAGTCATAGCCTATATCCTGTGTTCCAACTGTAAGTATCTATTCTTTTCGAGGTAAAGTGGATATTTTTTTCATAATGATATTATTTCTTCAATATCATTATGTTGAAATATTGATCTGAAAGTTTTATCAAATTTGGAACTTTTGGTGTTTGAGTTACTATTCACGATACCAGTTACTATTCACGATCATGACATTATTCACGAATCATTTACATTATTCATCGAAAAATGAAAAATTTTCCTTTTCGTTCAAAATATCTATTGTGGATACTAGCTTTGATTGTATCCATGTTTTGATCATTCTTCGAATTTTACACCACTATAATTATTTTTGAGGTATTTTTGGACATGGATAAAACAAAGTACTTAATCCTTAATCCTTAATCCTTATCATTTTGTTTCACCGGATTCGCTTTTTTTAAATATTTTTCATCATCCTCGCCTTAAATGATGATATTATTGAATATCTTTGGCCCAGAGCAAAAAGATGAATGATTTCTAATGAATATCTTTGGCCCGTAGTGCAAAGATGAACAAGTGTTTAGATGAACATGATTAACTGATGAATATCTTTGGCCGTAGTGCAAAGATGAATATTTGATTCCAAGATATATATCGATTGATGTTACTGTGGATAAAAAAGATGACGATGAACTTTTAAATTCATACATAGAAGATAGTAGTTTGCATTCTCTACTTAACTCTTCTAATGAATTATTATTTCACCGCGAATATTGATTTAAAACTTGTTGTCTATTGTATTCTATTAGATTTTTCCTCGTCAAGACTAATGATAATTTTTTGTATATTATCTTAGTCATAATATTCTTTATCGGGCTAGTTGAGCTCACCCTTTTCCTTTTTGTTCCATTTTTTTTTTCTCGAGGCGTAGAATATAAATGAAGAGCTAGCCTGGGTATGGAATGAAGGTTCTAGAGAGTTGTTTTTAGTAGTCCTCACCATTTTGTAAAATAATGTATCAATAAATGTGATGAGGATTTATTTGAGTATAGATATTGTCTAGAAGATAATATTTGTATTCAAACTCACAGCTTTTACTATTGTAATAATAAAGTTGTAGTTATTTCGTACTATGTATTGACAACTTCGTAATAGGTGATGTATACCTATTTTGGGGGCGTCACATGTAGTGCAAAAGATGAATGATTTTTGATGAATATCTTTGGCCCAGTAGTGCAAAAGATGAATAGGTGTTTAGATGAACATGACCAAATCGATGAATATCTTTGGCCCAGAAAAAAAAGATGACTTGTTGATGTATATCTTTGGCCCGTAGTGCAAAGATGAATTTATTAGCGAGGATTATGAACATGAATCGTGATTTGGTATAACCATAATCTTTGATGTTTGGTGATGAAAATTATCTTTGTCTGGATGAGAAAGGAATTTAGAACAACAATTACGATTATAAGTTATACATGTGATTGTGGATGTGAATTTTGATTGATGTTACTGAGGATAAAACATTGTTGGTGGACTTTTAACATGGAGAAGATAATAGATTTTATGGTCTATTTGACTCTTCTAATGGATTGCTTTCGTTCACGCAACTATGGTTGAAAAGTTTTATCATCTACCATATGTTCTAATTCTCGATTTATTTATTACCGTTGAAGGCTATTGATAATTTATTTATCTTTTGTCATGATATTCTTTACTGAGCTAGTTGTGCTCACCCTTTTGCTTCACAATTCCTTTCAGGTAATAAAAGTGTAGCTGGGTCGAGCGGGGAAATAACAAGGGAATAGAACGGTGGTCTATAGATGTTGAGGGTGAGGAAGGGTGTTTTGCCACTATCATACAAGATGTCTAATGACATACAACCTCGTGTCATCATAAGACAGGGTTGTGCTCATCCACTTGCTGAGTATATCTACCAGTACTATCTATATGATCTTGGAGTCTATTTGAAATATAACTCTCAATTAGAGATAGTGGAGATAATGATATGTCAAGAGAAGACTCGCCATTGGGAAGAATATGATAGTAGTCTTCTACTTGTCGCTTTTTTTTTAGGGGGTCTATTCAATTAACCAAGGATAATTTTGTGGCCATATAATATCTATAATAACCTAGACGCATGGCCTCCCATGTACGAAGGTTTCATTGAGCACTTCCCAAAGATTCTAATTTCTAAAACAGTTTTCGACTATACCTTTATGTAAGTTGTCATTATGAGGTGCTGTCCACGGTTGGGACATGATTCACAGTTGATATATATTTGTATCCAAACTCACAGCATATGTGTTGTTGTATTTTGCACGACAATTGTTGTAATAAAGTTGTAGTTGTTTTCTGTACCATGTATTTGGCGACTCAGAATGGGTTGGATGGAATGGACCTATTTTGGGGTCGTTACATTATGAACACGAGACATGCTTGGAGGTAACGCGAGTCTATAGGCCACATTTCCTACTCGTTCAAGAATCTGAAATGGACCAATAAATCGTGGATTGAGCTTTCCTCTCATCTCGAATCTTGTAACTCCCTTCCATGGAGCCACACGCAACAATACATGATCCCCAATACTAAATTCCACGTCCTTTCGATGAAGATCTGCATAACTCTTTTGTCGATCCTGTGCTGGTTTGTATACGTTTTGAATCATTTGGATATTTTCCGTAGTCATAACGCATTCAACTCGGGTCCCAAACAATGTTGCTTCACCCACCTCATCCCAACATATTAGAGAGCGACACTTTCGATACATACAATGCTTGAATGGAGCCAAACCTATACTTGCACGATAAGCTGTTGTTGTAGAGAAAATTCCACCAATGGTAAATACTTATCCTAACTCCCTTTGAAATCGAGGACACAAAGTCTTAATAGATCTTCAAGAGTTTGAATAGTCCTCTCTGATTGTCCGTCCGTTTGAGGATGGTATGCCGAACTAAATCATAAATCCATGTCCATAGCTTTTTGCAAGCTAACCCAAAATCTTAAAGTGAATCTTGGGTCACGATCCAAAACTATTGATACTGGCATGCCATGCAATCTTATAATCTCATTTACGTACATACTAGCAAGACGTTCAAGGGAATAAGTCTCACGTATAGGGAAGAAATGGGCTGACTTGGTTAATCTATCAACAATAACCCAAATCGCATCTATGCCTTGAGAAACCTTGTGAAGACCCGTAACGAAATCCATAGTAATGTGTTCCCACTTCCATTTCAGAATCTCAAGTGGTTGCAATGGACCCTTTGGTACTTGATGTCTCGCTTTTACGCGTTGACAAGTTAAACACATCGAGATAAACTTTGCAATCTCTCTTCATATTGTTCCACCAAAATGTATGTCAAGATCACGATACATTTTGGTACTTCCAGATGGATTGCAAATGGTGTATTGTGTGCCTCCATCATGATCTTGTACTTCAAATCAGAATCATTAGGAACAGAAAGTCTAGAATGGACTCGAAGTATTCCTTCTTCATCGATTCTTGCTTCTAGAATAACACCTTCTTGTACTTTCTTCTTCATAATCATCACTCGGAATTACGTGGCTTGAGCAACTTTAACTTTCTCGATTAAAGTTGGTTCTATACGTATACTTGACATCATTGCATGGGTCCCCGGAGTCTTGAGTTCTATCTTCATCTTTTGTAACAACATGGGCCTTTGTTTTAACAAAATCGCATTTTTTCCTACGTATAATCTTCTTCTACTAACGCGCCTACTACCATTCGCTTTTCGAGGATGGTATTGAAT
Organism: Panax quinquefolius; assembly: GCA_020205615.1. Lineage (NCBI taxonomy): Eukaryota > Viridiplantae > Streptophyta > Magnoliopsida > Apiales > Araliaceae > Panax > Panax quinquefolius. Next base: position 41,661,035 of record CM035160.1, read on the forward strand.
AGTGTGGTCGTAATCTTTCAATAGCTCGAGCCAACGTCATTGCCGCATTTTAAGTTCCTTTTGGGTGAAGAAATATTTGAGGCTTTTATGGTCCGAATATATCTCCACTTTTCCCCATATAGATAGTGCCTCCGGATCTTTAGTGCGAAACGATTGTCTTAACTCTAGATCACGAGAGTAGGATAATTCCTCTCATATTCTTTAAGTTGTCGCGAGGCATAGGCTATGACTTTCCCACGTTGCATGAGAACACATCCTAACCCTTTGCACGAAGCATCATCAGAGATAACAAACCATCCGAACCAGGATGGTATTGTCAAACAGTCTTAAAATGAGTCTCCTCTTGAGATCTTGGAAACTCTTCTCGCATTCCTCGCTCCATACGAATTTTGTATCTTTACGAAGTCGGTGAGTTAACTGAGTAGCGATTCTAGAAAATCCTTCCACAAATCTCCGATAATAACCATTTAAGCCCAAAAAGCTACGATACCGATCACCGTCTTTGGTTGCTCCCAACTTTGTATTGCTTCAATCTTCACGGTCAACAGACACTCCATGTTTTGACACCATGTGCCCAAGGAATGCTACTTCCTCAAGCCGAACTCGCATTTCTTTGGCATATATAGCTTGTTATCACGGCCTTTCGGTATTTACTTCAAATAGCGCTCATGATCTTCGGCTTTTGAATAGATGAGGATGTCATCAATAAAGATAACAACGAACTGATCCAAATATTCTTTGAATACTCGCTTCATCATATCCATGAAAGTCGCAGGAGCATTAGTCAATCTAAAGGACATGACTAGGAATTCATAATGCCCGTACCGAGTTCTGAAGGCAGTCTTCGGAATATCCTTAGTTTTAACCTTCAGCTAATGATATCCAGAACGAAGATTGATTTTTGAAAAGAATTGTGCTCCTTTCAACTGGTCAAACAGGTCATCAATGCGAGGTAGCGGATACCTATTCTTGATAGTGACACGGTTTAATTCCCGATAATCGATACAAAGTCGCATACTCCCGTCTTTCTTCTTTACAAATAAAATAGGAGCACCCCGAGGAGATGTACTAGGGGAGAATGAAACCGATGTCCAACAACTCCTCGTAGTTGGACCTTTAACTCCCGAAGTTCAATAGAGCCATTCGATATGGGGTTTTAGAAATGGGCTTTGTATCAGGTTCAAGATCAATAAAGAATTTAACTTTACGTTCTAGGGGTAGACCGGGAAGTTCTTCAGGAAATACGTCAAGAAATTCACTAACAATAAAAATATTATTCAATCTGACGTGTTTTGTTGAATTCCGTGACATGGGCTAAGAAAGCTTGACATCTATTTTTCAATAATTGAGCCTTTGTTTAAACGGAGTTTCCACAGATAGGTCAAAGTCTAATTTCTCCGGAGTCAAGTTTAAACGTTGAGCACAAGCAGGAGAGATAAATGAATGGGTAGCACCGGTATCTAGTAATGTATAAACTTCACATGAATTTATGATTAGATTTACCCGTGATCACCTCGTTTGGGTTCCTCGCATGTTGACTCGATCACGACAAACGCTCTTCCGAGAACCGATTGACTTTGAATTTTTTCGGGACGACCTTTTGAGTCACCATCCCATTGGACTTAGTTTCGCATAAAGGTAATCTCGAAGCGATATGCCCTTCCTTTCCACAAGCTTATAATATACCTTAAGCTGTTGTGGGCGGTTTGGTGATATGCCCTTCTTTTCGCACTTATAGCATATAATCGGTGGTCGTTCTCCTCCTTTGGAACCGATTCTTGTTTGGTGGTGGCGTCTTCACATTGTCATTATTGAATCTCCTCTTTTAAAATCTCCCCCCAACTCGCTTCTTCTATTTTCATGGCCACGATTACCACCAGAGTGGTTACCACTTTTGTCTGAATATTTTCCTCCCCGCTGGTTTTCATTGCTCACGATTGCTTGTCACCGTATTATGACCTGATTTGCGGTCCCTTGGTTGAACGTATTTCGCTTATCTCGCTTCTAATAATTGAGCCACATTGACAACATTTGAATATAAAGAAAATTTATGAGAGATAAGATATTGTCAATCTCGGTTTTAAACCTCTCAGAAACATCCTCGTCATTCGTTCCTCATTCTCTACCAAATGAGGTGCAAACCTGGATAACTCTGCGAACTTCGCCTCGTATTGGGACACCGTCATGTTGTTTTGTTCTAGTCTAATAAACTCTACCTCCTTCATATGGCGAATACTTTCAGGAAAGTATTTTTTGTTGAAAAGTTTCTGAAACGTTTCCCAAGACATGCGGAGTGCGGCAGGCTGGGTACGTTTCACAGACTCCCACCAGTAATCTGCCTCGCCACGGAATATATAAAGGTGGCGAATGGAACCTTCTGTTCTCCTCCGCATCCCAAGACATCGAATATCTTGGTAATTTGCTTGACCCACGTTTCCACCATGATCGGATCCGCTTTCCCTTAAATTCGGTGGTCCCAACTCTTTGAAGCTGCTGTCATTTGTGACAAGTCGTAGCGTTGCTATCATTTCCACCGTATTCGTACACGAGTCTCCTAAATCTAGTTTTGCATGAATCGCAAAAAGCTCCTAAACATCCGTCATTCATAATTACGCTTTCGGTGGTGTTGTTTATAGGAGGAATATTGCCTTCTGTTGCATGTTCCCACGGGTGGTGATTAAAGGTGTTTCCACGGCCTCATTAACTCCATTAATATTCTCGTGCCACGTGCTTAAATCTTGCCATAAAACAAGGGTTAATTAAACAAATTATCATATCACATATTAACCATATACTTCAATCGACCAACAAATAAGCTTAGGTATGACATACTAGCGAAGGATTACTAAATCTCTCCCTTCTAGTACTATTCCCCGATCTTCGCCACAGACCATATCCCTAAGCTCTGATACCAACTGTGACACCCCCAAAATAGGTATATAACACCCATTATGAGTCGTCAAAATACATGGTACAGAAACAACTACAACTTTATTAATACAACATAAAAGCGTGAGTTTAAATACAAATATTGTCATCTAGACAATATCCACACTCAAATAAGTCCTCAAGACAATTATTGATACATTATTTTACAAAATGGTGAGGACTACTAAAACGACTTTCTAAAACCTTCATTCCATACAACGACTAGTACTCGCTACATTCTCGCCTCACGAGAAAAAAAATGGAACAAAAAGGAAAAGGGTGAGCTCAACTAGCCCAGTAAAGAATATTATGACCAAGATAATATAGAACAAATTATCGTTAGTTTTCAACAGGGAAAATCTAATAGAATACAATAGACAACAAGTTTTAAATCAATATTCGCAGCGGAAATAATAATTCATTAGAAGAGTTAAGTGGAGAATAAAATCTACTATCTTCTATATATGAATTTAAAAGTTCATCGTCAATATTTTATCCTCAGTAACATCAATCAATATATATCTCGGAATCAAATATTCATCTTTGCACCACATGTGCCAAAGATATTCATCAGTTGGTCATGTTCATCTAAACACTGTTCATCTTTGCAGACGGGCCAAAGATATTCATCAGAAATCATTAATCTTTGCATTACAGGCCAAAGATATTCAATTATGTCATCATTTAGACAAGAGGATGATGAAAATATTTTAAAAAATGAATCCAGAAAACAAAAGAATAAATATTAAGGATTCAGATTTGACTATTCCATGTCCAAAAAATACCTCATAAATAATCATAGTGAAGTAAAATTCAAGAATGATCAAAACATGGATACAATCAAAGCTAGTATCCATAATAGATATTTTGACGAAAAACGAAAATTTAATTTTTTACGTGAATAGTGTCGTGATTCGTGAATAAAGTGTAGGTATCGTGAATAGTGAATCAGACACTAAAAGATAGAAATTTCATAAAAAATTATCATGCTTCGTGAATAGTACTCGTGAATAGTAACTCGTGAATAGTAACTCATGAATAGTAACCCAGACATGAAAAAGTTTTAAATTTGATAAAAAGTTCAACCGATATTTCAGATAATGATATTGAAGAAATAATATCATTTTTTAAAAATAATATCCCTTACCTCAAAAGGATAGTACTTACATTTGGATATAGTCTTTGAAAGAATTTGCCTTAGATATAGCAATACTTAAAGTACTAAAATACTCACAAAATACGCTTTCGATATATCGAGAGAAAGAGAGAGAAATCTTTAGTTTCAACGGGGATGGTGACTCCAAAGGCTATCCTGGACAAGTCAAAGTCGGTGGTATTGGGTTTCGGCATAGAAACGCAGCGGAAATAAACCAATTAAAGGCAATTTCGAAACCCTAAAACAGGATTCATGTGAAAAAATTCAATTAATTCAGAGGTTATAAATTATACCGATTGTTAAATCTAGAATCGATGCGGTCGAATCTCCAAGGCAATTCAAACGGACTGCGTCTCTACGGTATCCACACGAATGCTCCACACGAATCGTCCTACGATCTGCAGAAGAAGGAAACGCGGTACTAGCCACCAAGGATGAGGATTTTCTGAAACTGTTTTCTCTTTAGTCTCTCTCTAAGAGTGGATAGGGTTTTGGTTCATGAATAATACCTAAAATGGCTGCTACATATCATATATATAGCGATTAAAAGGAATTATTGAAAACCTAATTTAATAAAATTCGAATTTATATATATATCTTAATTAAGTCTTATTTAATTAATATACCTATATATAAATTATCCTATTAATTTAAATTCATAATTTAAATACTATCGATCATATTGACATATTTAAATCTTTATAATTTAAATTAATTCCCTTTTAATTACGTTCTATGTGTGTGACCACTATAGGTTATTATTACGTTGGCAATAATTTTAAAATCATATTATAAAATTATAAAAGTAATGCAAGCATCTAGTAATGCATCATCGCTACCCAAGTAATAATAAGATCGATGATTCGATGCAACCTTTTAGTGACCAATGTTTCAATGTAATTTTATCCTTTTAACCTTAATATCCTTGATTAAACCTGGAATGTGTCATACTCTTCATAATTTAATCTAAGTTTTTCTTGATCAATGAGTACTATATGAAAAAATCGGTATTTGAGAATGGCCATGCATTTCATAGTCCTACTCAATCAAGAGGCCTATGGATATCACCCCTAATACATAGGAGGGTTAAATTCCATCTAGATCACTCATATTCCTCACACGATTCATGATGTACCCAATAATCACCTTTATAGTCCACACTATTAGAGGTGACATTTGATGATATCAAAGTACATAAATTCCCGTGAAGAAATATAGTGATTTCAGGTCGGAGGACCATTACATCATTGTCACTATGAGAATTGCTAATGACACTTCGCATAATGCTCCACATAGAATTCTCATGGTGGGTGCATCCGATTACATCGTTCTCAATATGTACTATGCATTGACTTAATATCTCATATATTTATGACCAATGAGATTTGGTCATCAGTCAATCCACATACTAGTCTTAATACATTATTGTTGTCCCATCAACAATGATACTCGATTAGGGACATTTAAGAACAATGATACTAATTGTAAATATATAATCTCATGTTCAAGTCACATACTTGAAACTATATAATTTGTATCAATATTCTAAGGATTTTTATTATGTTAACATTTATATAACGCAGTAAATAAAACCATAATAAAATCATTCATTTATTCAATCAAATATAATATCAAAACATTAAGTAATTATATCAAATAATTGGCCTCTAGGGCATAAATTCTAACAGGTGGTTCCTGGAAGGGCGTTTGTCATGACTGCTCAAAACGTGAGGAATCCGAACGAGGTGATCACATGTAAGTTAATCATAAACTCTTGCAAAGTTTATACCTTATTAGATACCGGTTCTATCGATTATTTTATTTCTCCTGCTTGTGCTCAACGTTTGAACTTAACTCCGGAGAAATTAGACCTTGACTTATCTGTTGAGACACTGTTAGGAGAAACTTTCATTACATCTACTATTTATAAATCTTGCTTGATTCAAGTTGGTACCATCACATTACCTGCCGATCTTATTTAGTTGAAAATTCTTGCATTTGATGTGATTTTAAGGATTGATTGGTTAACCACGCATCATGCTAAAATTGATTGTGTTCGTAAGGTTGTTAGTTTTCATATTCCTAACCAACCTATTATGCGAATTCAAACAACCAAACCATTAAAGTCAATCACTGTCATATCAAGCCATAAAGTTACTCATTTATTGAAAAATAGATGTCAAGCTTTCTTAGCCCATGTCACAGACCTGAACAAAAACACGTCAGATTGAATAATATTTTTATTGTTAGTGAATTTCCTGACGTATTTCCTAAAGAACTTCCCGGTCTACCCACAGAACGTAAAGTTAAATTCTTTATTGATCTTGAACCTGATACAAAGCCCATTTCTAAAACCCCATATCGAATGGCTCTATTGAACTTCGGAGTTAAAGGTCCAACTACGGGAGTTGTTGGACATCGGTTTCATTCGCCCCTAGTACATCTCCTTGGGGTGCTCTGTGTTATTCAGTAAAAGAAGAAAGACGGAGTATGCGACTTTGTATTGACTACCGAGAATTGAACCATGTAACCATCAAGAATAGGTATCCGTTACCTCGCATTGATGACTTGTTCGACCAGTTGCAAGGAGCACAATTCTTTTCAAAGATCGATCTTCGTTCTAGATATCATCAGCTGAAGATTAAAATTGAGGATATTCCGAAGAATGCCTTCAGAACTCGGTACATGCGTTATGAATTCTTAGTCATGTCTTTTGGATTGACTAATGCTCCTGCTGCTTTCATGGATATGATGAACCGAGTATTCAAAGAATATTTGGATCAGTTCATTATTGTCTTTATTGATGACATCCTCATCTATTCCAAAAGCCGTGAAGATCATGAGCACCATTTGAAGTATGTACTGCAAAGGCTTCGTGATAACAAGCTATATGCGAAGCTAAAGAAATGCGAGTTCTGGCTTGAGGAGGTAGCATTCCTTGGGCACGTGGTGTGAAAACATGGAGTTTTTGTTGACCCGACGAAGATTGAAGCAATACAAAGTTGGGAGCAACCGAAGTCGGTGACTGAATTACGTAGCTTTCTGGGCTTAGCTTGTTATTATCGGAGATTCATGGAAGGATTTTCTCAAATCGCTACTCCGTTAACTCAGCTGACTCATAAAGATACAAAATTCAGTTGGAGCGAGGATTGTGAGAAGAGTTTTCAAGAACTCAAGAGGAGACTCATTTTAAGACTGTTTCGATAATACCATCTGGTCTGGATGGATTTTTATCTGAGGATGCTTCAGGCAAAGGGTTAGAATGTGTTCTCATGCAACATGGGAAAGTCATAGCATATGCCTCGCGAAAACTCAAAGAATATGAGAGGAATTATCCTACCATGATGGAGTCAAGATTGTTTTCGCATTGAAGATCCGGAGACACTACCGTATGGGGAGAAAGTGGAGATCTATAGATCATAAAAGCCTCAAATATTTCTTCACCCAAAAGAACTCAATATCGCAAGAACGACGATGGCTTGAGCTATTGAAAGATTACGACCATACTATTCAATACCATCCTGGAAAAGAGAACGTAGTAGCTGACGCATTTTGTAGAAGATCATATGCGGGTACGAGTGCAATGTTGTTAACACAAAGGCCCATTTTGTATGACTTGCAAAGGATGGAGATAGAGGTAAAGGCTCTAAGTACCCACGTGATGATATCAAACATACGAGTAGAACCGACTTTAATCAATAAAGTTAAAGCTGCTCAAGTTACGGACCTGGAGCTGATGCGTATGAAGAAGAAAGTGCAAGAAGGTGCTATTCCAGAAACAAGAATCGATAAAGAAGGAATACTTCGAGTCAACTCCAGACTTTGTGTTCCTAACGATTCTGACTTGAAGCATAGAATCATGATGGAGGCACACAACACACCATTTGCAATCCATCCTAGGAGTACCAAAATGTATCATGATCTTCGACATACATTTTGGTGGAGCAATATGAAAAGAGAGATCGCGGAGTTTATCTTGAGGTGTTTAACTTGTCAACGTGTAAAGGCGGAGCATCAAGTGCCAAAGGGTCCATTGCATCCACTTGAGATTCCAAAATGGAAGTGGGAACACATTACTATGGATTTCAATTATGTGTCTTCCCAAGGTTTCTTAAGGCATAGATGCGATTTGGGTTATTGTTGATAAATTAACCAAATCTGCTCATTTCTTGCCTATACAGGAGACTTATCCCTTGAACGTCTTGCTCGTATGTACGTGAATGAGATTGTGAGATTGCATGGCATGCCAGTATCCATAGTTTTGGATCGTGACCCGAGATTCACTTCACAATTTTGGGTTAGCTTCAGAAAGCTATAAGTGCAAGCGATTCTGATTCGATTCGGCATACCATCCTCAAACAGATGAGACAATCGGAGAGGACTATTCAAACTCTAGAAGATCTATTAAGACTCGTGTCCTAGATTTCAAAGGGAGTTGGGATAAGTACCTACCATTGGTAGAATTCTCTTACAACAACAGTTATCATGCAAGTATAGGTGTGGCTCCATTTGAAGCATTGTATGGACGAAAGTGTCGCTCTCCAGTATGTTGGGATGAGGTGGGAGAAGCAACATTGTTGGGACCAGAAGTGGCACACATAACTACAGAAAAGATCCAAACGATTCGACAACATATACAAACGACACATGATCGACAAAAGAGTTATGCGGATCTTCATCGAAAGGACGTGGAATTTAATAGTGGGGATCATGTATTGTTATGTATTGCTCCATGGAAGGGAGTTACAAGATTTGGAAAGAGAGGAAAGCTCAATCCAAGATTTATTGGTCCATTTGAGATTCTTAACCGAATAGGAAATGTGGCCTATAGACTCGCATTACTTCCAAGCATGTTTCATGTTCATAATGTTTTTCACATATCTATGCTTCGTAAATATGTGAAAGACCCGAACCACATTATTGAGTTAGAACCAGACGAGATAGCCGAAGATTTAACGTACGAGGAGGTACCTGTTAAGATCTTGAATAGGAAAGAGCATGTCCTACGCACCAATGTTATACCATAAGTTAAGGTTTTGTGGAGAAACCATGTTATTGAAGAAATGACCTGGGAGTTGGAATCATAAATGAAAACGAGGTATCCTCACATTTTCGAAAAACCAGGTACGTACATCAATTTCGAGGATGAAATTTCATAAGAAGGGAAGGTTGTAAGACCTCGACTTTTTTATAAATAAAATCGAATTTCCTCTATTTATTATTGTGAATAATAAGGTGTTAATTTGATATAATGGTTTGGTTATTGGTGAACTGTGCAAATTTTGTAAAATAAGCAAGTGGTTATAAAATATTCATTGTTGTCGGGGAATATTCATTTGGTCGTGGAATATTCTTGCTGTCGGGGAATATTCGTATGACGGCGCAGCCATTTATGGGCCCCATAATGGAAAATGGTAGGATGGAGAAAATGACAAGTTTGAGTTTTTATAAATAACGACGTAATTATTACCGTTAACACTGTTGGAATACCCGGTGGTTAAAATACAGTAATACGCGTGGTTGAACAGTAGCACACGGTATTGAACAATATTGTTGAATTATTGATTCTTACGTAAGAAGGCACTACTCAATAGTTGTTACAGTAATTACTGTTCAATATTTTATTTATTCAATAATTGCTACGTTGATATTTTATATTATTGTTGTTTCAATAATTGTCACTGCACAGTATCTCCATTATCAGATCAATAATTCATATTATTTGAATAATATTATTGACAATGTCTAAGGAAGTTCTGTTTAGGAAAGGGGTTTGGTCACCTAATTGCGCGCCAATAAGGAGAAATCCTTATCGAAAAGTCCCTCTTTCTTGGGAATGACCTGGTTGTCATAATTGTGATTTTGTAATATTATTTGTGAATAATTAATTATTGATTTATATGATAAGGAAATATTTATTTTATGTGGATATAAATGATGGATATATTTATTGTGGTTATAAATCATGGAATTAATGTTTAGGTATTTTATCATTATTTTGTCGGAATGAATGTATTAAAAATTGTCCGTATGTGGATTTCGGGCATTTTCTGTTTAGAATTTGGAAAAACTTTCTTCTACAAAGTTGTAGAGAATTCGATTTCCTATGGAATGGACATAAAATTCATATTTTTCTGATAAAAGGACTATTTATTATGAATTATTGAAAATAAATGTTTTTATTTAAAATATGGGTGGGCCCCACTTTTGGTTGGTGAGAAATAAAATGTGTTGGAATTTATTTTCAAAAGTGGTGGGCGTGAATAATAGCAGGTAAAGCCATCAGGTAGCAGGTTAGTCTGGTATGTCGTTCTAAGCATTTTTCTATAAATAGGGTGCTTAGTTAGAATTGAAGATCACACAAGAAATAAGTTTTCTCTTTTTCTCTCTCTATATTATCGAGTGTATTTTGTGAGTATTTAGATACTTTGTGAGTTGTTATTCATCGATGCAAGTTTCCTTCACCTTATTATACCGATATTTCGGTAGGAATCTACTCGTTCTTTTCGGGGTAAGAGATGTTATTTTTTTCATAATGATGTTATTCTTTCAATATCATTATCTTAGAAATATTTGTATGGATTTTTTTGTGGAATTTCTACCTTTTTGTGTCGGGATTACTATTCACGATAATACACTATTACTATTCACATAATCATTTACACTATTCCTTTGAAAAATAAAATTTTCTCCTTTTTGTCCAAGATGTCTATTATGGTTACTATCTTTGATTTTATCCATGTTTTGATCTTTATTTTTGAATTACATTTCACAATTGGTTATTATGGAGTATTATTAAACTTGGATAAACCGTATGTCTGAATCCCTAATATTTATCCTTTTGTCTCACTTGAATTCGCTTTTTCTTTAAGATATTTTTCATCATCCTCGATTCTAAATAATGATATTAATGAATATCTTTGGCACGTAGTGTAAAAGATGAATGATTAAGCGATGAATATCTTTGGCCCATAGTGCAAAGATGAAGCAGGTGTTGAGATGAACATGACCAATTTGGTGATACAAATGAATATCTTTGGCTCAGAAGCAAAAGATGAATATTTGATTCAAGATGCATATTGATTGATGTTAAGGGGATGAAATATTGATGATGAACTTTTAAATCTTAGAAGATAGTAGAATTCATTCTCTACTTGACTCTTTCTAATGGATTGTTGTTTCCACTGCAGTTGTTGATCTAAAACTTGTTGTCTATTATGTTCTATCAGATTTTTTCATGTTGAAGACTAATGATAATTTATTGTATATTATCTTAAGTTATAATATTCTTTACTGGGCTAGTTGAGCTCACCCTTTTCCTTTTTATTCAATTTTTTCTTCTCAGGAGGTGAGAACATAGCAGGAACTAGTCGGGGTATGGAGTGATGGTTCAGGATAGTTGTTTTAGTAGTCCTCACTATTTTATAAAATAGTGTATCAATAATTGTAATGAGGACTCCTTTTGAGTTTGTATACTGTCTATTAGACAATATTTGTATTCAAACTCACAGTATATGTGTTGTCGTATTTTGCAGGACAATTGTATTACTGAAGTTGTATTTATTTCTGTATCATGTTTTTGGTGACTCAGAATAGGTAATGTATACCTATTTTGGGGGCGTCACAGATAACCCATCTTGTGCAAGGCTGTAAGATCTCTTCAGATATGTGTCTTTTTCTTACTTTAATATATATAAGTATATATATATATATATATACACACACACACACACACATATATATCTGCTTAGTTGGGCATGGATAGTGGTTTTAACTATTTATTTTGTGTAATAGTTGATATTTAAAGTGTGTTGACTAAATTTATCTAATTCTAGCCAACTTTAGCTTTTAATCTGTTAAGACCGTAATTTTAAACCATTATATTTTACGAATAATTTTTTTTATTAACAGTATTGTTATCATTGTTATTTTGAGCATGTGAGATATTAATGTAGGAAGATAGTCAAACTATTTACTCACTAAGAAATATGAATGAAGTTACGATGAACAGCTGATCAAACCCCTAACACGAATTACTAATAGGGCTTTGATTATTAATACAGTTATTATTATAATTGTATTTATGATTATGTGTTTGTGCAGTATGTGATTAATGATCAAATGTCGATTAGATAATGTATAACATTAGTAAACCCTAATGTTAGATTAAAAACCTTAATGTTCAGTTAGGAAACCCCAACGATCAGTTAAAAAACCTAATTTCATTTCCAGAAACCCTAAACCCTAATTTGCAAACCCTAATACTAAGTATTAAACCCTAAGGATTAAGATTTAAGGGAATCATGTGAAATAACCAAACAACTCTTAAAATTATATGGAAAATTACCAAAATACCCTTTTGGATGTAAAATTACCGAAAGACTCTTTTAGCTTATCTTTTATTAAAAGATACGACCAAATCTTGTGAGTCATTAATGGAAGATATTGGCATGTGTTTAAAATCCCACAAATCAGCCAAATCGTAACACCTATACAAGCCACATATATTGGATCAAAGATTTGATTTGTAAAGAAAGAGAAAAAGTTAAAGAAACTTTACTTTGTTCACTAACCCTAGCTAAGTCTCTCTCTCTCTCTCATAACCCACGAAATCTTTATAGAAACTAAGTCCAAAGATCAACCAAGAACACTCCATAAACTACTCAAGATCAAATTGGAAAGAGAAATAAAAATTTATTCAAGAAAGGTATAAACCCTAATCTTAAGCTAGATCTTGTATGCGTAGGTAGATTTTATGTTTTTATGTTTAAATATGTTGTATATAATGTTATTTAGTGATCTATGTTGATAAATCATGGATCCATAACATTTAAGTACATGAAAATGAAGATTTAAGAAACTGTCTAAAACCCTAGAAATATGGCCTAACAGTCAAATGCCAGAGGCCATAGATCATAATTTGTTAAGTGTTAGACTTGTTAAGTGTATCATTGTTATAGTATGCCACGAGGATAGTAAACTGGAAATGGAATCATGTCCAAATTTCAAGTTATTAATGGTCAAACAGGGTTGACCAGTCATGAAAAAACATTTCTGGAAAATCGAAAAATTGCCCAGAAGGGTCTGAAAAGTTTTTGAAGGGCTTAGATTTTGGATCTGTTATGTTGTTAGTTTGTCTAAGTGTATCATTGTTATACCCTGACATATGGACTACAGAACCATGACATCAAAACACCTAAATGATAAATAGGATCCAAGTTATTAAGGGTCAAAATAAGTTGACCAAGCACAAAAACTAATTTTTGGAAATTCCAGAAATTTCCCAGAACAGTTTCTGACAGCTAGTTGACTAATCTAGATCTTGCAATTGTGATGTTGTTAAACTACCTAAGTGTAATACTTTTGTATCTTGACATGTATTCTTCAAGAGTGTGACACTATAACACTCAAACAATACACAAGAATCAAGTTATTAAAGCTCTAAAGTGGCTACTTAACACTGCCTGAGTTTCTGGGTAACCCAGAAACTCAAGAACAACCTTGACAGCAAATTTAGCCACTTTGATCTTCTTCCTATGATGTAGTTAGACCCTGAAATTGGTTAGTACTTGTAGTATTACATTTATACTACACCATTCATATACTCTCATGCCCAGAAATATAACCACATAGAAATTAATCATGGTCAAAGTAGCCCCCAGGCTATTGACCAAGGTTGTTCTTCGTTGATGAAGAATGTGACGCCCCCAAAATAGGTATACAACACCCATTCTGAGTCATCAAAATACATGGTACAGAAACAACTACAACTTTATTAATACAACATAAAAACTGTGAGTTTAAATACAAATATAGTCATCTAGACAATATCCACACTCAAATAAGTCCTCAGTAGAATTATTGATACATTATTTTACAAAAATGGTGAGGACTACTAAATCGACTTTCTAAAACCTTCATTCCATACCTCGACTAGTACTCGCTACATTCTCACCTCTTGAGAAGAAAAATGGAACAAAAAGGAAAAGGGTGAGCTCAACTAGCCCAGTAAAGAATATTATGACCAAGATAATATAGAACAAATAATCGTTAGTCTTGACGAGGAAAATCTAATAGAATACAATAAACAAAAAGTTTTAAAATAATATTCGCAATGAAATAATAATTCATTAGAAGAGTTAAGTAGAGAATAAAATCTATTATCTTCTATATATGAATTTAAAAGTTCATCGTCGATATTTTATCCACAGTAACATCAATTAATATATATACGGAATCAAATATTCATCTTTACACTACAGCCAAAGATATTCATCGGTTAGTGTGTTCATCTAAACACATTCATCTTTGCACTCTGGGCCAAAGATATTCATGAGAAATCATTAATCTTTGCACTACATGCCAAAGATATTCAATTATGTCATAATTTAGGATGGAGGATGATGAAAATATTTTAAAAAAAATGAATCCGGTGAAAACAAAAGAATAAATATTAAGGATTGTATATTTAGCTATTCCATGTCCAAAAATACCTCATAAATAATCATAGTGGAGTAAAATTCAAGAATGATAAAAACATGGATCTGATAAAAGCTAGTATCCATAATAGATATTTAGACGAAAAACAAAAATTTAATTTTTACGTGAATAGTGTAAATTCGTGAATAATCCGTAATAGTGAATATCGTGAATAGTGACTCAGACAACTAAAAGATAGAAATTTCACAAAAAAAATCATCATGCTTCCGTGAATAATACTGAATGAATAGTAACTCGTGAATAGTAACTCATGAATAGTAACTTGAGCATGAAAAAGTTCCAAATTTGATAAAAGTTTCAAGCAATATTTAAGATAATGATATTGAAGAAATAATATCATTTTTTAAAAAAATAATATCCCTTACCTCAAAAGGATAGTACTTCTGACTGGATATAGTGCTGAAAGAACTTGCACCGTATAGCAATACTCAAAGTACTAAAATACTCACAAAAATACGCTCAATATATTGAGAGAGAAATTAAAGAGAGAGAAATCTATAGTTTCTGGTGTGATTTTCAATTCTAACCTAAGCACCCTATTTATAGGAAATTGCTTAGAACACCAAAGCAGAAAATTTAATATAATAATAATATATTATAAAAATTTTCAAGCCCATCGTAGAAAATCTGAAATCAGCCCATTCAACATACATGTGGAACACACCATAATGTAAAAAACGTTTTTATTAAAAATAATAATTAAAACTTCCAAAAATCAATTATTTTGGAACTTTGAACTTGATAATTCATAATAAATAACCCTTTTATCGGAAAAATTGAATCTTGGGATTTTTTATAGGAAATTCAATTCTCACAACTTTGCAGAAGAAAGGTTTCCAAATTCCAAGCGAAATTGGCCAAGAAATCCATAAGCGGGTGATTTTTAATTTATAATCAAATTTCGGTCAAGAAATGGGCCCACAAACATGTTTAACATGTTTTAAACAACTTTGCAACAAAAATACTCTTCCTCCTCATATACTCATATATCCCACATTCATTGTAAAAATATCATCATTATTATATTATAATAATATAATAAAATATTATTTTATCGTAAAAGATAAAATATCGATTTTCAACAATTGTCACTTTAAAATTTTCTCCATCTATATCCATATAAAATGAATATTTTCCTCATCATATAAATCAATAATTAATTATTCACAAATAATATTACACAGAATCACAATCTCGTGACCAGGTGAGTTCCGGGAAAGAGGGGCTTTCGATAAATTTCTCTCTTCTTGTGTATGATTAGGTGACCAAACCTCTCCTTGAACCAGAACTTTCTAGACATTGCCAATAATGTTTTCTAATAATATTATTAGGATAATATGAATTATTGCTTCGATAATGGAAAATCTTGTAGTGACAATTATTGAAATAACGATAATATAGAATATCAACGCAACAATTATTGAATCAATAAAATAAAATCTTTGAGAAGTAACTCACGTAACAATTATTGAGTAGTGCCTTCTTACGTAAGAATCAATAATTAGTGCAATATCTGTGTGCCATCTTGTGCAATATAGCGATATCGTGTGTTTTAACCACCGGGTATTCCAACGATTGTTAATTCAGTAATAACTACGCCAATTATTTATAAATAACTTATACTTGTCGTTTTCTTCATCCAATCACTTTTCGTTATGGGGCCCACAAAAGACTGCGCCATCGTACGAATATTCCCCGACAGTAAGAATATTCCACGACCAAACGAATATTCCCCGACAACAATGAATATTTTATAATCACCTGCTTATTTTAAAATATTTGCGCATTTTACCCATAACTAACCACATTAATCAATTCAACCCTTACTATTTCAAAATAATAAATAGAGAAAATTAAATTTCATTTATAAAAAGTTGGGGTCTTACAACCTTCCCTTTTTATGAAATTTCGTCCTCAAAATTGACGTGCGTACCTGGTGTTTCGAAAAGGTGAGGATACCTCTTTTTCATTTCTAATTCTAACTACCAGGTCATTTCTTCAATAGCATGGTTTCTCCACAAAACCTTAACTTGTGTTATAACCTTAGTGCGTAAGACATGCTCTTTCCTATCCAAGATCTTGATAGGTACCTCCTTGTATGTTAAATCTTGGCTATCTAAATCTGGTTCTAACTCAATAATTTGGTTCGGGTCCTTCACATATTTACGAAGCACGAGATATGTGAAAAGCGTTATATGTAAGACCGAATTTTATGAAATAAAAGTATTCAATTTTTCTTATAATTATAATTCAGTAAATGGTTAAATTGATAAAAGTTAAAGTTAAGGGTGATATATGAAATTTTTTTCAAAATATGCAAGTGGTTATAAAATATTCTTTCTGTCAGGGAATATTCGTTTGGTCGTGGAATATTCTTTCTGTTGGGGAATATTCGTATGACAGAAGCGTAACCATTTGTGGGCCCCATAATGTAATTACTATTATCGGATGAAGAAAAACAACAAATTAAAGTTTTTATAAATAATTCACAGTAGTGATTTAATTAACATTGTTGGAATACTCGGTGGGTAAAGTAAAGTAATACGCGTTGTTGCATAAAGTAGCATACCGATATTGCAAAGTATTTTTGAATTATTAATTCTTACGTAAGAAGGCACTACTGAATAATTGTTACAGTAATTACTATTCAGTATTATATTTTATTGATTCAATAATTGTGGTGTTGATATTTTATATTATCGTTGTTTCAATAATTGTCACTACACAAATATTTTCCATTATCAGAGCAATAGTTCATATTATCTGAATAATATTATTAGATAACATTATTGGCAATGTCTAGAAAGTTACATCTAAGAAGAGGTTTGGTCACCTAATCAATTGCGGCCAAGAAGGGAGAAATTCTTATTGGAAAGCCCCTTCTTTCGGGAACTAATTCGGTTGTCATTATTGTGATTCCGTAATATTATTTCCGAATAATTAATTATTGATTTATATGATGAGGAAAATATTGATTTTATGTGGATATAGATGGAGAAAATTTTTAATGTGACAATTGTTGAAAATTAATATTTTATCTTTTTCTGATAAAATAATTCATTTTAATATATTATTATATTTTAATAATATAATAATGGTGATATTTTTACAATGAATGTGGGATATATGATTATATGAGGAGGAAGAGTATTTTTTTTTGCAATAAATACTAAAAACATGTTAAACATGGTGGACCCATCTCTTGACTGAAATTTGATTATAGCCTGTAAAATCGTCCGTTTATGGATTTCGATCAATTTCTGTTTGGAATTTGGAAAAACTTTATTCTGCAAAGTTGTAGAGAATTTAATTTCCTAAACAAATTCAAGAGATTCGAATTTTCTGATAAAAGGGCTATTTATTATGAATTATTGAAGTTCCAAAGTTCCGAAATAATTGATTTTTGAAAGTTTTAATTGTTTTAAATAAAAAAAACGTTTTTTTGATGGTTTTGGTTGAGGTGTGGCTAATGTTTGGACTAATTGGGTGCGTAGGAAGTTTAAAAAAAAATAAATTATATTTTATTAAATTTTTCTGCTTTGGTGTTCTAAGCATTTTCTATAAATAGGGTGCTTAGGTTAGAATTGAAAATCACACCGTAAACTACTGATTTCTCTCTTCTCTCTATAATATCGAGATATTTTTGTGAGTATTTTAGTATTTTAGTATTGCTATACTGTTGCAAGTTCTTTTAGCACTATATCCAAAGATTCCATCATAAGTACTATTCTTCCTAAGGTAAGGAGGTTATTTTCTTCTAAAATGATATTATTTCTTCAATATCATTATGCCAAACATGTTGGATGGAAATTTTATCAAATTTGGAACTTTTTCATGTATTGGAGTTACTATTCATGAAAGTTACTATTCACGAGTTACTATTCACGAAAGTACTATTCACTTAAGTGTGATGATGTTTTTTTGTGAAATTTCTATCTTTTTCTTTTTGAGTTACTATTCACGTATATGGCACTATTCACGATACTCAGACTATTCACTTAATCACGAATTACACTATTCATTTGAAAAATGAAATTTCTTCTTTTTGTCCAAAATATCTATTCTGGATACTAGCTTTGATTGTATCCATGTTTTGATCATTCTTGAATTTTACCTCACTCTGGTTATTTATGAAGTTTTTTTGAATGGGAATTTTTTTAAATTATGAATCCTTAATATTTGTTCTTTTGCTTCACTGGATTCGTTTTCTTTAAAATATTTTTCATCATCCTCAGTCATAAATGATGATATAACGGAATATCTTTGGTCTGTAGTGCAAAGATGAATGATTTCTGATGAATATATTTGGCCCGTAGTGCAAAGATGAACATGTGTTTAGATGAACATGACCAACTGATGAATATCTTTGGCCTGTAGTGCAAAGATGACTTGTTGATGAATATCTTTGGCCTGTAGTGTAAAGATGACTTGTTGATGTATATCTTTGGCCCGTAGTGCAAAGATGAATTTATTAGTAGGATTATGAACATGAACTGTGATTTGGTATAACCATAATCTTTGATGTTTCGGTGATGAAAATTATGTTTGTCTGGATGAGAAAGGAATTTAGAACAATAATTACGATTATGAGTTATACATGTGATTGTGGGATGTGAATTTTGATTGATGTTACGAGGATAAAACATTGTTGGTGGACTTTTAACATGGAGAAGATAATAGATTTTATGGTCTATTTGACTCTTCTAATGGATTGCTCGTTCACCGCTGACTATGGTTGAAAAGTTTTATCATCTACCATATGTTCTAAATCTCTGATTTATTACTGTTGAAGGCTATTGATAATTTATTTATCTTTTGTCATGATATTCTTTATCGAGCTAGTTGTGCTCACCCTTTGCTTCACAATTCCTTTCGTGTAATAAAAGTGTAATTTGGGTCGAATGGAAATAATGAGGAATAGAACGGTGGTCTATAGATGTTGAAGGTGAGGAAGGTGTTTTGCCACTATCATACAAGATGTCTAATGACATACAACCTCGTGTCATCATAAGACAGGGTTGTGCTCATCCACTTGCTGAGTATATCTACCAGTACTATCAATATGATCTTGGAGTCTATTTGAAATATAACTCTCAATTAGAGACAGTGGAGATAATGATATGTTAATAGAAGACTCGCCATTGGGAAGAATATGATAGTAATCTTCTCATTTTTCTTTGGGGTCTATTGGGTCAACCAAGGATAATTTCGTGGCATATATGATATCTATAATAACCTAGACGCATGGCCTCCTATGTACGAAGGTTTCCCTGAGCACTTCCCAAAGATTCTAATTTCTAAAACAGTTTTCGACTATACCTTTATGTAAGGCGTCATTATGAGGTGTCTTGTCCACGGTTGGGGAAATGAGTCATTTGTTGATATATATTTGTATCCAAACTCACAAACATATGTGTTGTTGTATTTTGTATGACAATTATTGTAATAAAGATGTAGTTGTTTTTCGTACCATGTATTTGGCGATTTCGAGAATGGGTTGGATGGAATGGACCTATTTTGGGGTCGTTACATTTGGTATCGAGCTTAGGGATATGATCTCGGTGGAGATCGGGATTAGAACTAGGAGGGAGAGATGAGAAAATCCTTCGCTAGTGTGTCCTACCTAAGCTTAATTGTTATCGATCATAATATACTGGATATTATGTGATATGTTATTTTGCTTAATTAACCCTTGTTTTATGGCGTTATTTGAGAATGGCAAATTTGAGAATGCTAATAATGGAGTAAATGAGACTGTGGGGATACCTCTAATCACTAACCATGATAATGTGATGTCAGACGAAGAAGGAATTAGAGATATCCATGTGGTGAGTGAAGAATTGATAGTTGCACACGAGAGATAGTCGCAGAGGTAACAATTTGAGGACCGAGGAAGAAGAGGAAGAAGAGGTACCGAGGAGAGTTTATTAGAGGTATTATATGATCAAAATGTAGAATTTCAAAATCGTATTCATGAGTTAGGAGAGCAGGCTGAAGAACGACAGGCAGTCGTGGAGCAAAATGATGCAACAATTCAAGCTTGTGTTACCCGATATGTGTTATTTGAACAGAAGCATTCTTTGGCAGAGTATAAGATGATAAAGATGGAATCGAAATTTGAAAGAAGGAAAAACTGAACGAGTGAGAATAAGTGATGCATGGGCAAAATCCGCACGACACGTGGATATTGTGGAAAGAGATGTCCGATCTAAGAAGGCTAAAATAGATGATATAAATTTCTCTTTTTGGAAAGCAATTGGGAGAACCCAACATCGAAGTTTTGAATTACCTTGTATAAAGCGGTCGACTGAATTTGATATGGATCGAAGATTGATGATTCGAGATCATGAATCGTGAGTAATGATGAGGCAATTGAGGAGGAATATGCCTATAGAAAAGTATATTCCAATGGTAGTGATGACGCCTTGAAAATTGCCCTGCATAAGTCAAAGCCGAAAGTAGTTCGAGGATAGCTATTGTCATGACTTCCCAACAAATGAGGAACCCAAATGAAGTTATCACGGAGATGAGCAATGGAGAAATCATGATGACCCGGAGATAGAATCTGAAATGAAAGCAAGGTATTCTCAACTTTTCAAAAATCGAGGTAACGTAAATTTCGGGACGAAATTTCATAAGGAGGGAGATTGTAAGACCCCGAATTTTATGAAATAAAAGTATTCAATTTTTCTTATAATTACAATTCAAAGTAAATGGTTAAATTGATAAAAGTTAAAGTTAAGGGTGATATATGAAATTTTTTCAAAATATGCAAGTGGTTATAAAATATTCTTTTCTGGTTGGGGAATATTCGTTTGGTCGTGGAATATTCTTTTCATTTGGGAATATTCGACGATGCACAAGAACCATTTGTGGACCCCATAATGTAATTCTTGGCTTCGGATGAAGAAAACAACAAATTAAAGTTTTTATAAATAACTACAGTAGTGGTTACTGCTAATTAATCGTTGGAATACTCGATTGGGTAAAGTAAAGTAATACGCTATTGTTACACAAGAGATACCAGTATTGCATAGTATTTTTGAATTATTGATTCTTACGTAGAAGAAGGCACTCTTGAATAATTGTTACAGTAATTATTGTTCGGTATTATATTTTATTGATTCAATAATTATCTTTGCGTTGATATTTTATATATTCGTTGTTTTCAATAATTGTCACTACATAGTATTTTCCATTATCGAGAGCAATAATTCATATTATCTGAATAATATTATTAGATAACATTATTGGCAATGTCTAGAAAGTTCATCTAAGGAGAGGTTTGGTCACCTAATTTGCGCCAAGAAGGAGAAATTCTTATTGAAAGCCCCTCTTCTCGGAAGCCATGCCGTTGTCATTATTGTGATTACGTAATATTATTTCGAATAATTAATTATTGATTGATATGATGAGGAAAATATTGATTTTATGTGGATATAGATGGAGAAAATTTTTAATGTGACAATTGTTGAAAATTAATATTTTATCTTTTTGATGATAAAATAATTCATTTTAATATATTATTATATTTTAATAATATAATAATGGTGATAATTTTATAATGAATGTGGGATATATGAGTATATGAGGAGGAAGAGTATTTTTGTTGCAATAAATACTAAAAACATGTTAAACATGTTGGTGGACCCATTTCTTGACTAAAATTTGATTATAGCCTGTAAAAACGTCCGTTTATGGATTTCGGTCAATTTCTGTTTGGAATTTGGAAAAACTTTCTTCTGTAAAGTTGTAGAGAATTGAATTTCCTATAAAAACACGTGAGATTCGAATTTTCTGATAAAAGGGCTATTTATTATGAATTATTGAAGTTTCGAAGTTCCGAAATAATTGATTTTTGAAAGTTTTAATTGTTTTAAATATAAAAAACGTTTTTTTTGATGGTTTTGGTTGAGGTGTGGCTGATGTTTGGACTAATTGGGTGCGTAGGAAGTTTAAGAAAAATATATATTATATTTTATTAAATTTTTCGCTTTTGGTGTTCTAAGCATTTTCCTATAAAATAGGTGCTTAGGTTAGAATTGAAAATCACACCGTAAACTACTGATTTCTCTCTTTCTCTCTATAATATCGAGTATATTATTTTGTGAGTATTTTAGTACTTTGAGTATTGCTATACCGCAAGTTCTTTTAGCACTATATCCAAAGATTCCGATTAAATCTTATTCTTTCTAAGGTAAGGGAGGTTATTTTCTTCTAAAATGATATTATTTCTTTAATATCATTATGCGAATGTTGGTTGGAAATTTTATCAAATTTGAAACCTTTTCATGTCGGGGTTACTATTCATGAGTTACTATTCATGAGTTACTATTCACGAAAGTACTATTCATTTAAGTGTGATGATATTTTTTGTGAAATTTATATCTTTTGGTGTCGAGTTACTATTCACGATACTTTAGACTATTCACTTATCATTACCGAATAATTATTCAATTAAAAATAAAATTTCTTCTTTTTGTCCAAAATATCTATTAGGATACTAGCTTTGATTGTATCTATGTTTTGATCATTCTTGAATTTTACCCCACTCACGGTTATTTATGAAGTATTTTGAATGAGAATTTTTAAATTATGAATCCTTAATATTTGTTCTTTTCGCTTCTTTGGATTCGCTTTTCTTTAAAATATTTTTCATCATCCTCGATCCTAAATGATGATATAACGGAATATCTTTGCTTTTGTAGTGTAAGACCCCAAATTATTATTAATGAAATTTAATTTTCTATTTATTATTTTGAAATAGTAAAGGGTTGATTTGATTAATGTGGTTAGTTATGGATAAAATATGCAAATATTTAAAAATAAGCAAGTGGTTATAAAATATTCATTGTTGTTCGGGAGAATATTCGTTTTGGTCGTGGAATATTCGCATGTCGGGGAATATTTAAACGACACAGTAAAGCCCATGTGTGGGCCCCATAACTGAAAGCGATTGGATGAAGAAAACGACAAATATAAGTTGTTTAAAATAACTACAGGCGTAGTTGTTATTAATATCGTTAAGTAAAACTACTTGTGGTTAAAACACAAGGTACACTGGTATTACACCAATTATTGATTCTTACGTAAGAATGCACTACTCAATAATGGTTACGATAATTCTTGCTCAAAGATCTTAATTTATTGATTTAATAATTATTTGCGTTGATATTTTATATTGCTATTGTTTCAATAATTGTCATTACACGATTTTTTTATTATCGAAGCAATAATTCATATTATCCGAATAATATTATTAGATAACATTATTGGCAATGTCTAGAAAGTTACATCTCAGGAGAGGTTTGGTCACCTAATCGCGGCTTGCTAAAGAAGGAGAAATTCTTATTGGAAAGCCCCTCTTTCCCGGGAAGCCGCTCGGTTGTCAATATTGTGATTACGTAATATTATTTGTGAATAATTAATTATTGATTTATATAATGAGGAAAATATTGATTTTATGTGGATATAGATGGAGAAAATGTTTAATGTGACAATTGTTGAAAATTAATATTTTATCTTTTTCTGATTAAATAATTCATTTAAATATATTATTTTAATAATATATTAACGGTGATATTTTTATAATGAATGTGGGATATACGAGTATATGAGGAGGAAGAGTATTTTTGTTGCAATAAATGTTTAAAACATATTAAACATGTCGGTGGACCCCATTTATTGACTGAAATTTGATTATAGCCTGTAAAATCGTCCGTTTATGGATTTCGGTCAATTTTTGTTTGGAATTTGGAAAAACTTTCTTCTGCAAAGTTGTAGAGAATTGAATTTCCTATAAAAAGTTGTGAGTTTCAAATTTTCTGACAAAAGGGCTATTTATTATGAATTATTGAAGTTCTGAAGCTCCGAAATAATTAATTTTTGGAAGTTTAAAATATTTTAAATATGAAAAACGTTTATTGTCATTATTGTGGGTCTTGCATGTGTTGGAATTTGCTGAATTCAGATCCTTAAAAGTGTGCGTTGGAAAATATATATATATATATATATATTATTAATTTATTAAATTTTCTACTTTGGTGTTCTAAGCATTTTCCTATAAATAGGGTGCTTAGGTTAGAATTGAAAATCACACCAGAAACTGAAGTTTTCTCTCTCTATATTATCGAGCGTATTCTTGTGAGTATACTTTGAGTATTTCTATACGGTGCAAGTTCAAGTCATAGCCTTATATATTGATTGTTTCAACTAGAAGTCTTGTCTTTTGAGGTAAGGGATATTATTTTTTTTGTAATTATATTATTTCTTCAATATCATTATCTTTGAAATATTGATCTGAAGTTTTATCAAATTTGGAACTTTTGGTGTCTGAGTTACTATTCACGATACTGGCACTATTCACGTATATTACACTATTCACGAATCATAAAGACTATTCATCTGAAAAATGAAAAATTTCCCTTTCGTCTAAAATATCTATTGTGGATACTAGCTTTGATTGTATCCATGTTTTGATCATTCTTGAATTTTACACCACTATGATTATTTTTGAGGTATTTTGGACATGGATAAAACAAAGTACGTAATCCTTAATCCTTAATCCTTGTCATTTTGTTTCACCGGATTCGTTTCTTTAAAAATATTTTCATCATCCTCGGTCTTAAATGATGATATTATTGAATATCTTTGGCTTTGTAGTGCAAAGATGAATGATTTTCGATGAATATCTTTTGCCCGTGTAGTAAAGATGAATGTTGTGTTTAGATGAACATGAATTAATGGTGAATATCTTTGGCCTGTAGTGCAAAGATGAATATTTGATTCCGGATATATATTGATTGATGTTCTGAGGATAAAAGATAGGCGATAAACTTTTAAATTCATACATAGAAGATAGTAGTTTGCATTCTCTACTTAACTCTTCAAATGAATTATTATTTCCCCTGCGAATATTGATTTAAAACTTGTTGTCTATTGTATTCTATTAGATTTTCCCTGTTGAAGACTAATGATAATTTTTTGTATATTATCTTAGTCATAATATTCTTTACTGGGCAAGTTGAGCTCCCCTTTTTCCTTTTTGTTCCATTTTTCTTCTCAGGAGGCGAGAATATAGCGAGTACGAGTCGGGGTATGGAATGAAGGTTCTAGAGAGAGTTGTTTAGTAGTCCTCACCATTTTTGTAAAATAATGTATCAATAAATGTGATGAGGATTTATTTGGGTATAGATATTGTCTAGAAGATAATATTTGTATTCAAACTCACAGTTTTACTATTGTAATATTAAAGTTGTAGTTGTTTCTGTAGCATGTATTGACAAATCAGAATGGGTGATGTATACCTATTTTGGGGGCGTCACATGTAGTGCAAAGATGAATGATTTCTGATGAATATCTTTGGCCCGTAGTGCAAAGATGAACAGGTGTTTAGATGAACATGACTAACTGATGAATATCTTTGTCCTGTAGTGCAAAGATGATTTGTTGATGTATATCTTTGGCCCGTAGTGCAAAGATGAATTTATTAGTAGGATTATGAACATGAACTGTGATTTGGTATAACCATAATCTTTGATGTTTGGTGATGAAAATTATCTTTGTCTGGATGAGGAAAGGAATTTAGAACAACAATTACGATTATGAGTTATACATGTGATTATGGACAGGAATTTTCGATTGATGTTACAGGGATAAAACATTGTTGGTGGACTTTTAACATGGAGAAGATAATAGATTTTATGGTCTATTTGACTCTTCTAATGGATTACTCGTTCCGCTGCAACTATGGTTGAAAAGTTTTATCATCTACCATATGTTCTAAATCTCCGATTTATTTATCGTTGAAGGCTATTGATAATTTATTTATCTTTAGTCATGATATTCTTTCTTCGAAAGCTAGTTGTGCTCACCCTTTTGCTTCACAATTCCTTTCAGGTAATAAAAGTGTAGGTGGGTCCGGAGAAATAACAAGGGAATAGAACGGTGGTCTATAAATGTTGAGGGTGAGGAAGTGTGTTTTGCCACTATCATACAAGATGTCTAATGACATACAACCTCGTGTCATCATAAGATGAGGTTGTGTTTCATCCACTTGTCGAAAGTATATCTATCAAAGACTATCTATATGATCCTCGAGTCTATTTGAAATATAACTCTCAATTAGAGACAGTGGAGATAATGATATGTCAAGAGAAGACTCGCCATTGGGAAGAATATGATAGTAGTCTTCTCGTTTTTCTTTGGGGTCTATTGGGTCAACCAAGGATAATTTTGTGGCCATATGATATCTATAATAACCTAGACGCATGGCCTCCCATGTACGAAGGTTTCATTGAGCACTTCCCAAAGATTCTAATTTCTAAAATGGTTTTTCGACTATACCTTTATGTAAGGTGTCATTATGAGGTGTCTTTGTCCACGGTTGGGACACGAGTCACAGCGATTGATATATATTTGTATCCAAACTCACAACATATGTGTTGTTGTATTTTGCAAGACAATTGTTGTAATAAAGTTGTAGTTGTTTTCTGTACCATGTATTTGGCGACTCAGAATGGGTTGGATGGAATGGACCTATTTTGGGGTCGTTACATTATGAACACGAGACATGCTTGGAGGTAACGCGAGTCTATAGGCCACATTTCCTACTCGTTCAAGAATCTGAAATGGACCAATAAATCGTGGATTGAGCTTTCCTCTCATCCCGAATCTTGTAACTCCCTTCCATGGAGCCACACGCAACAATACATGATCCCCAATACTAAATTCCACGTCCTTTCGATGAAGATCCGAATAACTCTTTTGTCGATCCTGTGCCATTTGTATACGTTTTAGAATCATTTGGATCTTTTTCGTAGTCATACGTACCAACTCGGGTTCCAACAATGTTGCTTCACCCACCTCATCCCAACAGATTGGAGAGCGACACTTTCGTCCATACAATGCTTCAAATGGAGCCACACCTATACTTGCCTGATAACTGTTGTTGTAGGAAAATTCCACCAATGGTAAATACTTATCCCAACTCCCTTTGAAATCGAGGACACAAAGTCTTAATAGATCTTCAAGAGTTTGAATAGTCCTCTCTGATTGTCCGTCCGTTTGAGGATGGTATGCCAAACTAAATCGTAAATCCATGTCCATAGCTTTTTGCAAGCTAACCCAAAATCTTGAAGTGAATCTTGGGTCACGATCCGAAACAATTTATACTGGCATGCCATGCAATCTTACAATCTCATTTACGTACATACTAGCAAGACGTTCAAGGGAATAAGTCTCACGTATAGGCAAGAAATGGGCTGACTTGGTTAATCTATCAACAATAACCCAAATCGCATCTATGCCTTGAGAAACATTGTGAATACCCGTAACGAAATCCATAGTAATGTGTTCCCACTTCCATTTCAGAATCTCAAGTGGTTGAAATGGACCCTTTGGTACTTGATGCTCCGCCTTTACACGTTGACAAGTTAAACACGTCGAGATAAACTTTGCAATCTCTCTCTTCATATTGTTCCACTAAAATGTATGTCGAAGATCACGATACATTTTGGTACTTCCAGGATGGATTGCAAATGGTGTATTGTGTGCCTCCATCATGATCTTGTACTTCAAATCAGAATCATTAGGAACAGAAAGTCTGGAATGGACTCGAAGTATTCCTTCTTCATCGATTCTTGCTTCTATAATAACACCTTCTTGTACTTTCTTCTTCATAATCATCAGCTCCGGGTCTGTGGCTTGAGCAACTTTAACTTTCTCGATTAAAGTTGGTTCTATACGTATACTTGACATCATTGCATGGGTCCCCGGAGTCTTGAATTCTATCTTCATCTTTTGTAAATCACACAAAATGGGCCTTTGTTTTAACAACATCGCATTTTTTCCCGCGTATGATCTTCTACTCAATGCGTTAGCTACCACATTCACTTTTCCAGGATGGTATTGAATAGTGTGGTCGTAATCTTTCAATAGCTCGACCCAACGTCATTGCCGCATGTTAAGTTCCTTTTGGGTTAAGAAATATTTGAGGCTTTTATGGTCTGAATATATCTCCACTTTTCCCCATATAGATAGTGCCTCCAGATCTTTAGCATGAACGATCGTTGCCTTAACTCTAGATTATGAGTAGGATAATTCCACTCATATTCTTTAAGTTGTCATGAGGCATAAAGCTATGACTTTCCCATGTTGCATGAGAACACATCCTAACCCTTTGCCTGAAGCATCGCTGTAGATAACAAATCCATTCGAACCAGATGGTATTGTCAAAATTGGTGCCGAAATGAGTCTCCTCTTGAGATCTTGGAAACTCTTCTCGCATTCCTCGCTCCATACTTAATTTTGTATCTTTACGAGTCATTTGAGTTAGCTGAGTAGCGATTCTAGAAAATCCTTCCACAAATCTCGATAATAACCAAATTTAAGCCCAAAAGCTACGTATTTCGATCACCGTCTTTGGTTGCTCCTAACTTTTATTGCTTCACGGGTCAACAGACACTCCATGTTTGACACCATGTGCCCAAGGAATGCTACTTCTCGAGCCGAAATCGCATTTCTTGATTTTGGCATATAGCTTGTTATCAACGAAGCCTTTGCGATTACCGACTTAAATGGGCGCCATGATCTTCACGGCTTTTGGAATAGATGAGGATGTCATCAATAAAGACAACAATGAATCGATCCAAATATTCCTTGAATACTCGCTTCATCATATCCATGAAAGTCGCGAGGGAGCATTAGTCAATCCAAAGGATATGACTAGGAATTCATAATGCCGCATCGAAGTTCTCAAGGCGTCTTTGAATATCCTTAGTTTTAACCTTCAAATTGATGATATCCGTAATGAAGATCGATTTTTGAAAAGAATTGTGCTCCTTGTAATCGTCAAACAGTCATCAATGCGAGGTAGCGGATACCTATTCTTGATAGTGACATGGTTTAATTTCGTGAATCGATACAAAGTCGCATACTCGCTCTTTCTTCTTTACAAATAAAAGCAGAGCACCCCAAGGAGAGATGTCTAGGACGAATGAAACCGATGTCCAACAACTCCCTCGTAGTTGGACCTTTAACTCCCGAAGTTCAATAGAGCCATTCGATATGGGGTTTTAGAAATGGGCTTTGTATCAAAGTTCAAGATCAATAAAGAATTTAACTTTACGCCGGGGGTAGGCCAGGAAGTTCTTCAGAAATACGTCAGGAAATTCACTAACAATAAAAATATTATTCAATCTGACGTGTTTTTGTTCAGGTCTGTGACATGGGCTAAGAAAGCTTGACATCTATTTTTCAATAAATGAGCCTTTGTTTAAACGGAGTTTCCACAGATAGGTCAAAGTCTAATTTCTCCGAGTCAAGTTTAAACGTTGAGCACAAGCGAGAGATAAATGAATGGGTAGCACCCCGGTATCTAGTAATGTATAAACTTCACATGAATTTATGATTAGCTTACCGTGATCACCTCGTTTGGGTTCCTCGTGATATTGACCCGATAAAATAAACGCCTTCCAGAACCGATTGACTTTAAATTTTTCGGGATGACCTTTTGAGTCACCATCCCATTTGGACTTGGTTTCGCTACGGTCTGATCTCGAAAGCGATATGCTCTTCCTTTCCACAGCTTATAATATACCTTAAAGCATTGTGGGTTGTAAAGACCGAATTTTTTAATAAAATGAAATTTCCTCTATTTATTATTTTGAAATAGTAAGGGTTGATTTGATTAATGTGGTTAGTTATGGGTAAAATACGTAAATATTTTGAATAAGCAAGTGGTTATAAAATATTCATTATTGTAGGAAATATTCGTTTGGTCGTGGAATATTCTTAACGTGGGGAATATTAAATGACGACAGTTGCGAAATTATGTGGGCCCATAACGGAAAGCAATTGGATGAAGAAAACGACAAGTATAAGTTGTTATAAATAACGGCACAGTTGTTACCGATTAATCTTTGTTGGAATACCCGGTGGTTAAAACACACGATGTCTGGCGTTGTTGAGCAGTAGCACGCGGTATTGCACCAATTATTGATTCTTACGTAAGAAAGGCACTACTCAATAATTATTACGGTAATTACTATTCAAGGTATTTTATTTTATTGATTCAATAATCACGCATTGATATTTTATATTTTGTTGTTTCAATAAATTGTCATTACACAATTATTTTCCATTATCAGACAATGATTCATATTATCTGAATAATATTATTGGATAACATTATTGGCAATGTCTAGAAAGTTTACATAAGGAGAGGTTTGGTCACCTAATCAAGGCGCGCCAAGTAAGGAGAGATCCTTATTGGAAAGCCCCTCTTTCTGAGGGCAGCTACTGTTTCAATCTTGTGATTCTGTAATATTATTTATGAATAATTAATTATTGATTTATATGATGAGGAAAATATTGATTTTATGTGGATATAGATGGAAAATTTTTAATGTGACAATTGTTGAAAATTAATATTTTATCTTTTCCGATAAAATAATTCATTTAAATATATTATTTTAATAATATATTAGCGGTGATATTTTTATAATGAATGTGCGATATATGAATAAATGAGGAGGAAGAGTATTTTGTTGGATTAAATGTTTAACACATGTTTTGTGTGTTGGTGGACATTATTAATTGAAATTTGATTATAACCGCAAAATCGTCAGTTTATGGATTTGGTAAATTTACATTTGGGAATTTGGAAAAACTTCCATACGCAAAGTTGTAGAGAATTGAATTTCCTATAAAAACTCTCGAGATTCAAATTTTTTGATAAAAGGGCTATTTATTATAAATTATTGAAGTTTTGAGTTAGAAATAATTGATTTTGGGAGTTTTAATTAATTATTATGAGAAAAACATTTTTGGTGAGATTGTGAATCTCATTTAACATATATTATGGTGAAATCAGATTTCAAAGGTGGGCTAAGGAATTTTTTATAAATAATATTATTATATTTAATTTTCTACTTTGGTGTCTAAGCATTTTCCTATAAATAGGGAGCTTAGGTTAGAATTGAAAATCACACCGTAAGCTGAAGTTTTCTCTATTTTCTCTCGATATTTTGAGCGTATTCTTGTGAGTATACTTTGAGTGTTGAAATACGGTGCAAGTTCAAGTCATAACCTATATCAGGTGTTTCAACTAAAAGATCTTGTCTTTTCGAGGTAAGGGATGTTATTTTCTTCTCAAATGATATTATTTCTTCAATATCATTATGCTGAAATATTGGTTGGAATTTTTTATCAAATTTAGAACTTTTTCATGTCGGGATTACTATTCATGAGTTACTATTCACGAGTTACTATTCATGAGTTACTATTCATGAGTACTATTCACGAAGCATGATGATGTTTTTTGTGAAATTTCTATCTTTTGGTGTCGGAGTTACTATTCACGTATACGGCACTATTCACGATATCTGACACTATTCACGAATCACGGTCTTATTCATAGAAAAATGAAATTTCTTCTTTTTTGTCCAAAATATCTATTCGGATACTAGCTTTGATTGTAACTATGTTTTGATCATTCTTAAATTTTACTCAAGATGATTATTTATGAAGTATTTTTGAACTCGGATTGTTTAAAGTACGAATCCATAATACTTGTTCTTTTGTTTCACTGGATTCGTTTTCTTTAAAATTATTTTCATCATCCTCGGTCCTAAATGATGATGTTACTTAATATCTTTGGCCCGTAGTGCAAAGATGAATGATTTTATGATGAATATCTTTGGCCCGTAGTGCAAAGATGAGCAGTGTTTAGATGAACACGAATTAATTGGTGAATATCTTTGGCACAGTAGTGCAAAGATGAATATTTGATTTGAGATGAATATTGATTGGCGTTACAGGATAAAATATTGATGATGGTATTAAATTCATAGATTATAGTAGATTTCATTCTCTACGTAACTCTTCTATGAATTATTATTTCATTGCAAATATTGATCCGAAACTTGTTTGTACATTGATTCTATCAGATTTTTCCTGTTGAAGACTAACGATAATTTGTTGTACATTATCTTAGTCATAACATTCTTTACTGGGCTAGTTGAGCTCACCCTTTTCCTTGTTGTTCCATTTTTCTTCTCAGGAAGTGAGATTATAGCAGGAACTAATCGGGGTGTGGAGTGATGGTTCTAGATATAGTTGTT
Organism: Panax quinquefolius; assembly: GCA_020205615.1. Taxonomy (NCBI): domain Eukaryota; kingdom Viridiplantae; phylum Streptophyta; class Magnoliopsida; order Apiales; family Araliaceae; genus Panax; species Panax quinquefolius. The sequence goes on from CM035160.1 coordinate 41,693,741, forward strand.
TTAGTAGTCTTCACTATTACGTAAAATAGTGTATCAATAATGAGGATTTATTTGGGAATGTATCTTTATCTAGAAGACAATAATTGTATTTAAACTCACAATATATATGTTGTCCTATTTTGCACGACAAATGTATTAATAAAGTTTTAGTTATTTACGTACCATGTATTTGGCGACTTCGAATGGGTTGGATGGAATGGACCTATTTTGGGGGCGTCGCGGTTAGTATCGAGCTTAGGGATATGATCTCTGGCGGAGATCGGGAATAGAACTAGGAGGAGAGGCGAGTAAATCCTTGCTAGTGTGTCCTACCTAAGCTTATTTGTTGGTTGGTCATAATATAGGGTATTATGTGATTTGTTAATTTATTTAATTAACCCTTGTTTTATGATAGTTTTTAAGAAATGGTCACGAGAGCGTTAACAATGGAGTGAATGAGATCGTGGAGACACCTCTAATCGCCAACCGGGATAATGTGATGTCAGTGAAGAAGGAATTAGAGATATCCATGTGGTGAGTGAAGAATTGATAGTTGCACCCCGAGATAGTCGTGAGAGGTAACAAATTGAGAGTGAGGAAGAAGAGAAGAAGAGGTACTCAAGAGAGTTTATTAGAGGTATTTTATGATCAAAATGTAAAATTGCAAAATCATATTCATGAGTTAGAAGAGCGGTCAAGAATTGCGGCAAATTGGAGCAAAAGGATGCAACGATTCAAGCTTGTGTTACCCGATATGTGATGCTTGAGCAGAAGCACTCTTTGGCGAGTATAAGATGATAAAGTGGAATCGAGTGAAAGAAGAAATAAGCGAGCAGTGAGAATGAGTGATGCATGGGTAAAAGCTTGACGACGCGTTGATATTATGGAAAGAGATGTCCAATCTAAAAGAGAAGATTTAACGATGACGGAAGGCGTCGGTTCTGATCGGCACCATCAACAAATTCTAGGGGAAGAGAACGATCGCCGGTTAGATGCTACGGATGCGGAGAGGAGGGACATATAAGGTCAAACCTGTTCAAAGCCTTCCAAGGTATGTTTTAGTTGTGGAAAAGATGGTCACATAGCTCGAATTTGTCCTATAGCGAAATCAAGTCCAGTTGGGGCGTTGGCACGAGAGCGGATGAAGAAAAGTCAAAATCAACGATTCTTTGGAAGAAGCGTTTTTCGTGACTTCTCAAAAGCGAGTAAACGACGAAGTTAGTACGGGTTAATTAATTATAAATTCTTGCGAAGTTTATACTTTACTAGATCCCTGGTTCTACCCATTCTTTTATCTCTCTTGCTTTGCGCTCGGCGTTTGAACTTGACTACGGAGAAATTAGACTTTGACCTATTTATGGAGACTCAGTTAGGAAAACTTTCATTACATCAGTTGTTTAGAAATCTTGCTTGATTAGGGTTGGCACTATCACATTACCATTAACCTTATTTCTATAGAGATATTTGCTTTTGATATGATTTTAAGGTTAACTACTCATAAATGCCGAAATTGATTACTTTCGTAAGGTTGTTAGTTTTCATATTCCTAAGTAACCTGTTATTCAAATTCAAGTAATCAAACCATTGTAGTCAAACATTTTTATATCAAGCCATGAAGTCATTCGTTTATTATGGATGTCAAGTTTTCTTAGTCCATGTTATGGATTTGAATAAAGACACGTCAGATTTGAATAATATTCCTGTTGTTATTGATTTTTCACGACGTATTTTCTGAAGAATTTCTTGGTTTACTCCCAAAGCGATATTAAATTTTGTATCGACTTTGAACCTAAGTACAAAACTCATTTCTAAATCTCATATCGAATGGCTCTTATTGAACTTGAGAGTTAAAATTCAACTATAGAATTTGGTACTGAGCCTTTATCTGGTGACTTCCTTTGTGGAATGCAGAAGCCGAGACTCTCGTAGGGGACACCATATTCAAATGCGATAGTAAAGCGATAGGTGTCATTGTAACGTCTTTATCCAAGGTTGGGATATGAGTCGCAGTTGAGAACAACCTAAGTTGGTAATCGAAATACGTAGCTTTCTGGAAGCTTAGTTGGTTATTATCGGAGATTCGTTGAAGGATATTCTCGAATCGCTATTACATTCTTATAATTGACTCGTAGAGATACAAAATTCGAATGGAAGCGAGGAATGTGGGAAGAGCTTGAAGAACTTCGAGAGGAGACTCATTTCAAAGACATGTTACGACCATGCCATCTGGAAAAGCGAGCGTGGTAGGCGGACGTGTTGAGTAGAAGATCGTATACAAGTATGAGTACGATATTGTCAAAGACTAATTTTGTATAATTTACAAATAATAGAGATGGAGATGAAAACTCTAGAGTACCCACGCGTGATGATATCTGAGTATAATCAACTTTAATCGATAAAGTTAAAGCTGTTCAAGCTACACACTGGAGCTGATAAATTTGAAGAAGGAAGTGCAAGAAGTTGTTATTTCAAAAGCGAGAATCGGTTAGGTGAGGAAAGCTCAAACCTTCGATTTATTAATTCATTTGAAATTCTCGATCGAATAGGAAGCTGTGGCCTATAGACTCGTTTTTTACGCCTAAGTATGACGCGTGTTCATAACGTTTTTAACGTATCGATGTTACATAAATATGTGGACGACCCGAACCACGTCATTGAGTTAGAACCGGACGAGATAGCCGAAGACTTAACGTACGAGGAGGTACCTGTCAAGATCTTGGATAGGAAAGAACAAGTCCTATGTACCGAGTTTATACCACAAGTTAAAGTTTTGTGGAGAAACCATGCTATTGAGAAATTGACCTGGGAGTTGGAAACGGAAATGAAAGCGAGGTATTCTCATCTTTTCGAAACACCAGGTACATACGTCAATTTCGAGGACGAAATTTCATAAGGAGGGAGGTTGTAAGTGAAAGTAATATGCATTACAAGCCAATCATGTTTGATGATAAAGCATATACTTTGTAACAATCTTATTCATTTATTAATAAAAAGTATTAATTTATTAAAGGCTTTTAATTATCTACATGATGTTGTTTTATAATATGTGATAAATCCATAGTTTTAAGCAATGCTTTTAGAATAATGATGATGATCATTCTAATGAGATCTAAATTCTTAGAAAGCTTAAAACTAAAATAGTTCCCAATCATTGGATTACTAAATTGGGAATTAGTGAATCAGGATAGATTGGTACATCGTTGCTTGCTCGTTGGATGAGGATGATTGATCTCATGATCATTTGTGTGGAACACTAAAGCAAGTATGTAGGTGCTTATTAGAGAATAAGTTCTTTGAGCGTGGCTCGCTAAGGAATACCTAATGGAGTTTTACTTGCGATCAATAGGAATTCTGTAGTGATAGTAGTACAAGTAATCCTTGGACTTGAGATCATCATAGTATCTTGTGTATGATGAGTTATACTTTGACTTATTCCTTAAGACCCTTAGGGTATATCAAAGGGTATGCTTGGGTATAATAAGTTGTACATGGAGATAATGTATGATCGATAAAGAATCTACCACTTCTAATAAAAGAAGGAAATGTCCTATGTGATTCGATAAATGACAACCCGAGTAGTCCTTGGCGAATGCGAGAATGAAATTAGAAAGGAGTTTCTAATTTGCATTATTTGAGTTGTGCATTTAAGGATCGAAATACATATAATTAAATAAAATAAGACTTGACGGTAATTCCATGTCTTATATTTAATTGGGACATTGTATGGTGGAAGGATTGAATTATGCGGTAACTATTTACTCAAAGGTTCTTTAATGATTAATGTTGAAATCTATATTATACGGAAAGTCGTTGATCGAGCTAGGGAGGCTTATCCTATTGTAGAATAAATATTATTTATTTAAATAAATTAATTGTTTAATTTATTTATTTAAATAAGATTAGAATTATTCTAATTGATTTATTCACAATAGGTTTAATATGGAGAACCTAAAGGGTCACACACCATAAAAGGAAGAATAATTATTTAAGAAGTAAATGGCATAATCGTAATAATATGTTATGTATATTTAATTTAATCTATGATGATAGAATAAATTAAATAGCTTAATATTTATTATTTTGAAATATTAAATATAAATTAATAAGAGAGTCTTATTAATATTATTACAATTATTATTATTATTTTAATTTCTAAAGAGTTTAGGAATTAATTTAATATAAATACTCTCATTTATTCCTAATTGGATTAGGAAGGAAAATTAGTTAAAGGAGTTTAATTAATTATCCCTAATAAGATTAGGAGCTTAATTAATTAAAAGAATTTAATTAATTAAATAAATCACAATTCCTTAATTGTTAAGGTGGGTTGCTTTATATCTATAAATAAGAGAGTCTTATTATAGGTGAAGTGGTGGTTGACTTTTTACAACTACGTAATAATTTTAATTTGTTGGAGAATGACGCCCTTTTCTATAGAGATAGGAAAAACTAGGGTTTGAGCAATACCCTTCTTCTTGAATTCCTATTCTTCCTTGGTGGATCACCTCTAGAGAGGCCAAACACATGGGTGGCTAACGTTGATCAAAGGATGGAACCAAACCGGTGGATTCAAGTTGAGCGAAAAGGATTAGAGGTGAACTTGTACGAGGAAGCTCGATCTTCAAGGGTATGATTTTATTCTTTATCTTTTCGTTTAATTAATAATTATGCATAAAGGGTGATCAGGGTATATGGTTTGTAAAATTTTAAACTCGATTATTTACGCGTTTAGCTAATTTTGTGCAATTTGATTGCGTTCATAAATATTACAAACCTAACAGTGGCATCAGAGCCAAACCTTTATGCGAATTATTAATTGTTTGATTTGATATGTATATTGATATGTGTTTAGAACATTTTAATTGGGCTCAATTTTGTTGTATAAAATTTAAAAAAAAAAAAAATTAAAAATTCAGTAATCCTGAATTTTTTTTTTAATTACCGAATATTGTAATGAATCATGTATATATATATATATATATGATTAACGTGCAACATGTTTTCAAAAAGGGAGGTTGCACGGATTTCAAGGAATTTGGCAGGATTCCATGTAATTGTTTCAAGCATGCGTCACTTTTTTTTTGCAAGGCCAATTGTTTTAAAAGGAACATATACGCGTGCTAAAAAGGATTATAGGTCGCTAATTTTTTCAGGAAATGATTAAATATGTTCTTAGAATAGCGAGCAAATGTGAAATCACAATAAAAAAAAGCTATGAGTTAGTTCTCTCTCATGATTGATTGATTTAATATATAATATATATATATATATATATATTTGTGATATATATATATATATATATATATTAATAATTTATAATTAAAATAAAAGTTTATTTTAATTTTAAAATAAAAGGTTTATTTTAATCTTAAAATAAAAGTGTTTATTTTAATTTTAAAATTAAATTTCATGCTAACTAATTAGAGTTGGAATTTGATTCCATGATAACTAATTGGAGTTGAAATTGGATTGCCTAATTTCCTTAAATAAAGGAGTTTATTTAAATATGAAATAAGATTTCATATTATTCAAAATAGAAGAGTTTATTTGTGAATAGGAAAGAGAATCTAATTTCCTTAAATAAAGGAGTTTATTTAGATATGAAATTAGATTTCATATTATTCAAAATAAAAGAGTTTATTTGTGAATTGGAAAGAGAATCCTATTTTCCTTAAATAAAGGAGTTTATTTAGATATGGAATAAGATTTCATATTATGAATAGGAAAGAAAATAAAGTGGTTCCTTTAATAAAGATTTTATATATATATATATATGGAATTGGATTCCATAATTAATTAAAATAAAGGAGTTTATTTTGATTAAAATTTTGATTAAAATAAAATAGTTTATTTTATTCAAAATTAGATAAATTAAAATAAAATAGTTTTATTTTGATTTAAATTTGGATTAAAATAAAGGAGTTTATTTTGATTCAAAATTAGATTTTATACCAACTAAATGTTGCCCATTAAATGATATCAATATATATATTAAATGTTTATTATTCATAAGATGAATGTTATTTATTGATACATATGGTGATGTGTATGATAATAAATGGGATTGATTATGGACTATTGACCCGATGCGATTGGATTTTATTTTAGTTGGATGCATGAATGTATGGGTTTTATTAAATGAGAATTCTGCGTGCATAAATCTTCTCTAATTTTTCTTAATGTAAATTCTAACTCCCTCCTATGTACTTTCCCTCGATCACGATCGAGGTTTCTATTTATTTTAAATAGTTTTGTAATAGGAATAGTTAGAATTAATTTTAAAAATTGGAGATCAAGGAACAAAGAGCGCTTGAAGACCAGATTTGTAATGGAGCAGGGTTTAAATGTAATAGTTATATTTAAATATTAATTCTTGCACCCCTAGGTTTGACCTTTTGGTTCACTTGGTGGCTCTAGTGAACCAAACTAGAATAAAGTCCATAATCAATCGAAGTAGAATATAGTATTCTATATGTGCATGCTTATCTATATATATTATATATTATGCAAACATGCTTAGCATGTTAATTAATATAATGGCGTATTTTATATATATATATATATATATATATATGTGCATCTTACGCTAAACAAGATGAGACATATTAATAATAAACCCCTCAATTTTTTATATTAAGTCCTAAGCGTTCAAAGATATTTGGAATATCGAGGCGTAATATTCAGCATGATAAAATTAATAGAGTATTAAATATTTAATATGAGTTTGTTGTGTCACCACAAGGCAAGTATTAAGTATTTAAGATGTTAATTATCACATTTGATGCTTATAAAGAAAATTGAACAATATTGTTTTGTTGTGTCACCACAAGGATGATATTTTCTTTTTGAATATATGGAGTGCTAGGTCGGACTTAACTTGGATAATTTTGATTCGGATGTGCCACCACTTGATCAAAATAATCTAAGAGGCAAAAGAAAAGGAGTTGCATAGTTGATGTAATTGACAAAGTTGTCTACTATTTATTTATATATAGTTTGTTGTCTCACCGTAAGGCTATATACATTTGAAATGGGATCCTTATTCTCGATAGCAAATCTTTAATTAGATTTTGCGAACTATATAAGTGAGGGTAATATAGTTTGAAGAAAATAGTGGGAGATACCAATTTAAAACAAGACCTAATTTATTTTGGTAATTAATAAAAGAATGTATGCTAAAATGTTGTTAATTACAAATTCATTTACAAAATTTTACAATGTCTTAATTACTATCAACTACGAAACATATTAGATGTTATTTAAGCTGGATAGTATTAAGCGGATTGGTTAAGGAATTTGAGAATAGTTCTCATATTTGAAAAGCTATCTTATGTTCTTAATATCGCCTATCCCACGCAATGGTTGCGGACAATGCCTCGAGGAAGAGATTGCTACTTTTAGAAAGTGGCAAGATGATGCAGTGATTGGCTCGATGCATCATGCTCGCATCCATGAGTATGTGAGCTTGACGTCGGCATGAAACTATGGATGCTCTACTATATTCACGCACATCAAGTAGTTGATGGTGAGGAAAGTAGATTGATAGATATCGAGATATCTAAGGAGCTCTTCCGATCTAGAATGACCGAGTGACACTACTGATGCAGATAAAAGTCCTTAACATTATCAATTTTATTGATCGATTAGGACAACGAGTTTTGTCATGGATGGAGAGTTGAGCCAAGATTTGATCTTGCACTCACTCCGGACTCCTTTCACAATTGTTGTGAATTTTCATAGGAACAAGCTAGATATCGACCTGTTGATTTGCTTAATATATTGAAAAATGTTGAAAGTCACTTTTCAACCAAGAAAGATCGAAGTCTTCTTGGTAGGGGCCAAAGGATCTTACGAAAGAAGAGCGATTCAAAGAAGGTAAATAGAAAGGCATAAACAAAGGATAATAAGAACAAAAGCGTCACGGATAGCAAAGGAGTTTGCTTCCCACTGCAATAAGCACTGGACCTTTGAAAAGAAAGCGCAGAAGCATCTTGCGAAGCTAACAAAGAAGCTTAGTGAAGTTTGGTTTTAATCGATTTTTTGTTCATGATTAAAATAAATTTTCTTTAAGTCGAGGTTCTACTTGGGTATTGGATACCGAGCTTTGGTTATCATAAATATAGATTTATGAAGGACCAAGCGAAGTAGAAAGCTAAACAAATATAAGTAATCTATGTGTGAAAATGAAGCAAAGGTTCTTTGCATTATGTATAGAAACTTATAGTTTAACAATGCCTACTGGGAAAATCTATTAAGTCGATAAGTTGTTATTATTATTCGATTCTTGTTAAAAATATTATTTCCATTTTATTGTTGGATGATGAAATCTTTGGTATTATAATTAAGAACAATTGTTGTTACATTTATAATAATAATGTTTTGTATAAAGCTGGAATATTACTTAATAAATTTTGTATACTTGACTTACATGAAAATAATTTTGCATATTGAACAAATTAGTATAAGAAAAGGAGATGATCATTCAAAGAGTTGAATGGGTGTATTTCTTGAAATACAAGTATAAATTATTTGAAAGGTTCAAAGAATTCAGAAGTGAAACAAATTAACAAAGTATTAAGATTCTTTGATTATATCAAGGAATAAATACTTGTGCAATAAGTTTCTAGATCATCTCAAATGGTTTTCTCATAATGGACGCCTCTCGATACGTAATAATTGATTGATGTATCCGAAAGGAAAAATCGTACCTTGTTGGACATGGTGCGGTCCATAATGATTTTCTGGACATTCGGTATCCTTACGGGATAATGTCCTAGAAATGGCTGCATATATCTGAAAATGGTAACCTCAAAATCCAGCCCCAAGACTCCATAAAAGTTATGGACGGGGAGGATTCCTAATCTTAAGTATGTTAAGATAAGGGGTTGTTTCAACTTATGTGAAAAGGTTTCAAAAGGATAAGCTTGGGACAAGATTTGACAAATATCGATTTGTGGGACATCTAAAGTAAGTTTAGGGTATATGTTCTATAATCCTGCTTAGCAAAAGGTGTTTATTGCGAAACACGTGTTTGCCTTCTAAGATAAATGTGTTTATCATTGAAGGGCTAGTGGGAGGATAATTGATCTTGAAGAGTTCAAGAACCACAAAACACTATAAGTCAAATAAGAGGAACTATAGATGAACCTATTGTACCCTGGCAGATGAATAAATAAATCGGAATAATGCTGAGAAGATACCTAGGAGGTATGGATTCATCATGGATGATGATGATGAGGTACGCATCATAGAAGATGATGATCGAGTTACATACGATGAGGTAAGAGTTCTAGTGTGTACAAAAGGGTCGATTGGGGCGTCTTGATATTCCTAATATTATATGTTGATATACTACGGATAAGGAATGACATACTAATGCTACTGATCGGTAATGATAAAGTTGTCTAAACATTCCTCCATGAATGATTTGGAAGAGTATCTTAATTGGGGATATAAATCTGTATAGATAGATTTAAGAGGATGCTTTCGACTTAACCCGAAGAGCGATATATTCATTTGATGCTAAAAGTCGTTTAGCATGGAAAACTCAAGAGATGTTCATGTTGATGAGCCGTGGGTGTATCTCTCTTAATAGTCCCACAGACTCACGAAAGAGAGGTCGCGCATGGTGGACAATCATGCATGCGATGAAATGTCTGAGACACGATGTTGATCGGTCGTATGCGGAGAAGATCAACATGAAGACAATGAAAAACATCTTAAAGTGCTTACTTAAGCACTAAGGATGTGATCATATTCATGGTGGGTCTAAATTAAAACAAGAGGGCTTAACGAGACTCAAGTTTTGAGATGGACCAAGACGACAAAAAATCCACTTTAAGGTAAAGCGTTATCTTGAGCGATTAGTGCGGTGAATTAGAAAGGTTCCAAACGAGGAAAGAGTTCTTTGGTTTAGTGATAAAGACAAAGTATATAGCTATAAATGAAGCTGCAGAGTTGAATGTTTGGATTAAAAGTTCATTACTGAGAACTAGGAATAGTTCTACAAGTCTCATCTTGAATCTAAACATGTGTTGTGGCACTTTCATTTGATTATAAGAATCATTGAAAGATGGGAAATCACTATAGAGATGGTGGACTCTCAAGAACAACATTACATATCCATTAACTAAAGCTTATCCAACGGCAGGATAATCGTCACTTAGAAGAAGAAGAGTATAAGATCTGATGGCGATTGGCTTTAGTGCAAGTGGGAGATTGAAAGTAATATGCATACAAGCCAATCATGTTTGATGATAAAGCGTATACTTTATAACAATCTTATTCATTTATTAATAAAAAGTATTAATTTATTAAAGGCATTTAATTATCTACATGATCTTTGTTTTATAAAATGTGATAAACCCGTAGTTTTAAGCAATGCTTTTAGAATAATGATGATGATCATTCTAATAAGATCTAAATTCTTAGAAAGCTTAAAACTAAAATAGTTCCCAATCGTTGGATTACTAAATTGGGGATTAGTGAATCCAGGATAGATTGGTACATCGTTAACTTGCTCATTGGATGAGGATGATTGATCTCATGATCATTTGTGTGGAGAAACTAAAGCAAGTATGTAGGTGCTTATTAGAGAATAAGTTCTTTGAGCGTGGCTCGCTAAGGAATACCTAATGGAGTTTTACTTGCGGTCGATAGGAATTTCTGTAGTGATAGTAGTACAAGTAATCCTTGGACTTGAGATCATCATAGTATCTTGTGTATGATGAGTTATACTTTGACTTATTCCTTAAGACCCTTACGGTATATCAAAGGGTATGCTTGGGTATAATAAGTTGTACATGGAGATAATGTATGATCGATAAAGAATCTACCACTTCTAATAAAAGAAGAGAAATGTCTATGTGATTCGATAAATGACAACCCTTGGTAGTCCTTGGTTAAAGCAGAATGAAATTAGAAAGGAGTTTCTAATTTGCATTATTTGAGTTGTGCATTTAAGGATCGAAAATACATATAATTAAATAAAATAAGACTTGATGATAATTCCATGTTTTATATTTAATTGGGACATTGTATGGTGGAAGGATTGAATTATGCAGTAACTATTTACTCGAAAGGTTCTTTAATGATTAATGTTGAAATCTATATTATACGGAAAAGTCGTTGATCGCTAGGAGAACTTATCCCTATTGTAGAATAAATATTATTTATTTAAATAAATTAATTGTTTAATTTATTTATTTAAATAAGATTAGAATTATTCTAATTGATTTATTCTGCTTAGGTTTAATATGGAGAACCTAAAGGGTCACACCATAAAAGGAAGAATAATTATTTAAGAAGTAAATGGCATAATCGTAATAATATGTTATGTATATTTAATTTAATCTATGATGATAGAATAAATTAAATAGCTTAATATATTATTTTATTTTGAAATATTAAATATAAATTAATAAGAGAGTCTTATTAATATTATTACAATTATTATTATTATTTTAATTTCTAAAAGAGTTTAGGAATTAATTTAATATAAGTACTCTCATTTATTCCTAATTGGATTAGGAAGGAAAATTAGTTAAAGGAGTTTAATTAATTATCCCTAATAAGATTAGGGAGCTTAATTAATTTAAAGAATTTAATTAATTAAATAAATCCCAATTCCTTAATTGTTAAGGTGGGTTGCCCACATCTATAAATAAGAGGAGTCTTATTATAGGTGAAGTGGTGGTTGACTTTTACAACTACGTAATAATTCCAATTTGTTGGAAGTCGCCCTTTTCTATAGAGATAGGAAAACTAGGGTTTGAGCCAATACCCTTCTTCTTGAATTCTATTATTCTTCCTTGGTGGATCACCTCAGAGGCCGAACCATGGGTGGCTAACGTTGATCGAAAGGAAGGAACCAAACTTCGGTGGATTCAAGTTGAACACGAAAAGGATTGGAGGTGAACTTGTACCTGAGGAAGCTTGATCTTCAAGGGTATGATTTTATTCTATATCTTTTCGTTTAATTAATAATTATGCATAAAGGGTGATCCGGGTATATGGTTTGTAAAATTTTTAAACTCTGATTTTTACACGTTTCCGCTAATTTTGTGCAATTTGATTGCGTTCATAAATATTACAAACCTAACAGTAAGACCCCGAATTTTTTAATAAAATGAAATTTCCTCTATTTATTATTTTGAAATAGTAAGGGTTGATTTGATTAATGTGGTTAGTTATGGGTAAAATACGAAAATATTTCGAATAAGCAAGTGGTTATAAAATATTCATTATTATTATGGGGAAATATTAAGTTTGGTGGTGGAATATTCTTCTTTGTAGGGAATATTCTTCGACTGTGGTATGAATAATAATGGCCCATAACGGAAAGCAATTGGATGAAGAAAGCGACAAGTATAAGTTGTTATAAATAGCAGGCGAGTTATTCTTAATTAATCTTGTTGGAATACCCGATTGGTTAAAACACGATGTCTACGCGTTGTTGAGCGATGCATCATATTGTATTGCAATTATTGATTCTTACGTGAAGGCACTACTCGATAATTATTACGATAATTACTATTCGATATTTTATTTTATTGATTCAATAATTCTTTGCATTGATATTTTATATTCTTTGTTGTTTTGATAAATTGTCATTACAGTATTTTCCATTATCAGACAATGATTCATATTATCCGAATAATATTATTGGATAACATTATTAGCGATGTCTAGAAAGTTACATCTAAGGAGAGGTTTGGTCACCTAATTGCGGCGCCCGATGGAGAGAGATCCTTATTGGAAAGCCCCTCTTTCACTGGAGGCGGCACTGTTTCGATCTTGTGATTCTGTAATATTATTTGTGAATAATTAATTATTGATTTATATGATGAGGAAAATATTGATTTTATGTGGATATAGAAGGAGAAAATTTTTAATGTGACAATTGTTGAAAATTAATATTTTATCTTTTACGATAAAATAATTCATTTAAATATATTATTTTAATAATATATTAACGGTGATATTTTATAATGAATGTGCGATATATGAATAAATGAGGAGGAAGAGTATTTTGTTGGATTAAATGTTTTAACACATGTTTTGTGTGTTCTTTGGACACAATTATTGTGAAATTTGATTATAGCACTGCAAAATCGTCCAGATTTATGGATTTGGTAAATTTTTATTTGGAATTTGGAAAAACTTTCTTACGCAAAGTTGTAGAGAATTGAATTTCCTATAAAAACTCTCAAGATTCAAATTTTTTGATAAAAGGGCTATTTATTATGAATTATTGAAGTTTGAGTTAAAATAATTGATTTTGGAGTTTTAATTAATTATTTTGAGAAAAACATTTTTGGTGAGTTTGTGAATCTCATTTAACATGTCTGCTATGGCTGAAATCAGATTTCAAAAGGTGGGCTAAGGAATTTTGTTTATAAATAATATTATTATATTTAATTTTCTACTTTGGTGTTCTAGCATTTTCACATAAATAGGAGCTTAGGTTAGAATTGAAAATCACACGAAGCTGAAGTTTTCTCTCTTTTTCTCTCGATATTTTGAGCGTATTCTTGTGAGTATACTTTGAGTGTTGATATACGGTGCAAGTTCAAGTCATAACCTATATCAGGTGTTTCAACTAAATCTTGTCTTTCGAGGTAAGGATGTTATTTTCTTCTCAAATGATATTATTTCTTCAATATCATTATGCTGAAATATTGGTTGGAATTTTTTATCAAATTTAGAACTTTTTCATGTCGGGATTACTATTCATGAGTTACTATTCACGAATTACTATTCATGAGTTACTATTACTTAGTACTATTAATGAAGCGTGATGATGTTTTTTGAAATTTCTATCTTTTGGTGTCGGAGTTACTATTCACGTATACGGCACTATTCACGATATCTGACTATTATTCATAGAAAAATGAAATTTCTTCTTTTGTCCAAAATATCTATTACGGATACTAGCTTTGATTGTATCTATGTTTTGATCATTCTTGAATTTTACTTGCATATGATTATTTATGAAGTATTTTGAACTCGGATTGTTTAAAATGCGAATCCATAATACTTGTTCTTTTGTTTCCTTTGGATTCGTTTTCTTTAAAATTATTTTCATCATCCTCGGTCCTAAATGATGATGTTATTGAATATCTTTTCACATGCGTAGTGCAAAGATGAATGATTTTATGATGAATATCTTTGGCGTGGTGTGAAGATGAGCAGTGTTTAGATGAACATGACCGGTGGTGAATATCTTTGGCTGTAGTGCAAAGATGAATATTTGATTTGAGATGAATATTGATTGATGTTGTTGAGGATAAAATATTGATGAACTTTATTAAATTCATAGATTTTAGTATATTTCATTCTCTACGTAACTCTTCTATGAATTATTATTTTCGATTCACGAATATTGATGCGAAACTTGTTGTCGATTGTATTCTATCGATTTTTCCTGTTGAAGACTAACGATAATTTGTTGTACATTATCTTAGTCATAACATTCTTTCTTGGGCTAGTTGAGCTCACCCTTTTCCTTGTTGTTCCATTTTTCTTCTCGAGAAGCGAGATTATAGCAGGAACTAGTCGGGGTGTGGAGTGATGGTTCTAGATAGTTGTTTTAGTAGTCTTCACTATTCTGTAAAATAGTGTATCAATAATGAGGATTTATTTGGGTATGTATATTGTCTAGAAGACACTAATTGTATTTAAACTCACAGTATATATGTTGTCGTATTTTGCACGACAAATGTATTAATAAAGTTTTAGTTATTTCTGTACCATGTATTTGGCGACTCAGAATGGGTTGGATGGAATGGACCTATTTTGGGGGCGTCACATGGGTAGTTTGGGCTGATATGCCCTTCTTTTCCGCACTTATAGCATATAACCGGTGGTCGTTCTCCTCCTTTGGAACCGATTCTTTCTTTGGTCTTTGACGTCTTCACATTGTCATTGTTGAATCTCCTCTTTTAAAATCTCCCCCCAACTCGCTTCTTATTTTCATGGCCACGATTACCACCGAGTAGTTCCGCTTTTATCTCGAATATTTTCCTCCATTTGGTTTTCATTGCTTCGATGATTTCTTGCCCATGGGTATGACCACAGTTGCGGTCCCTTGGTTGAACGATACTTGTAAGACCCCAACTTATTATTAATGAAATCTAATTTTCTCTATTTATTATTTTGAAATAGTAAGGGTTGATTTGATTAATGTGGATAGTTAAGGGTAAAATACATAAATACTCCAAAATAAGCAAGTGGTTATAAAATATTCATTGTTGTCAGGGAATATTCGTTTGGTCGTGGAATATTAAATCTTTGTCGGGGAATATTAAATGCTGACGCAAAATGACCATGTGTGGGCCCCATGCTTGAAGCGATTGGATGAAGAAAGCGACAAATATAAGTTGGTTAAAAATAACTTGGCGTGGTTATTACGAATTAATTACGTTAAAATACTCGGTGGTTAAAACACGGTAGCACGGTATTGCACGATTATTGATCCTTACGTAAGAAGGCACTACTCAATAATGGTTACGATAATTCTTGTTGAGTATTTTATTGAGTTAATAATTCTTTGCGTTGATATTTTATATTCATTGTTGTTTGATAATTGTCATTACGGTATTTTTGAAGATCGAAGCAATAATTCATATTATCTGAATAATATTATTAGATAACATTATTGGCAATGTCTAGAAAGTTACATACAAGGAGAGGTTTGGTCTTTTAATTAGGCTTGGCGATGAAGAAATTCTTATTGGAAAGCCCCTCTTTCACTGAGGAACCGCACGGTTGTCAATATTGTGATTACGTAATATTATTTGTGAATAATTAATTATTGATTCATATGATGAGAGAAAATATTGATTTTATATGGATATAGATGGAGAAAAATTTTAATGTGACAATTGTTGAAAATTGAAATTTTATCTCGATAAGATAATGTATTATTATTTTTAATAATATAATAATGGTGATATATTTTTACAACGAATGTGGGATTTATGAGTATCTGAGGAGGAGGAAGAGTATTTTGTTGCAATAAATGTTTAAAACATGTTAAACATGTTGGTGGACCCCATTTATTGGTGAAATTTGATTATAGCACGTAAAATCGCTTTGTTTGTGGATTTGGTCGATTTCTATTTGGAATTTGGAAAAACTTTCTTACGCAAAGTTGTAGAATTGAAATTCCTATAAAATCATGAGATTCAATTTTACGATGAAAGGGCTATTTATTATGAATTATTGAAGTTAGAAGCTCAAAATAATTGATTTTGGAAGTTTAAAATATTTAAAAAAATTAGAAAAACGTTTTTCTTACTTTTCTAGAAGGTGGCATGTGTTTGATGGTGAAATCAGATTCTAGGCATGTGTAAGAAATTTATATAATTATATTATTAATTTATTAAATTTTACCTTTGGTGTTCTAAGCAATTTCCTATAAATAGGGTGCTTAGGTTAGAATTGAAAATCACACCGTAAAGCTGAAGTTTTTCTCTATATTATCGGCGTATTCTTATGAGTATTTTGAGTATAATTTGAGTATTGCTAGGTAAGTGCAAGTTCCCTTCACACTATACTGGGTATTCCATTAGTACTTAATCTTTCGAGGTAAGGGATGTTATTTTCTTCTCAAATGATATTATTTCTTGATATCATTATCTTTGAAATATGGTTCAAACTTTTATCAAATTTGGAACTTTTTTCATGTCGAGGTTACTATTCATGAGTTACTATTCATGAGTTACTATTCATAAAGCGTGAAGATGTTTTTTGGGAATTTACATCTTTTGGTGTCGGAGATTCTTATTCACGTATCTGGCACTTTATTCATGTATCGGCACTATTCATAGAAAAATAAAATTTCTTCTTTTGTCAAAACATCTATTACGGATACTAGCTTTGATTGTATCCATGTTTTGATCATTCTTGAATTTTACACCACTATGATTATTTTTGAGGTATTTTGAACATGGATAAAAAGCAATCTGAATCCTTAATCCTTAATCCTTAATCTTTGTCATTTTGTTTCCTTTGGATTCGTTTCTTTAAAAATATTTTTCGTCATCCTCGGTCTTAAATGATGATATTATTGAATATCTTTGGCGATGGTGCAAAGATGAATGATTTCTGAAGAATATCTTTGGTAGTAGTGCAAAGATGAGCAGTGTTTAAATGAACATGACCCAGTGATGAATATCTTTGGCTGTAGTGCAAAGATGAATATTTAGTTCGAGATGTATATTGATTGATGTTACAAGGATAAAAGATGAGCGATGAACTTTTAAATTCATACATAGAAGATAGTAGTTTGCATTCTCTACTTAACTCTTCTAATGAATTATAATTTTCATTGCGAATATTGATTTAAAATTTGTTGTCTATTGTATTCTATTAGATTTTTCCTGTTGAAGACTAACGGTAATTTGTTGTATATTATCTTAGTCATAATATTCTTTTCTTGAGCTAGTTGAGCTCACCCTTTTCCTTTTTGTTCCATTTTTTTCGGGGGGCGAGAATATAGCGAGTGCAGAGTCGGGGTATGGAATGAAGGTTCTAGAGAGAGTTGTTTAGTAGTCCTCACCATTTTTGTAAAATAATGTATCGATAAATGTGATGAGGATTTATTTGAGTATAGATATTGTCTAGAAGATAATATTTGTATTTAAACTCACAGTTTCTTGTTGTAATAATAAAGTTGTAGTTGTTTCTATACCATGTATTGACAATTTCGAATGGGTGATGTATACCTATTTTGGGGCGTCGCGATTTTCATTATCTCACTCTAATAATTGAGCCTTGTTGACAACATCCGAATATAAAGAAAATTTATGAGAGATAAGATATTTAGAGATCTGGGTTTTAAACCTCTCGAAACATCCTCGTCATTCGTTCCTCATTCTCTACCAAATGAGAGTCTGAACACGGATAACTCGCAAACTTCAGCCTCGTGTTGGGACACAATCGTCATGTTGTTTTGTTCTAGTCTAATAAACTCTACCTCCTTCATATGGCGAATACTTTCGGGAAAGTATTTTTTAGTTGAAAAAGTTTAAAGCGTTTCCCAAGACATCTTGAGAGTCTTGGCCGGTGATGCGTTTCACAAACACCACTAATGTCTGCCTCGCCACAAAACATAAAAGGTGGCGAATGGAACCTTCTGTTCCTCCGTGCATCCCAGACATCGAATATCTTGGTAATTTGCTTGACCCACATTTCTGCCGTGATGGGATCCGACTTTCCCTTAAATTACGGTGGTCCCAACTCTTTGAAGCTGCTTGGCGCGTGACAAGCCGTAGCGTTCTTATCATTTCCACCGTGATACGTACACAAGTCTCCCTCGTCTAGTTTTGCATGAGCGCAAAAAGCTCTAAACATCCGTCGTTCGTAAATGCGCTTTCGGTGGTGTTGTTTACAGGAGGAATATTGCCTTCTGTTGCACGTTCCCAGGTGGTGATTAAAGGTGTTTCCACGGTTTCATTAACTCCACAGTTAATATTCTCGTTGCCATTCTTAAATCTTGCCATAAAACAAGGGTTAATTAAACAAATTAAAATATCACATATTAACCATATACTTATTTGACGTATGAACAAATAAGCTTAGGTATGACATACTAGCGAAGGATTACAAATCTCTCCCCTCCTAGTACTATTCCTTGATCTTCGCTTGGAGACCATATCCTAAGCTCGATACCAATCATGCGCCCCCAAAATAGGTATACAACACCCATTACGAAGTTAGTCAAAATACATGGTATAGAAACAACTACAACTTTATTAATCTGACATAAAAGCGTGAGTTTAAATACAAATATTGTCATCTAGACAATATCCATACTCAAATAAGTCCTCGATACAATTATTGATACATTATTTTACAAAATGGTGAGGACTACTAAAGCGACTTTCTAAAACCTTCATTCCATACAACGACTAGTACTCGCTACATTCTTGCCTCACGAGAAGAAAAATAGAACAAAAAGGAAAAAGGTGAGCTCAACTAGCCCGGTAAAGAATATTATGACCAAGATAATATAGAACAAATTATCGTTAGTCTTCAACGGGGAAAATCTAATAGAATCTGATGAGCAAACAAGTTTTAAATCAATATTCGCGGTGAAATAATAATTCATTAGAAGAGTTAAGTGGAGAATAAAATCTACTATCTTCTATATATGAATTTAAAAGTTCATCGTCAATATTTTATCCACGTAACATCAATCAATATATATACGGAATCAAAAATTCATCTTTGGACTACGGGCGAAGATATTCATCGATTGGTCATATTCATCTAAACACTGTTCATCTTTGCACTACGGGCCAAAGATATTCATCAGAAATCATTAATCTTTGCATTACAGGCCAAAGATATTCAATTATGTCATCATTTAGGACGGAGGATGATGAAAAATATTTTAAAAAAAAATGAATCCAGTGAAACAAAAGAATAAATATTAGGGATTCGTATTTCAGCTATTCCATGTCCAAAAATACCTCATAAATAATCATAGTGAAGTAAAATTCAAGAATGATCAAAACATGGATCAATCAAAGCTAGTATCCATAATAGATATTTACAGACTGACGAAAATTTAATTTTTCTGTGAATAGTGTTGTATTCGTGAATAGTGCCGTATACGTGAATAGTGAATCCGACACTAAAAGATAGAAATTTCACAAAAAAATTATCATGCTTCGTGAATAGTACTCGTGAATAGTAACTCGTGAATAGTAACTCATGAATAGTAACTCATGAATAGTAACCCCAAGCATGAAAAAGTTCAAATTTGATAAAAGTTCAACCAATATTTCGGCATAATGATATTGAAGAAATAATATCATTTTTAAAAAAAATAATATCCCTTACCTCAAAAGGATAGTACTTCTGACTGGATATATTGTTGAAAGAATTTGCACCGTATAACAATACTCAAAGTACTAAAATACTCACAAAAATACGCTCAATATATCGAGAGAGAAAGAGAGAGAAATCTTTAGTTTCAACGGGGATGGTGACTCCAAAGGCTGTCTCGGACAAGTCAAAGTCGGTGGTATTAGGTTTCGGCATAGAAACGCAGCGGAAATAAACCAATTAAAGGCAATTCAAAACCCTAAAGCAGGATTCATGTGAAAAAATTCAATTAATTCGGAGGTTATAAATTATCTGGATTGTTAAAGCTAGAATCGATGCAATTGAATCTCAAGGCAATTCAAAGCGAATTTGCGTCTCTACGGTATCCACCACGAATGCTCCCCACGAATCGTCCTACGATCTGCGAGAAGAAGGAAATGCGGTACTAGCATGACGAGGATGAGGATTTTACGGCCCTGTTTTCTCTCTAGTCTCTCTAAGAGTGGATAGGGTTTTGGTTCATGAATAATACCTAAAATGGTCGCTACATATCATATATATATAGCGATTAAAGGAATTATTCAAAACCTAATTTAATAAAATCAATTTATATATATATATATCTTAATTAAGTCTTACTTAATTAATATACCTATATATAAATTATCCTATTAATTTAAATTAAGTAATTTAAATACTATCAATCATATTGACATATTTAAATCTTTATAATTTAAATTAATTCCCTTTTAATTACGTTCTATGTGTGTGACCCTATAGGTTATTATTACGTTGACAATAATTTTAAAATTATATTATAAAATTATAAACAGTGAGCGGCATCTAGTAATGCATCACTGCTACCCAAGTAATAATAAGATCGATGATTCGATGCAACCTTTTAGTGACCAATGTTTCAATGTAATTTTATCCTTTTAACCTTAATATCCTTGATTAAACTGGAATGTGTCATACTCTTCATAATTTAATCTAAGTTTTTTCTTGATCGATGAGTAGACTATATGAAAAAATCGATTATTTGAGAATGGCCATGCATTTCATAGTCCTACTCAATCAAGAGGCCTATGGATATCACCCCTAATATATAGGAGGGTTAAATTCCATCTAGATCACTCATATTCCTCACACGATTCATGATGTACCCAATAATCACCTTTATAGTCCACCACCTATTAAAGGTGACATTTGATGATATCAAAGTACATAAATTCAAGTGAAGAAATATAGTGATTTGGTGGAGAGACCATTACATCATTGTCACTATGAGAATTGCTAATGACACTTCGCATAATGCTCCACATAGAATTCTCATGGTGGAGTGCATCCGATTACATCGTTCTCTAACATGTACTATGCATTGACTTAATATCTCATATATTTATGACCCGATGAGATTTGGTCATCGATCGATCCACATACTAGTCTTAATACATTATTGTTGTCCCATCAACAATGATACTCGATTAGGGACATTTAAGAACAATGATACTAATTGTAAATATATAATCTCATGTTCAAGTCACATACTAAAAACTATATAATTTGTATCGATATTCTAAGGATTTTATTATGTTAACATTTATATAAGCGATAAATAAAACCATAATAAAATCATTCATTTATTCAATCAAATATAATATCAAAACATTAAGTAATTATATCAAATAATTGGCCTCTAGGGCATAAATTCTAACAAGTGGTTCCTGGAAGAGCGTTTGTCATGACTGCTCAAAACGTGAGGAATCCGAACGAGGTGATCACATGTAAGTTAATCATAAACTCTTGCAAAGTTTATACCTTATTAGATACCGGTTCTATCCATTATTTTATTTCTCCTGCTTGTGCTCAACGTTTGAACTTGACTCCGGAGAAATTAGACCTTGACTTATCTGTTGAGACACTGTTAGGAGAAACTTTCATTACATCTACTGTTTATGAATCTTGCTTGATTCAAGTTGGTACCATCACATTACCCGCCGATCTTATTTAGTTGAAAATTCTTGCATTTGATGTGATTTTAAGGATTGATTGGTTAACCACGCATTATGCTAAAATTGATTGTTTTCGTAAGGTTGTTAGTTTTCATATTCCTAACCAACCTATTATGCGAATTCAAACAACCAAACCATTAAAGTCAATCCTTTGTCATATCAAGCCATAAAGTTACTCATTTATTGAAAAATAGATGTCAAGCTTTCTTAGCCCATGTCACGGACACGAACAAAAACACGTCGAGTTGAATAATATTTTTATTGTTAGTGAATTTCACGGCGTATTTCACGAAGAACTTCGGTCTACCCCGAGCGTAAAGTTAAATTCTTTATTGATCTTGAAACGATACAAAGCCCATTTCTAAAACCCCATATCGAATGGCTCTATTGAACTTCAGAGTTAAAGGTCCAACTACGAGAGTTATTGGACATCGATTTCATTCGTCTTAGTACATCTCCTTGGGGTGCTCTGTGTTATTCGTAAAGAAGAAAAGAGCGGGAGTATACGACTTTGTATTAACTACCGAGAATTGAACCATATAACCATCAAGAATAGGTATCTGTTACCTCGCATTGATGACTTGTTCGACCAGTTGCAAGGAGCACAATTCTTTTCAAAGATCGATCTTCGTTCAGGATATCATCAGCTGAAGATTAAAATTGAGGATATTCCGAAGACTGCCTTCGGAACTCGGTACGGGCATTATGAATTCTTAGTCATGTCTTTTGGATTGACTAATGCTCCTACTACTTTCATGGATATGATGAACCGATTATTCAAAGAATATTTGGATCAGTTCGTTATTGTCTTTATTGATGACATCCTCATCTATTCCAAAAGTAGTGAAGATCATGAGCACCATTTGAAGTATGTCTTGCAAAGGCTTCGAGATAACAAGCTATATCTGAAGCTAAAGAAATGCGAGTTACGGCTTAAGGAAGTAGCATTCCTTGAGCGCGTGGTGTGAAAACATGGAGTTTTGTTGACTGAGCGAAGATTGAAGCAATACTGAAGTTAAAGAGCAACCGGAAGTCGGTGGCCGAATTCGTAGCTTTACGGAGGCAAGCTTGTTATTATCGGAGGAGATTCATGGAAGGATTTTCTCGAATCGCTACTCAGATTAACTCAATTTGACTTCGTAAAGATACATAATTCGGTTTGAGCGAGGATTGTGAGAAGAGTTTTCAAGAACTCAATAGGAGACTCATTTCGGCACCTGTTCTGACAATATCATCTGGTTCGGATGGATTTTTTATCTACAGGGATGCTTCAGGCAAAGGGTTAGAATGTGTTCTCATGCAACATGGGAAAGTCATAGCATATGCCTCGCGAAAACTCAAAGAATATGAGAGGAATTATCCTACTCATGATTTGGAGTTGGCAGCAGTCGTTTTCGCATTGAAGATCTGGAGACACTACCTGTATGGGGAGAAAGTGGAGATCTATACAGATCATAAAAGCCTCAAATATTTCTTTACCCAAAAGGAACTCTATATGCGGCAACGACGATGGCTTGAGCTATTGAAAGATTACGACCATACTATTCAATACCATCCTGGAAAAGAGAACGTAGTAGCTGACGCATTGAGTAGAAGATCATATGCGGGTACGAGTGCAATGTTGTTAACACAAAGGCCCATTTAGTATGACTTGCAAAGGATGGAGATAGAGGTAAAGGCTCTAAGTACCCACGTGATGATATCAAACATACGAGTAGAACCAACTTTAATTAATAAAGTTAACGTTGCTCAAGTTACGGACCTGGAGCTGATGCGTATGAAGAAGAAAGTGCAAGAAGGTGCTATTCCAGAAACAAGAATCGATGAAGAAGGAATACTTTGAGTCGACTCGGACTTTGTGTTCTAACGATTCGACTTGAAGCATAGAATCATGATGGAGGCACACAACACATCGTTTACAATCCATCACAGGAGTACCAAAATGTATCATGATCTTGACATACATTTTGGTGGAGCAATATGAAAAGAGAGATCGCGGAGTTTATCTTGAGGTGTTTAACTTGTCAACGTGTAAAGGCGGAGCATCAAGTGCCAAAGGGTCCATTGCATCCACTTGAGATTCCAAAATGGAAGTGGGAACACATTACTATGGATTTCGTTACAGGTCTTCCCAAGGTTTCTTAAGGCATAGATGCGATTTGGGTTATTGTTGATAAATTAACCAAATCGCTCATTTCTTACTATCTGGGAGACTTATCCCTTGAGCGTCTTGCTTTCGTATATACGTGAATGAGATTGTGAGATTGCATGGCATGCCGATATCCATAGTTTTGGATCGTGACCCAAGATTCACTTCACGATTTTGGGTTAGCTTCAGAAAGCTATAAGCAGCGATTTCTGATTGATTCGGCATACCATCCTCAAGCAGACAGAATGATCGAGAGAGGACTATTCAAACTCTAGAAGATCTATTAAGACTCTGTGTCCTAGATTTCAAAGGGAGTTGGGATAAGTACCTACCATTGGTAGAATTCTCTTACAACAACAGTTATCATGCAAGTATAGGTGTGGCTCCATTTGAAGCATTGTATGGACGAAAGTGTCGCTCTCCAGTATGTTGGGATGAGGTGGGAGAAGCAACATTGTTGGGACCGAAGTGGTACATAACTACGAAGAAAAGATCAAAAACAATTGACAACATATACAAGCGACACATGATCGACAAAGAGTTATGCGGATCTTCATCGAAAGGGCGTGGAATTTAATAGTGGGATCATGTATTATTATGTATTGCTCCATGGAAGGGATTTACAAGATTTGGAAAGAGAGAAAGCTCAATCCAAGATTTATTGGTCCATTTGAGATTCTTAACCGAATAGGAAATGTGGCCTATAGACTCGCATTACTTCCAAGCATGTTTCGTGTTCATAATATTTTTCACATATCTATGCTTCGTAAATATGTGAAAGACCCGAACCACATTATTGAGTTAGAAACCGGATGAGATAGTAGAAGATTTAACGTACGAGGAGGTACCTGTTAAGATCTTGAATAAGAAAGAGCATGTCCCTACGCACCAAGGTTATACCACAAGTTAAGGTTTTGTGGAGGAACCATGTTATTGAAAAAATGACACAGGAGTTGGAATCATAAATGAAAGCGAGGTATCCTCACATTTTGAAAAAAAATCGTCGTCACGTCGATTTCGTGGATGAAATTTCATAAGAAGGAAGGTTGTAAGACCCCAACTTTTTATAAATAAAATCGAATTTCCTCTATTTATTATTGTGAATAATAAGGTGTTAATTTGATATAATGGTTTGGTTATGGGTGGTGTGCAAATTTTGTAAAATAAGCGAAGTGGTTATAAAATATTCATTGTTGTTGGGGAATATTTGTTTGGTGGTGGAATATTCTTCTTTGTCGAGGAATATTAAATGCAATACATGACCCATTTATGGGCCCCATAACGGAAAATGGTAGGATGAAGAAAAATGACAAGTTTGAGTTTTTATAAATAACTGGCGTAATTATTCTGAATTAATCTTTGTTGGAATACCCGGTGGTTAAAATCTGATGTCTGGCGTGGTTGATAAAGTAGCACACGGTATTGAACAATATTGTTGAATTATTGATTCTTACGTGAAGACACTACTCAATAATTGTTACGGTAATTCTTTATTCGATATTTTATTTATTCAATAATTGCTACGTTGGTATTTTATATTATTGTTGTTTGATAATTGTCCTTTGATGATATCTCCATTATCGGATCAATAATTCATATTATTTAAAAAATATTATTGACAATGTCTAAGGAAGTTACATTTAGGAAAGGGGTTTGGTCAACTAATTGCGCGCCAAAAGGAGAAATCCTTATCGGAAAGTCCCTCTTTCTTGGGAATGACTGGTTATCATAATTGTAATTACGTAATATTATTTGTGAATAATTAATTATTGATTTATATGATAAGAAATATTTATTTTATGTGGATATAAATGATGGATATATTTATTGTGGTTATAAATGATGGAATTAATGTTGAGGTATTTTATCATTATTTTTGTCGGAATGAATGTATTAAAAATTGTCAGTATATGTGGATTTGGGCATTTTACATTTAGAATTTGGAAAAACTTTCTTCTACAAGTTTGAGAATTGATTTCCTATGGAATGGACATAAAATTCATATTTTTTACGATAAAAGACTATTTATTATGAATTATTGAAAATAAATATTTTTATTTAAAATATGGGTGGGCCCCCACTTTTGGTTGGTGAGAAATAAAATGTGTTGGAATTTATTTTCAAAAGTGGTGAGGCGTGAATAATGTGAGTAAAAAGCCATCGGTAGTGAGTTAATACGCTTTATGGCGTTCTAAGCATTTTTCTATAAATAGGGTGCTTAGTTAGAATTGAAGATCACACTGAAATAAGTTTTCTCTTTTCTCTCTATATTATCGAGTGTATTTTGTGAGTATTTAGATACTTTGTGAGTTGTTATTCATCGGTCTGTAAGTTTCCTTGACCTTATACGATATTTTGTTGGAAATCTTTGTTCTTTTGAGGTAAGGGATGTTATTTTTTTCATAATGATGTTATTCTTTCAATATCATTATACCGAAATATTTGTATGGATTTTTTTGTGGAATTTCTACTTTTTTGTGTCGGGATTACTATTCACGTATACGACACTATTCACGAATACGACACTATTCATCGAAAAATAAAATTTTCTCCTTTTTGTCCAAGATGTCTATTATGGTTACTATCTTTGATTTTATCCATGTTTTGATCTTTATTTTTGAATTCTGTTTCACAATTGGTTATTATGGAGTATTATTAAACTTGGATAAACTGTAATACGAATCCCTAATATTTATCCTTTTGTCTCACTGAATTCGTTTTCTTTAATATATTTTTCATTATCCTCAGTCCTAAATGATGATATTAATGAATATCTTTGGCCTGTAGTGTAAAGATGAATGATTAACTGATGAATATCTTTGGCCCATAGTGCAAAGATGAACAAGTGTTGAGATGAACATGACCAATTGGTAATCTACAAATGAATATCTTTGGCACAGTAGTGCAAAGATGAATATTTGATTCAAGATGCATATTGATTGATGTTACGGAGGATGAAATATTGATGATGAACTTTTAAATCTTAGAAGATAGTAGAATTCATTCTCTACTTGACTCTTTCTAATGGATTGTTGTTTTAAAGCATTGCGATTTGTTGATCTAAAACTTGTTGTCTATTATGTTCTATCAGATTTTTTCCTGTTGAAGACTAATGATAATTTATTGTATATTATCTTAAGTTATAATATTCTTTACTGGGCTAGTTGAGCTCACCCTTTTCCTTTTTATTCCATTTTTTCTTCTCAAGAGGTGAGAACATATCAGGAACTAGTCGGGGTATGGAGTGATGGTTCAGGATAGTTGTTTTAGTAGTCCTCACTATTTTATAAAATAGTGTATCAATAATTGTAATGAGGACTCCTTTTGAGTTTGTATCATACATTAGACAATATTTGTATTCAAACTCACACGATATATGTGTTGTCGTATTTTTGCGGGGACAATGGTATTCTTGAAGTTGTATTTATTTACATATCATGTTTTTGGCGACTTTCGGAATAGGTAATGTATACCTATTGCGGGGAAATCCTGAATAACCCATCTTGTCTTGAGGGTGTAAGATCTTTTAGGATATGTGTCTTTTCTTACTTAATATATATAGTATATATATATATATATATATATATATACACACACACACACATATAAAGCTGCTTAGTTGGGCATGGATAGTGGTTTTAACTATTTATTTTGTGTAATAGTTGATATTTAAAGTGTGTTGACTAGATTTATCTAATTCTAGCCAGCTTTAGCTTTTAATCTGTTAAGACCCAGAATTTTAAATGATTATATTTTACGAATAATTTTTTTTATAAACAGTATTGTTATCATTGTTATTTTGAGCATGTGAGATATTAACGTAGCAAGATAGTCAAACTATTTACTCACTAAGAAATATGAATGAAGTTACGATGAACAGCTGATCAAACCCCTAACACGAATTACGAATAGGGCTTTGATTATTAATACAGTTATTATTATAATTGTATTTATGATTATGTGTTTGTGCAGTATGTGATTAATGATCAAATGTCGATTAGATAATGTATAACATTAGTAAACCCTAATGTTAGATTAAAAACCTTAATGTTCAGTTAGGAAACCCCAACGATCAGTTAAAAAACCTAATTTCATTTCCAGAAACCCTAAACCCTAATACTAAGTATTAAACCCTAAGGATTAAGATTTAAGGGAATCGTGTGAAATAACCAAACAACTCTTAAAATTATGTGGAAAATTACCAAAATACCCTTTTGGATGTAAAATTACCAAAAGACTCTTTTAGCTTATCTTTTATTAAAAGATACAACCAAATCTTGTGAGTCATCAATGGAAGATATTGGCATGTGTTTAAAATCCCATAAATCAGCCAAATCGTAACACCTATACAAGCCACATATATTGGATCAAAGATTTGATTTGTAAAGAAAGAGAAAAAGTTAAAGAAACTTTACTTTGTTCACTAACCCTAGCTAAGTCTCTCTCTCTCTCTCATAACCCACGAAATCTTTATAGAAACTAAGTCCAAAGATCAACCAAGAACACTCCATAAACTACTCAAGATCAAATTGGAAAGAGAAATAAAAATTTATTCAAGAAAGGTATAAACCCTAATCTTAAGCTAGATCTTGTATGCGTAGGTAGATTTTATGTTTTATGTTTAAATATGTTGTATATAATGTTATTTAGTGATCTATGTTGATAAATCATGGATCCATAACATTTAAGTACATGAAAATGAAGATTTAAGAAACTGTCTAAAACCCTAGAAATATGG
This sequence comes from Panax quinquefolius, assembly GCA_020205615.1. NCBI lineage: Eukaryota > Viridiplantae > Streptophyta > Magnoliopsida > Apiales > Araliaceae > Panax > Panax quinquefolius. Next base: position 41,722,455 of record CM035160.1, read on the forward strand.
CCTAACAGTCAAATGCCAGAGGCCATAGATCATAATTTGTTAAGTGTTAGACTTGTTAAGTGTATCATTGTTATAGTATGCCACGAGGATAGTAAACTGGAAATGGAATCATGTCCAAATTTCAAGTTATTAATGGTCAAACAGGGTTGACCAGTCATGAAAAAACATTTCTGGAAAACCGAAAAATTGCGTAGAAGGGTCTGACAAGTTTTTGAAGGGCTTAGATTTTGCATCTGTTATGTTGTTAGTTTGTCTAAGTGTATCATTGTTATACCCTGACATATGGACTACAGAACCATGACATCAAAACACCTAAATGATAAATAGGATCCAAGTTATTAAGGGTCAAAATAAGTTGACCAAGCACAAAAACTAATTTTTGGAAATTCAAGAAATTTCCCAGAATAGTTTCTGACAGCTAGTTGACTAAGCTAGATCTTGCAATTGTGATGTTGTTAAACTACCTAAGTGTAATACTTTTGTATCTTGACATGTATTCTACAAGAGTGTGACACTATAACACTCAAACAATACACAATAATCAAGTTATTAAAGCTCTAAAGTGGCTACTTAACCTTTGCAAGTTTACGGGTAACCCGAAACTCAAGAACAACTTCTGTAATAACAAATTTAGCCACTTTATCTTTTCCTATGATGTAGTTAGACCCTGAAATTGGTTAGTACTTGTAGTATTACATTTATACTACACCATTCATATACTCTCATGCCCAGAAATATAACCACATAGAAATTAATCATGGTCAAAGTAGCCCCGGGCTATTGACGAGGTTATTCTTCGTTGATGAAGAATGTGGCGCCCCCAAAATAGGTATACAACACCCATTACGAGTCATCAAAATACATGATGCAGAAACAACTACAACTTTATTAATACAACATAAAAACTGTGAGTTTAAATACAAATATAGTCATCTAGACAATATCCATACTCAAATAAGTCCTCAGTACAATTATTGATACATTATTTTACAAAAATGGTGAGGACTACTAAATCGACTTTCTAAAACCTTCGTTCCATACCCCGGCTAGTACTGCTACATTCTCGCCTCTTGAGAAGGAAAATGGAACAAAAAAGGAAAAGGGTGAGCTCAACTAGCCCGATAAAGAATATTATGACCAAGATAATATAGAACAAATAATCGTTAGTCTTGACGAGAAAAAAATCTAATAGAATACTGATAGACAGACAAGTTTTAAAACAATATTCGCGGTGGAAATAATAATTCATTAGAAGAGTTAAGTAGAGAATAAAATCTATTATCTTCATATATGAATTTAAAAGTTCATCGTCGATATTTTATCCTGTAACATCAATTAATATATATACGGAATCAAATATTCATCTTTTACTTCTGAGCCAAAGATATTCATCGATTAGTCGTGTTCATCTAAACACCTGTTCATCTTTGCTTCTGGGCCAAAGATATTCATCAGAAATCATTAATCTTTGCACTACAGGCCAAAGATATTCAATTATATCATCATTTAGGACGGAGGATGATGAAAAATATTTTAAAGAAAACGAATCCAGTGAAACAAAAGAATAAATATTAAGGATTAAGGTATTTTGTTTATTCCATGTCCAAAATACCTCATAAATAATCATAGTGGAGTTAAAATTCAAGAATGATCAAAACATGGATACAATCAAAGCTAGTATCCATAATAGATATTTTGGACGAAAACGAAAAATTTAATTTTTTGTGAATAGTGTGCGTATTCGTGAATAATTATAAGTATCGTGAATAATAAATAGCGTGAATAGTGACTTCGACACTAAAAGATAGAAATTTTACAAAAAATCATCATCATGCTTCGTGAATAATACTTGTGAATAGTAACTCATGAATAGTAACTCATGAATAGGAACCCGAGCATGAAAAAGTTCCAAATTTGATAAAAGTTTCAAGCAATATTTAACATAATGATATTGAAGAAATAATATCATTTTTGAAAAAAAATAATATCCCTTACCCCGAAAAAGGATAGTACTTGGAATTTGGATATAGTCTTTGAAAGAACTTTTGCAGTATAGCAATACTCAAAGTACTAAAATACTCACAAAAATACGCTCGATATATTGAGAGAGAAAGAGAGAAAATCTTTAGTTTACGGTGTGATTTTCAATTCTAACCTAAGCACCCTATTTATAGGAAATTGCTTAGAACACCAAGCGAAAATTTAATATAATAATAATATATTATAAAAATTTCAAGCCCATCGTAGAAAATCTGAAATCAGCCCATTCAACACACATGTGGAACACACCATAATGTAAAAAAAACGTTTTTTATAAAAAAAATATTTAAAACTTCCAAAAATCAATTATTTGAACTTGAACTTCAATAATTCATAATAAATAGCCTTTTATTAGAAAATTTGAATCTTGCGACTTTTTATAGGAAATTCAATTCTCTACAACTTTGCGGAAGAAAGTTTTCCAAATTCCAAAGCGAAATTGGCCGAAATCCATAAGCAGGCGATTTTTCAATTTATAATCAAATTTCGATTCGAGAAATGGGCCCAAACATGTTTAACATGTTTTAAACATTTTTTGCAACAAAATACTCTTCCTCCTCATATACTCATATATCCCACATTCATTGTAAAAATATCATCATTATATATTATTATAATAATATAATAAAATATTATTTTATCGAGGAAAAGATAAAATATCAATTTTCAACAATTGTCACTTTAAAAATTTTCTCCATCTATATCCACATAAAATGAATATTTTCCTCATCATATAAATCAATAATTAATTATTCACAAATAATATTCTGAGAATCACAATATTATGATGACCCGGCGGGTTCAAGGAAGAGGGGGCTTTCGATAAGGATTTCTCCTTCTTGGTAGCATGATTAGGTGACCAAACCTCTCCTTAAGCGAGAACTTTCTAGACATTGCCAATAATGTTTTCTAATAATATTATTGAGATAATATGAATTATTGCTTCGATAATGGAAAATCGTGTAGTGACAATTATTGAAACAACGATAATATAAAATATCAGCATGACAATTATTGAATCGATAAAATAAAATACTGAGCAAGAAATTCTTTGTAACAATTATTGAGTAGTGCCTTCTTACGTAAGAATCAATAATTGGTGCAATATAGTGTGTCTTCTTGTGTAATAATAGCGTATTCTTGTGTTTTAACCATACGGGTATGTTCATGAGTGTTAATTGTAATAACTTCGTAGATTATTTATAAACAACTTATACTTGTCGTTTTCTTCATCCAATCACTTTCCGTTATGGGGCCCACAAAGGCTAGCTTGCATCGTAAATACGAATATTCCCAGACGGTAAGAATATTCCACGACCAAAGCCACACAAGCCAATCATGTTTGATGATAAAGCATATACTTTGTAACAATCTTATTCATTTATTAATAAAAAGTATTAATTTATTAAAGGCTTTTAATTATCTACATGATCTTTGTTTTATAATATGTGATAAACCCATAGTTTTAAGCGATGCTTTTAGAATAATGATGATGATCATTCTAATGAGATCTAAATTCTTAGAAAGCTTAAAACTAAAATAGTTCCCAATCGTTGGATTACTAAATTGGGGATTAGTGAATCAGGATAGATTGGTACATCGTTGCTTGCTCGTTGGATGAGGATGATTGATCTCATGATCATTTGTGTGGAACACTAAAGCAAGTATGTAGGTGCTTATTAGAGAATAAGTTCTTTGAGCATTGGCTCGCTAAGGAATACCTAATGGAGTTTTATTTACTGTCGATAGGAATTCTGTAGTGATAGTAGTCAAGTAATCCTTGGACTTGAGATCATCATAGTATCTTGTGTATGATGAGTTATACTTTGACTTATTCCTTAAGACCCTTAGGGTATATCAAAGGGTATGCTTGGGTATAATAAGTTATACATGGAGATAATGTATGATCGATAAAGAATCTACCACTTCTAATAAAAAAGAAATGTCTATGTGATTCGATAAATGACAACCCAGTAGTCCTTGGCGGCGAGAATGAAATTAGAAAGGAGTTTCTAATTTGCATTATTTGGAGTTGTGCATTTAAGGATCGAAATACATATAATTAAATAAAATAAGACTTGTGGTAATTCCATATCTTATATTTAATTGGGACATTGTATGGTGGAAGGATTGAATTATGCGGTAACTATTTACTCAAAGGTTCTTTTATGATTAATGTTGAAATCTATATTATACGGAAAGTCGTTGATCATTTGGGAGAACTTATCCTATTGTAGAATAAATATTATTTATTTAAATAAATTAATTGTTTAATTTATTTATTTAAATAAGATTAAATTATTCTAATTGATTTATTCACAATAGGTTTAATATGGAGAACCTAAAGGGTCACACCATAAAAGGAAGAATAATTATTTAAGAAGTTAATGGCATAATCGTAATAATATATTTAGTATATTTAATTTAATCTATGGTGATAGAATAAATTAAATAGCTTAATATTATTATTTAATATTTTAGAAATATTAAATATAAATTAATAAGAGAGTCTTATTAATATTATTACAATTATTATTATTTTAATTTCTAAAGAGTTTAGGAATTAATTTAATATATAAGTACTCTCATTTATTCCTAATTGGATTAGGAAGGAAAATTAGTTAAAGGAGTTTAATTAATTATCCCTAATAAGATTAGGGAGCTTAATTAATTAAAAGAATTTAATTAATTAAATAAACCCAATTCCTTAATTGTTAAGGTGGGTTGCCCACATCTATAAATAAGAGAGTCTTATTATGGGTGATTATGGGTTGTTGACTTTTCAAAATATCGTAATAATTCGATTTGTTGGGAAGTATGCCTTTTCTATAGAGATAGAAAAACTAGGGTTTGAGCCATAACACCCATCTTCTTGAATTTTATTTCTTCTTGGTGGATCACCTCTGAGAGGCCAAACATTTGGGTGGCTGCGTTGATCGAAGGAAGGAACCAAAAGCCGGTGGATTCAAGTTGAGCGAAAGGATTTGGAGGTGAACTTGTACGAGGAAGCTCGATCTTGAGGTATGATTTTATTCTTTATCTTTTCGTTTAATTAATAATTATGCATATAAAGGGTGATCCGGGTATATGGTTTGTAAAATTTTTAAACTACGATTTTTTACGCTTAGCATTATTTTTGCAATTTGATTTGCGTTATGAATATATACAAACCTAACGGTGGCATCGAGCGAAACCTTTATGCGAATTATTAATTATTTTAATTTGATATATATATTGATATGTGTTTAGAACAATTTAATTGGGCATAATTTTATTGTATAAAATTTTAAAAAAAAAAAAAAAAAAAAAAAAAAAAAATTTGTTAAAAAAAAAAAAAAAACGAAACAATCAAAAATGGTGAAAAATTATTGTATAATAAAAAAAAAAAGAAAATAACAAATTATTTTAAATTAATGAGCACGGAATAATTATATATATATATATATATATATATATATATATATATATATTTATTATATATTATATATATAATTATTTGGATTAAAAAAAAAAAAAAAAAATCCCATATAAAAAATAAATATATACGGTATATATATATATATATTCTTAATTATATAATTGAAATATATATTATTCCAAGTTATATATTATATATATATATATATATATATATATATATATATATATATATATATATATATATATATATATATATATATATATATATATATATATATATATATATATATATATATATATATATAATTATAAAAGTTTATATTAATATTAATATAAAAAGTTTATTTTAATATTATATATATATATATTTATATTTAATTTTTTAATTTTATAATTAAAATAAAAAGTTTATTTTAATTTTAAAATAAAAGGTTTATTTTAATATTAAAATAAAAGATTTATTTTAATTTTAAAATTAAATTTCATCTTAACTAATTAGAGTTGGAATTGGATTCCATGATAACTAATTGGAGTTGAAATTGGATTTTATTTTTCCTTAAATGAAAAAGAGTTTATTTAGATATGAAATAAGATTTCATATTATTAAAAAGTTTATTTGTGAAAAAAAAAGAGTTTATTTGTGAATAGGAAAAAGAATCAAAATAAAATTTCCTTAAATAAAGAGTTTATTTAAATATGAAATAAGATTTGAAATATTATTCATTAAAATAAAGGAGTTTATTTGTGAATAGGAAAAGAATCAAGTGTTTCCTTTTAAATTTTTTTTTTTTTACATGGAATTGGATTTAATTAATTAAAATAAAAGTTTATTTTAATTAAGATTTTTTTTATTACATGGAATTGGATTCCATAATTAATTAAAATAAAGGAGTTTATTTTGATTAAAGATTTTGATTAAAATAAAATAGTTTATTTTATTCAAAATTGGATAAATTAAAATAAAATAGTTTTATTTTGATTTAAATTTGGATTAAAATAAAGGAGTTTATTTTGATTCAAAATTAGATTTTATACTAACTAAATTTGCCCATTAAATGATATCAATATATATATTAAATGTTTATTATTCATAAGATGAATGTTATTTATTGATCGTATGGTGATGTGTATGATAATAAATGGGATTGATTATGAATTTATTGACGATATGATTGGATTTTATTTTAGTTGGATGCATGAATGTATGGGTTTTATTAAATGGGGAATTCTGCGTACCTCGTCTTCTCTAATTTTTCTTAATGTAAATTCTATCTCCTCTCTATGTACTTCCCCTTGGCTGCGATCGAGGTTTCTATTTATTTTAAATAGTTTTGTAATAGGAATAGTTAGAATTAATTTTGAAAAATTAGAGATCAAGAAGAGCTGAGGCGCTTGAAGACCAGTTTGTAATGGAGCAGGGTTTAAATGTAATAGTTATATTTAAATATTATTTCTTGCACCCCTAGGGTTTGACCTTTTGGTTCACTTGGTGGCTCTAGTGAACGAACTAGAATAAAAAGTCCATAATCAATCAGGGTAGAATATAGTATTCTATATGTGCATGCTTATCTATATATATATTATATATTATGCAAACATGCTTTGCATGTTCATTAATATAATAGCGTATTTTATATATATATATAAATGCAGCTAAACAAGATGAGACAAATTAATAACAAAACCCTCAAATTTTTTATATTAAGTCTAAGCGTTCAAAGATATTTGGAATATCGAGCGTAAGCCTTCTAGCATGATAAAATTAATAGAGTATTAAATATTTAATATGAGTTTGTTGTGTCACCACAAAGCAAGTATTAAGTATTTAAGATGTTAATTTATCACATTTGATGCTTATAAAGAAAATTGAACAATATTGTTTTGTTGTGTCACCCTGAGGATGATATTTTCTTTTTTGAATATATGGAGTGCTAGGTCGGACTTAACTTGGATAATTTTGATTCGGATGTGCCACCACTTGATCAAAATAATCTAAGAGGCAAAAGAAAAGGAGTTGCATAGTTGATGTAATTGACAAAAGTTGTCTACCTATTTATTTATATATAGTTTGTTGTGTCACCACAAGGCTATATACATTTGAAATGGGATCCTTATTCTCACTAGCAAATCTTTAATTAGATTTTTCTTAGAACTATATAAGTGAGGTAATATAGTTTGAAGAAAATAGTGGGAGATACCAATTTAAAACAAGACCTAATTTATTTTGGTAATTAATAAAAGAATGTATGTTAAAATGTTGTTAATTACAAATTCATTTCTGAAATTTTACAATGTCTAAAATTACTATCCTGCGAAGCATATTAGATGCTAAATTAACGGGGCAAGAATTAAGCGGATTGGTTAAGGAATTTGAGAATAGTTCTCATGCATTTGAAAAGCTATCTTATGTCATTAATCGCCTATCCTATGATAGTTGCGAACAATGCCTCGAGGAAGAGATTGCTACTTTTAGAAAGTGGCGAGATGATGCTGATTGGCTCGATGCATCATGCTCGCATCCATGAGTATGAGCTTGACGTCGGCATGAAACTATGGATGCTCCTACTATATTCCTGCATCAAGTAGTTGATGGTGAGGAAAATGGGGTGATAGATATCGAGATATCTAAGGAGCTCTTAGATCTAGAATGGCCGATGGCACTATAAATGCAGACAAAAAGTTCTTAACATAATCAATTTGATTGATCGATTAGGACAAATTGGTTTTGTCATGGATGGAGAGTTGAGCAAGATTTGATCTTGCACTCACTCCGGACTCCTTTCACAATTGTTGTGAATTTTTCATATAAACAAGCTAGATATCGACCTCGTTGATTTGCTTAACATGTTGAAAAATGTTGAGAGTCACTTTCGACAAGAAAGACCAAGTCTTCTTGGTAGGGGCCAAAGGATCTTACGAAAGAAGAGCGATTCAAAGAAGGTAAATAGAAAGGCATAAACAAAGGATAATAAGAACAAAAGCGTCACGGATAGCAAAGGGTTTGCTTCCTTTGCAATAGCTTTGGACCTTTGGAAAGAAAGCTGCGAGAAGCATCTTGCGAGAGGCTAACAAAAAGCTTAGTGAAGTTTGGTTTACAAATCTGATTTTGTTCATGATTGAAATAAAATTTTTCTTTAAGTCGAGGTTCTACTTGGGTATTGGATACCGACTTTGGTTATCATAAATATAGATTTATGAAGGGACCAAGCAGTAGAAAGCTAAACAAATATAAGTAATCTATGTGTGGAAAATGAAGCAAAGGTTGCTTTGCATTAGCTATAGAAACTTATAGTTTAGCAATACTTCTGGGCAAATCTATTAAGTCGATAAGTTGTTATTGTATTCGGTTCTTGTTAAAAATATTATTTCCATTTTATTGTTGATGATGAAATCTTTGGTATTATAATTAAGAACAATTGTTGTTCTATTTATAATAATAATGTTTTGTATAGAAGCTGGAATATTACTTAATAAATTTTGTATACTTGACTTACATGAAAATAATTTTGCATATTGAACAAATTAGTATAAGAAAAGGAGATGATCATTCAAAGAGTTGAATGTGTGTATTTTTTGAAATACAAGTGTGAATTATTTGAAAGGTTCAAAGAATTGAAGAAGTGAAACAAATTGGCAAAGTATTAAGATTCTTTGATTAGATCGAGGAATAAATACTTGTGATAAGTTTCTAGATCATCTCAAATGGTTTTTTTCTCATAATGGACACATCTCGATCTGTAATAATTGATTGATGTATCTGAAAGGAAAAAATCGTACCTTGTTGGACATAGTGCGGTCCATAATGATTTTCTCGACATTCCGGTATCCTTACAGGATAATGTCACAGAAATGGTTTGCATATCTCGAAAATGGTAACCTCAAAATCCAGCCCCAAGACTCCATAAAAGTTATGGACGGGGAGGATTCTAATCTTAAGTATGTTAAGATAAGGGTTTGTCGACTTATGTGAAAAGGTTTCAAAAGGATAAGCTTGGGACAAGATTTGACAAGTGTCGATTTGTGGGACATCTAAAAAGTAAGTTTAGGGTATATGTTCTATAATCTACTTAGCAAAAGGTGTTTGTTGCGAAAACGCGCCTTCTAAGATAAAGGTGTGTTTATCATTAAAGGGGCTAGTGGGAGGATAATAGATCTTGAAGAGTTCAAGAACCACAAAACACTTATAAGTCGAATAAGAGGAACACTGTAGATAGACCTATTGTACCTGGCAAGAGAATCGTAAATGCGGAATAGTCAGAAGATACCTAGGAGGTATGGATTCATCATGGATGATGATGATGAGGTACACATCATAGAAGATGATGATCGAGTTACATTCGATGAGGTAAGAGTTTACCTGTGTGTAAAAAGAATTCGATTGGGAGGCGTCGTGAACATTTCTAGTATTATATGTTGATATACTACGGATGAGGAATGACATACCAATGCTACTGATCGGTAAAGATAAAGTTGTCTAAACATTCCTCCATGAATGATTTGGAAGAGTATCTTAATTGGGGATATAAATCTATATAGATAGATTTAAGAGGATGCTCGACTTAACCCGAGAGCGTATATTCATTTGATGCTAAAGTCGTTTAGCATGGCAAACTCGAGAGATGTCTCATGTCGATGAGCTATGGAGTGTATCTCTCTTAATAGTCCCCACAGACTCACGAAAGAGAGGTCGCATGAGTGACAATCATGTATGCTGATGAAATGTACGAGACACGATGTTGATCGGTCGTATTATGGAGAAGTTCACTATGAGTCGGTGAAAAACATCTTAAAGTGCTTACTTGGCACTAAGGATGTGATCATATTCATGGTGGGTCTAAATTAAAACTAGAGGCTTAATGGACTCAAGTTTTTCAGACGAGACCAAGATGACGAGAAAATCCACTTTAAGGTAAAGCGTTATCTTGAGCGGTGGTGCGGTGAATTGGAAAGGTTCCAAGCAATGAAAGAGTTCTTTGGTTTAGTGATAAAGACAAAGTATATAGCTATAAATGAAGGCTGCTGAGTTGATTGTTTGGATTAAAAGTTCATTCTGAGAACTAGGAATAGTTCTAAGTCTCATCTTGGATCTAAACATGTGTTGTGGCACTTTCATTTGATTATTAGAATCATTGAAAGATGGGAAATCACTATAGAGATAGTGGACTCTCATGAACAACATTACATATCCATTAACTAAAAGCTTATCAGCGGCGGGATAATCGTCACTTAGAGAGAAGAAGAGTATAAGATACCATGGCGATTGGCTTTAGTGCAAGTGGGAGATTGAAAGTAGTATGCACACAAGCCCGATCATGTTTGATGATAAAGCATATACTTTGTAACAATCTTATTCATTTATTAATAAAAGTATTAATTTATTAAAGGCTTTTAATTATCTACACGTGATCTTTGTTTTATAATATGTGATAAACCCGTAGTTTTAAGCAATGCTTTTAGAATAATGATGATGATCATTCTAATGAGATCTAAATTCTTAGAAAGCTTAAAACTAAAATAGTTCCCAATCGTTGGATTACTAAATTGGGGATTAGTGAATCCAGGATAGATTGGTACATCGTTCTTGCTTTCGTTGGATGAGGATGATTGATCTCATGATCATTTGTGTGGAACGAACTAAAAGCAAGTATGTAGGTGCTTATTAGAGAATAAGTTCTTTGAGCGTGGCTCGCTAAGGAATACCTAATGGAGTTTTATTTTGCTGTCGATAGGAATTCTGTAGTGATAGTAGTACAAGTAATCCTTGGACTTGAGATCATCATAGTATCTTGTGTATGATGAGTTATACTTTGACTTATTCCTTAAGACCCTTAGGGTATATCAAAGGTATGCTTGGGTATAATAAGTTGTACATGGAGATAATGTATGATCGATAAAGAATCTACCACTTACTAAAAAAAGAGAAATGTCTATGTGATTCGATAAATGACCACCCGTGTAGTCCTTGGCGAAAGCGAGAATGAAATTAGAAAGGAGTTTCTAATTTGCATTATTTGGAGTTGTGCATTTAAGGATCGAAATCATATAATTAAATAAAATAAGACTTGTGGTAATTCCATGTCTTATATTTAATTGGGACATTGTATGGTGGAAGGATTGAATTATCACGGTAACTATTTACTCGAAAGGTTCTTTTATGATTAATGTTGAAATCTATATTATACGGAAAGTCGTTGATCATTTGGGAGGCTTATCCTATTGTAGAATAAATATTATTTATTTAAATAAATTAATTGTTTAATTTATTTATTTAAATAAGATTAAATTATTCTAATTGATTTATTCACAATAGGTTTAATATGGAGAACCTAAAGGGTCACACCATAAAAGGAAGAATAATTATTTAAGAAGTTAATGGCATAATCGTAATAATATGTTAAGTATATTTAATTTAATCTATGGTGATAGAATAAATTAAATAGCTTAATATTATTATTTAATATTTTAGAAATATTAAATATAAATTAATAAGAGAGTCTTATTAATATTATTACAATTATTATTATTTTAATTTCTAAAAGAGTTTAGGAATTAATTTAATATAAGTACTCTCATTTATTCTAATTGGATTAGGAAGGAAAATTAGTTAAAGGAGTTTAATTAATTATCCTAATAAGATTAGGGAGCTTAATTAATTAAAAGAATTTAATTAATTAAATAAACCCAATTCCTTAATTGTTAAGGTGGGTTGCCCACATCTATAAATAAGAGAGTCTTATTATGGGTGGTATGGGTTGTTGACTTTTACAACATCGTAATAATTCCAATTGTTGGAGTATGCCCCTTTTTCTATAGAGATAGAAAAACTAGGGTTTAGCCATAACACCCTTCTTCTTGAATTTTATTCTTCCTTGGTGGATCACCTACAGAGGCCAAACATTTGGGTGGCTAACGTTGATCGAAAGGAAGGAACCAAGCCGGTGGATTCAAGTTGAGCGAAAGGATTTGGAGGTGAACTTGTACACGAGGAAGCTCGATCTTGAGGGTATGATTTTATTCTTTATCTTTTCGTTTAATTAATAATTATGCATAAAGGGTGATCCGGGTATATGGTTTGTAAAAATTTTTTAAACTACGATTTTTACACGCTTAGCTATTTTATGCAATTTGATTGCGCGTATGAATATTACAAACCTAACACTTGTAGAGAATTGAATTTCCTATAAAAAGTTCATGAGTTTCAAATTTTACGACAAAAAGGCTATTTATTATGAATTATTGAAGTTCGAAAGCTCAAAATAATTAATTTTTGGAATTAAAAATATTTAAATATGAAAAACGTTTTTTTTGTCATTTGTTGGTCTTGCATGTGATTTGGAATGAAATTTGAATTCAGAAATTAAAAGTGTGCGTTGGAAAAATATATATATATATATATATATATATATATTATTAATTTATTAAATTTTCTACTTTGGTGTTCTAAGCATTTTTCTATAAATAGGGTGCTTAGGTTAGAATTGAAAATCACACGGCTGAAGTTTTCTCTCTCTATATTATCGGCGTATTCTTGTGAGTATTTTGAGTATACTTTGAGTATTGCTATACGGTCTGAAGTTCAAGTCGATGTAGCCTATATCAGGTGTTATTCGATTAGAAATCTTAATCTTTTCGAGGTAAGGGATATTATTTTTTTTTTAATAATGATATTATTTCTTCAATATCATTATCTTTGAAATATTGATTTGAATTTTTTATCAAATTTGGAACTTTTTGGTGTGAGAGTTACTATTCACGTATTCACGACCGAGATTCTTATTCATGAGTTACTATTCACGAGTCTTATCGAGCGTGAAGATATTTTTTTATTCTATCTTTTGGTGAATACTATTCACGTATCGACTATTCATCGAAAAATGAAAAAAATTTCTTTTTAGTCAAAATATCTATTGTGGATACTAGCTTTGATTGTATCCATGTTTTGATCATTCTTGAATTTTACACCACTATGATTATTTTTGAGGTATTTTTGGACATGGATAAAACAAAGTACTGAATCCTTAATCCTTAATCCTTAATCCTTGTCATTTTATTTCCTTTGGATTCGTTTCTTTAAAAATATTTTTCATCATCCTCGGTCTTAAATGATGATATTATTGAATATCTTTGGCTTTTTGTAGTGCAAAGATGAATGATTTCGATGAATATCTTTGGCGTAGTGCAAAGATGAGCAGTGTTTAGATGAACATGACCAAGTGATGAATATCTTTGGCTGTAGTGCAAAGATGAATATTTGATTCAGATATATATTGATTGATGTTTACAAGGATAAAAGATAGCGATGAACTTTTAAATTCATACATAGAAGATAGTAGTTTGCATTCTCTACTTAACTCTTCTAATGAATTATTATTTCACTGTGAATATTGATTTAAAATTTGTTGTCTATTGTATTCTATTAGATTTTTTCCTGTTGAAGACTAATGATAATTTGTTGTATATTATCTTAGTCATAATATTCTTTCTTGGGCTAGTTGAGCTCACCCTTTTCCTTTTGTTCCATTTTTCTTCTAAGGAGGCGAGAATATAAGCGAGTACAAGTCGGGGTATGGAATGAAGGTTTAGAGAGAGTTGTTTAGTAGTCCTCACCATTTTTATAAAATAATGTATCAATAAATGTGATGAGGATTTATTTGAGTATAGATATTGTCTAGAAGATAATATTTGTATTCAAACTCACAGTTTACTTGTAATAATAAAGTTGTAGTTGTTTACGTACCATGTATTGACAACTCGGAATGGGTGATGTATACCTATTTTGGGGGCGTCACGGTTGGTATCGAGCTTAGGGATATGATCTCTGGCGGAGATGGGGAATAGAACTAGGAGGAGAGAGAGAGTAAATCCTTCGCTAGTGTGTCCTACTAAGCTTATTTGTTAGTTAAGTGGATATATAGGGATATTATGTGATATATTGATTTCCTTAATTAACCCTTGTTTTATGGATGATTTGAGAATGTCGTGAGAATATTAATATGGAAATGAGGCCAGTGGAGCCTTTTGTACTCACCAACGAGGAGAGCGTGCAATAGGATGACAATGTTCCTCCTGTGAACAACACCTGCTGAAAGCGAGATGATGAGCGAGGGATGTTTAGAAGCTTTTTGCGATTCATGCAAAATCGGACGAGGAGACTTCGTGTTCAAAATCTGAGGAGGAAATGATAGCAATTCACGGGTTGTCACATTGCAAGCGATTCAAAGAGTTGGGACCACGAATTTAAGGGAAAGCGAGATCCGATCATGGCGGAAACATGGGTCGAAACAAATTACCAAGATATTCGATGTCTTGGGATGCTGCGGAGAGCAGAAGGTTCCATTCGCCACCTTTATGTTCCGTGGCGAGGCGATTCTTGGTGGGAGTCTATGAGGCGTACCCATCCATTGCTTTCGGCATGTCTTGGGAGCGTTTGAAACTATTTAATGACAAATACTTTCACGAAAGTGTTCGTCATATGATAGAAGTGGAGTTCATCAGATTAGAGCAAAACAACATGATTGTGTCTCGAGACGAGGCAAAGTTTGCGAGTTATCGAGGTTTGCACCTCATTTGGTGGAGAATAAAGGCGCATTATGGCGTGGATGTTTCTTAGAGGTTTGAAACCACGGCATCGTCGATATCTCATTTCTCATAAATTTTCTCTCTATTCAGATGTTGTAAATAGGGCTCAATTATTAGAAGCGAGATACTTGCAATACGGTCAAGTGAGGGACCATAATCGAGGATCATACCGGAGATAGCGATCAACAAAACAATGATAACCGGCGGAGAAAAAAAGACGGACAAAAATGGTAACCACTCTGGTGGTAATCATAGCCGTGAAAATAGAAGAAGCGAGTCGGGAGGAGATTTTAAAGAGGAGATTTAACAACGACCATGTGAAGGCAGCGGTCTTTGGTGACAAGCGGTTCTAAGGGAGGAGAAGCGACCACCACGGTCATATTCTATAAATCGTCACGGGAAAGAGGGACATATCGATTCAAGCGCCCACAGCAGTTCAAGGTATGCTATAATTGTGGAAAGGAAGGACATATCGCTCGAGATTATCGATAATGAAACCTAGTTCAGTGAGGGACGGTGACTCAAAAAATATCCCGAGAAAAGTCAAAGTCAGCGGTTTCGGAAGGCGTTTGTTGTGGTGGTGGTCAAAATCGAGGAACCCAAATGAGGTGATCACGGGTAAGCTATTTATAAATTCTTGCGAAGTTTATACCTTACTTGATCTAGGGTGCTACCCATTCATTTATCTCTCCTGCTTGTGCTCAGCGTTTAAACTTGACTCTGGAGAAATTAGACTTTGACCTATCTGTGGAAAACTCAGTTAGGAGAAACTTTCATCACATCCTTTGTTTATAAATCTTGTTTGATTCAAGTTGGCACCATCACCTTACACATTGACCTTATCTCTTTAAAGATACTTGCTTTTGATGTGATTTTAGAGATTGATTGGTTAACTACTCATCATGTACCAAAATTGATTATTTTTTCGTAAGGTTGTTAGTTTTCATATTCTAACCAACACTGTTATATGCAATTCAAGCAACTAAACCATTAAAATCAATCACTATCATATCTAATCATAAAGCTATTCGTTTATTGAAAAAGCGGATGTCAAGCTTTCTTAGCCCATGTTATGGATTTGAATAAAGACGCGTCAAATTTGAATAATATTCTGTTGTTATTGACTTTCTGGCGTATTTCACGAAGAACTTCCGGTCTACCCCGAGCGTGAAGTTGAATTCTTTATTGATCTTGAACTGGTACAAAGCCCATTTCTAAAACCCATATCGAATGGCTCTATTGAACTTGAGGAGTTAAAGGTCCAACTACGAGGAATTGTTGGACATCGGTTTCATTGTCTAGTACATCTCCTTGGGGTGCTCTATTTTATTAAGTAAAGAAGAAAAGGCGGAGTATCGACTTTGTATTGACTATCGGGAATTGAACCATGTCACCATCAAGAATAGGTATCCTCTACCTCGTATTGATGACTTGTTTGACCGATTCACGAGAGCACAATTCTTTTCAAAGATCGATCTTCGTTCATTACGGATATCATCAATTTGAAAATTAAAAGCGAGGATATTCAAAGGCGCCTCGAGAACTTCGATACGGGCATTATGAATTCTTAGTCATGTCTTTTGGATTGACTAATGCTCCTGCGGCTTTCATGGATATGATGAACCCAAGTATTCAAGGAATATTTGGATCGGTTCGTTGTTGTCTTTATTGATGACATCCTCATATATTCCAAAAGTCGTGAAGATCATGAGCACCATTTGAAAATTTGGTACTCCAAAGGCCGTGAAAACAAACTATATGCCAAATTGAAGAAATCGAGTTACGGCAGAGGAAGTAGCATTTCTTGGGCGCGATGGTGTCGAAACATGGAGTATCATTGACCCGTGAAGATTGAAGCAATATAAAGTTAGAAGCAGCCGAAGTCGGTGGTTGAAATCACGTAACTTTTGGGCTTAGTTGGTTATTATCGGAGATTCGTGGAAGGATTTTCTCGAATCGCTACTCCATTAACTCGGTGACTCGAAAAGATATAAAATTCGTATGGAAGCGAAGAATGCGAGAAGAGTTTCCAAGAGCTCAAGAGGAGACTTATTTGGCACTGTTCTAACAATACCATCTGGTTGGATGGATTTGTTATCTCTGATGATGCTTTGGGCAAAGGGTTAGGATGTGTTCTCATGCAGCGTGGGAAAGTCATAGCCTATGCCTCGCATGACAACTTAAAGAATATGAGAGGAATTATCCTACTCATGATCTAGAGTTAGCGTGATCGTTTTAGCGCTAAAGATATGGAGGCACTATCTATATGGGGAGAAAGTGGAGATATATTCAGGACCATAAAAGCCTCAAATATTTCTTCACACAAAAGAACTCAACATGCGGCAACGACGTTGGCTCGAGTTATTGAAGATTACGACCACACTATTCAATACCATCCTGGAAAAGCGAGCGTGGTAGGTAGCCGCGTTGAGTAGAAGATCATATGCGAGGAATGAGTGCGATGATGTCAAGTATCTAGATAGAGCCGACTTTAATAGAAAAGTTAAGGTTGCTCAAGCCAGGGCGAGGCGAGGTGATGCGTATGAAGAAGAAAGTACTGAAGGTGTTATTAGGGGCGAGAATCGATGATGAAGGAATACTTGAGTCCACTCCGGACTTTGTGTTCCTAACGACTCTGATTTGAAGTACAAGATCATAATGGAGGTACACAATACACCATTTGCAATCCATCCTGGAAGTACCAAAATGTATCGTGATCTTCGATATACATTTTGGTGGAACAATATGAAGAGAGAGATTGCAAAGTTTATCTCGATGTGTTTAACTTGTCAACATGTAAAGGCGGAGCATCTAGTACCTAAGGGTTAAAATTACAACCACTTGAGATTCGAAATGGAAGTGGGAACACATTACCATGGATTTTCATTCTGGTCTTCCTACGGTTTCTCAAGGCATCAATGCTATTTGGGTTATTGTTGATAGATTAACCAAGTACGCTCATTTCTTGCCGTCTACGGAGACTTATTCCTTGAGCGTCTTGCTCAAATGTACGTGAATAAGATTGTGAGATTGCATGGCATGCCGGTATCCATAGTTTTGGATCGTGACCCAAGATTCACTTCAAGATTTTGGGTTAGCTTGCAAAAAGCTATGGGAGCGGAGTTCTGATTGATTCGGCATACCATCCTCAAGCAGACGGACAATCGAGAGGACTATTCAAACTCTTGAAGATTTATTAAGACTCGTGTCCTAGATTTCAAAGGCGGTTAGGATAAGTATTTACCATTGGTGGAATTCTCCTACAACAACAGTTATCGAGCAAGTATAGGTGTGGCTCCATTTGAAGCATTATATGGGGCGAAAGTGTCGCTCTCGATATGTTGGGATGAGGTGGGTGAAGCAACATTGTTGGGACCGAGTTAATGCATATGACTACCGGAAAAGATCCAAATGATTGACAGCGTATACAAAGCGGCACAAGATCGACAAAAGAGTTATGCGGATCTTCATCGAAAGGGCGTGGAATTTAGTATAGGGGATCATGTATTGTTGCGAAGTTGCTCCGTGGAAGGAGTTACAAGATTTGGGAAGAGAGGAAAGCTCGATCCACGATTTATTGGTCCATTTCAAATTCTTTTAGGAAGTAGGAAATGTAGCCTATAGACTCGCGTTACCTCAAAGTATATGTCTCGTGTTCATAATGTGTTTCACATATCGTGCTTCGTAAATATGTGAAAGACCCGAACCACATTATAGAGTTAGAAGCGGGACGAGATAGTGAAGACTTAACGTATAAAGAGGTACTGTCAAGATCTTGGATAGGAAGGAGCATGTCCCCTACGCACAAAGGTCGTACCACAAGTTAAAGTTTTGTGGAGGAATCATGCTATAGAGGAGATGAGAAAGCGAAAATGAAAGTGAGGTATCCTCACCTTTTGAAACACACAAATGCGTACGTCGATTTCGAGGACGAAATTTCATAAGGAGGGAGGTTGTAAGACCCCAACTTATTATTAATGAAATTTAATTTTCTCTATTTATTATTTTGAAATAGTAAGGGTTGATTTGATTAATGTGGATAGTTATGGGTAAAATATGTAAATATTTCAAAATAAGCAAGTGGTTATAAAATATTCATTGTTGTTGGGGAATATTTGTTTGGTCGTGGAATATTAAATCTTTGTAGGGAATATTAAATGACAGTAGTGACCATGTGTGGGCCCCATGCGAAAAAGCGATTGGATGAAGAAAGCGACAAATATAAGTTGTTTAAAAATAGCGGCGTAGTTATTACAGATTATCTTTGTTAAAATACTAAATTGGTTAAAACACGATGTAGCACACGGTATTGCACCAATTATTGATTCTTACGTGAAGGCACTACTCGATAATGGTTACGATAATTCTTATTGGTATCTTATTTTATTGATTTAATAATTGCTTTGCGTTGATATTTTATATTGATGTTGTTTGATAATTGTCATTACTAAGTATTTTTTATTATCGAAGCAATAATTCATATTATCTGAATAATATTATTAGATAACATTATTGGCAATGTCTAGAAAGTTACATCAGGAGAGATTTGGTCACCTAATTGCGGCGATGATAAGAGAAATTCTTATTGGAAAGCCCCTCTTTCTTCTGAAGGCGCTTTGATTGTCAATATTGTGATTACGTAATATTATTTGTGAATAATTAATTATTGATTTATATGATGAGGAAAATATTGATTTTATGTAGATATAGATGGAGAAAATGTTTAATGTGACAATTGTTGAAAATTAATATTTTATCTTTTACGATTAAATAATTCATTTAAATATATTATTTTAATAATATATTAACGGTGATATTTTATAATGAATGTGGGATATATGAGTATATGAGGAGGAAGAGTATTTTGTTGCAATAAATGTTTAAAACATATTAAACATGTTGGTGGACCCCATTTATGGTGAAATTTGATTATAGCTGTAAAAATGCTTGGTTTGTGGATTTTGGTCAATTTTTGTTTGGAATTTGGAAAAATTTTCTTACGCAAAGTTGTAGAGAATTGAATTTCCTATAAAAAGACGCTGAGTTTTGAATTTTTGACAAAGGGCTATTTATTATGAATTATTGAAGTTCGGAAGCTCATAAATAATTAATTTTTGGAAGTTTAAAATATTTTAAATATGAAAAACATTTTTTGTCATTATTGTGGGTCTTGCATGTGTTGGAATTTGCTGAATTCAGATCCTTAAAAGTGTGCGTTGGAAAATATATATATATATATTAATATTATATTAAATTTTCTACTTTGGTGTTACTAAGCGTTTTCCTATAAATAGGGTGCTTAGGTTAGAATTGAAAATCACACGAAGCTGAAGTTTTTCTCTCTATATTATCTCGTATTCTTGTGAGTATTTTGAGTATACTTTGAGTATTGCTATAGGCGGTGCAAGTTCAAGTCATGCTTTATATCAGGTATTCGACTAGAAATCTTGTCTTTCGAGGTAAGGGATATTATTTTTTTTCGTAATGATATTATTATATCTTGATATCATTATGCTAAAATATTGATCTGAAGTTTTTATCAAATTTGGAACTTTTTGGTGTCGAGATTACTATTCACGTATCTGGCCTTATTCACGTATATCGACCTTTATTCACGAATCTGGCCTTTATTTATCGAAAAATGAAAAATTTCCTTTTTCGTCTAAGATATCTATTGTGGATACTAGCTTTGATTGTATCCATGTTTTGATCATTCTTGAATTTTATACCACTATGATTATTTTTGAGGTATTTTTGGACATGGATAAAACAAAGTCACTGAATCCTTAATCCTTAATCCTTGTCATTTTGTTTCACTAGATTCGTTTCTTTAAAAATATTTTTCATCATCCTCAGTCTTAAATGATGATATTATTGAATATCTTTGGCCTGTAGTGCAAAGATGAATGATTTCTGATGAATATCTTTGGCCCGTAGTGCAAAGATGAGCAGTGTTTAGATGAACATGACCGGTGATGAATATCTTTGGCTGTAGTGCAAAGATGAATATTTGATTCGAGATATATATTGATTGATGTTACGGGGATAAAAGATGAGCGATGAACTTTTAAATTCATACATAGAAGATAGTAGTTTGCATTCTCTATTTAACTCTTCTAATGAATTATTATTTCCGCTGCAAATATTGATTTAAAACTTGTTGTCTATTGTATTCTATTAGATTTTTCCCTGTTGAAGACTAATGATAATTTGTTGTATATTATCTTAGTCATAATATTCTTTACTGGGCTAGTTGAGCTCACCCTTTTCCTTTTGTTCCATTTTTTTTTCTCGGGGAGGAGAATATAAGCGAGTGCAGTCGGGGTATGGAATGAAGGTTCTAGAAGAGTTGTTTAGTAGTCCTCACCATTTTTGTAAAATAATGTATCAATAAATGTGATGAGGATTTATTTGGGTATAGATATTGTCTAGAAGATAATATTTGTATTCAAACTCACAGTTTTACTATTGTAATAATAAAGTTGTAGTTATTTCTGTACCATGTATTGACAACTCAGAATAGGTGATGTATACCTATTTTGGGGGCGTCACATGTAGTGCAAAGATGAATGATTTCTGATGAATATCTTTGGCTCGTAGTGCAAAGATGAACAGGTGTTTTGATGAACATGACCAACTGATGAATATCTTTGGCCTGTAGTGCAAAGATGACTTGTTGATGAATATCTTTGGCCTGTAGTGCAAAGATGACTTGTTGATGTATATCTTTGGCCCGTAGTGCAAAGATGAATTTATTAGTAGGATTATGAACATGAACTGTGATTTGGTATAACCATAATCTTTGATGTTTCAGGTGATTAAAATTATCATTGTCCTGGATGAGGAAAGGAATTTAGAACAACAATTACGATTATGAGTTATACATGTGATTGTGGACAAGAATTTTTGATTGATGTTACAGGGATAAAACATTGTTGGTGGACTTTTAACATGGAGAAGATAATTGATTTTATGGTCTATTTGACTCTTCTAATGGATTGCTCGTTCCGCTGTAACTATGGTTGAAAAGTTTTATCATCTACCATATGTTCTAAATCTACGATTTATTCTTGTTGAAGGCTATTGATAATTTATTTATCTTTAGTCATGATATTCTTTCTTGAGCTAGTTGTGCTCACCCTTTTGCTTCACAATTCCTGTCTGTAATAAAAGTGTATTTGGGTCGGCGGAGAAATAACAAGGGAATAGAACGGTGGTCTATAGATGTTGAGGGTGAGGAAGGGTGTTTTGCCACTATCATACAAGATGTCTAATGACATACAACCTCGTGTCATCATAAGGCGGGGTTGTGCTCATCCACTTCTTTGAGTATATCTACCAAAGACTATCTATATGATCTTGGAGTCTATTTGAAATATAACTCTCAATTAGAGAGCAGTGGAGATAATGATATGTCAAGAGAAGACTTCGCCATTGGGAAGAATATGATAGTAGTCTTCTCGTTTTTCTTTGGGGTCTATTAGATTGACCAAGGATAATTCTGTGGCCATATGATATCTATAATAACCTAGACGCATGGCCTCCCATGTACGAAGGTTTCATTGAGCACTACCCAAAGATTCTAATTTCTAAAACAGTTTTCGACTATACCTTTATGTAAGGTGTTATTATGAGGTGCTGTCCACGGTTGGGACATGAGTCACAGTTGATATATATTTGTATCCAAACTCACAGCATATGTGTTGTTGTATTTTGCACGACAATTGTTGTAATAAAGTTGTAGTTGTTTTCTGTACCATGTATTTGGCGACTCAGAATGGGTTGGATGGAATGGACCTATTTTGGGGTCGTTACATTATGAACACGAGACATGCTTAGAGGTAACGCAAGTCTATAGGCCACATTTCCTACTCGTTCAAGAATCTGAAATGGTCCAATAAATCGTGGATTGAGCTTTCCTCTCATCCCGAATCTTGTAACTCCTTCCATGGAGCCACATTGACAATAGATGATCCCCGATACTAAATTCCACGTCCTTTTGATGAAGATCCGCATAACTCTTTTGTCGATCCTGTCTCCGTTTGTATATATTTTGAATCATTTGGATCTTTTAAAAGTAGTCATACGTACAACACGGGTCCCAACAATGTTGCTTCACCCACCTCATCCCAACATATTGGAGAGTGACACTTTCGTCCATCTGATGCTTGAATGGAGCCACACCTATACTTGCACGATAAGCTGTTGTTGTAGGAAAATTCCACCGATGGTAAATACTTATCAACTCCCTTTGAAATCGAGGACACAAAGTCTTAATAGATCTTCAAGAGTTTGAATAGTCATCTCTACGATTGTCCCGTCCGTTTGAGGATGGTATCTTGCGAACTAAATCGTAAATCCATGTCCATAGCTTTTTGCAAGCTAACCCAAAATCTTGAAGTGAATCTTGGGTCACGATCAAAACTATTGATCTGCATGGCATGCTATCTTACAATCTCATTTACGTATATACTAGCAAGGCGTTCAAGGGAATAAGTCTCACGTATAGGCAAGAAATGGGCTGACTTGGTTAATCTATCAACAATAACCCAAATTGCATCTATGCCTTGAGAAACCTTGTGAAGACCCGTAACGAAATCCATAGTAATGTGTTCCCACTTCCATTTTAGAATCTCAAGTGGTTGCAATGGACCCTTTGGTACTTGATGCTCGCCTTTACACGTTGACAAGTTAAACACATCGAGATAAACTTTGCAATCTCTCTCTTCATATTGTTCCACCAAAATGTATGTAGAAGATCACGATACATTTGGTACTTCGAGATGGATTGCAAATGGTGTATTATGTGCCTCCATCATGATCTTGTACTTCAAATCGAGAATCATTAGGAGCAGAGAAAGTGGAATGGACTCGAAGTATTCCTTCTTCATCGATTCTTGCTTCTAGAATAACACCTATTGTACTTTCTTCTTCATAATCATCACTCAAGATTACGTGGCTTGAGCAACTTTAACTTTCTCGATTAAATTTGGTTCTATCGTATACTTGACATCATTGCATGGGTCCCGAGTCTTGAATTCTATATTCATCTTTTGTAAATCACACAAAATGGGCCTTTGTTTTAACAACATCGCATTTTTTCCCGCGTATGATCTTATCTTTCGATCAATCGGCCTACCACATTAAACTTTTCCTTTTGGGTGAAGAAATATTTGAGGCTTTTATGGTGAATATATCTCCACTTTTCCCTATATAGATAGTGCCTCCGGATCTTTAAGCGTGAGCATTATTTGCTTGACTCTAGATCATGAGTAGGATAATTCCTCTCATATTCTTTAAGTTGTCAGCGAGGCATAGGCTATGACTTTCCCATGTTGCATGAGAACACATCCTAACCCTTGATTTGAAGCATCATTTGAGATAACAAATCCATCCGAACCGGATGGTATTGTCAAAAAGCAGTCGAAATGAGTCTCCTCTTGAGATCTTGGAAACTCTTCTCGCATTCCCTCGCTCCATCACAATTTTGTATCTTTACAAGTCACGGTGAGTTAACGGAGTAGTGATTCTAGAAAATCCTTCCACAAATCTCAGATAATAACCCGGCTAAGCCCAAAAGCTACGTGCTTGATCACCGTCTTTGGTTGCTCCCAACTTTATATTGCTTCAATCTTCGTCGGTCAACAGACACTCCATGTTTTGACACCATGTGCCCAAAGAATGCTACTTCCTCAAGCCGAACTTCGCATTTCTTGACTTGGCATATAGCTTGTTATCCACGAAGCCTTTACGATTACCGACTTCAAATGGCGCTCATGATCTTCACGGCTTTTGGAATAGATGAGGATGTCAATGATAAAGACAACAACGAACCGATCCAAATATTCCTTGAATACTCGCTTCATCATATCCATGAAAGCAGCAGGAGCATTAGTCGATCAAAGGACATGACTAGGAATTCATAATGCCGTCTTATCGAGTTTCGAAGGCGGTCTTGAATATCCTTAGTTTTAACCTTCGGTGATGATATCCGAACAAAGATCGATTTTTGAAAAGAATTGTGCTCCTTGCAAATCGTGGTCAAAGGTCATCAATGCGAGGTAAGCGGATACCTATTCTTGATAGTGACATGGTTTAATTCCGTTAATCGATACAAAGTCGCATACTCCCGTCTTTCTTCTTTACAAATAAAATAGGAGCACCCCAAGGAGATGTATTAGGGACGAATGAAACCGATGTCCAACAACTCGTAGTTGGACCTTTAACTCCTAAAGTTCAATAGGAGCCATTCGATATGGGGTTTTAGAAATGGGCTTTGTATCGGGGTTCAAGATCAATAAAGAATTTAACTTTACGTTACGGGGGTAGGCAGGAAGTTCTTCAGGAAATCGTCGGAAATTCACTAACAATAAAAATATTATTCAACTGGAGCGTGTTTTGTTCGAGTTACGTGACATGGGCTAAGAAAGCTTGACATCTATTTTTCAATAAATGAGCCTTTGTTTAAGCGGAGTTTTTCTAGATAGGTCAAAGTCTAATTTCTTGAGTCAAGTTTAAGCGTTGAGCACAAGCGGAGAGATAAATGAATGGGTAGCAGGTATCTAGTAATGTATAAACTTCACATGAATTTATTATTAGCTTACCCGTGATCACCTCGTTTGGGTTCCTCGCATGTTGACCAGTCACGACAAACGCTCTTCCAGGAACCGTTGACTTTGAATTTTACGGGAATGACCTTTTGAGTCACCATCCCTCATTGGACTTAGTTTTATTCTACGGTCAATCTCGGGCGATATGCCCTTCCTTTCCACAGTTATAATATACCTTAAACTGTTGTGGGCAGTTTGGGCTGATATGCCCTTCTTTTCCGCACTTATAGCATATAACTGGTGGTCGTTCTCCTCCTTTGGAACCAGTTGCTGCTGGTGCTGACGTCTTCACATTGTCATTGTTGAATCTTCTCTTTATAAAATCTCCCCCCAACTCGCTTCTTCTATTTTCATGGCCACGATTACCACCAGAGTGGTTACCGCTTTTTAATCGAATATTTTCCTCCCATTGGTTTTCATTGCTCGGATCGATCTGCGCCGCCACCGGTATGACCACAGTTGCGGTCCCTTGGTTGAACGATACTCATTATCTCGCTCTAATAATTGAGCCCTATTGACAACATCTGAATATAAAGAAAATTTATGAGAGATAAGATATTGTCGAATCTCGGGTTTTAAACCTCTCAGAAATATCCTCGTCATTCGTTCCTCATTCTCTACCAAATGAGGTGCAAACCTGGATAACTCTGCGAACTTCTCCTCGTATTGGGACACCGTCATGTTGTTTTATTCTAGTCTAATAAACTCTACCTCCTTCATATGGCGAATACTTTCAGGAAAGTATTTTTCGTTGAAAAAGTTTCAAAGCGTTTCCCAAGACATCTTGAGTCTGGCGCGGTACGGGTACGTTTCACAGACTCCCACCAGTAGTCTGCCTCGCCACGGAACATAAAGGTGGCGAATGGAACCTTCTGTTCCTCCGTGCATCCCAAGACATCGAATATCTTGGTAATTTGCTTGACCCACGTTTCCGCCATGATCGGATCCGGCTTTCCCTTAAATTCTGGTGGTCCTAACTCTTTGAACTGCTTGGCTGCGTGACATGCGTAGCGTTCTTTATCATTTCCACCAGTATTTTGTACCACGAGTCTCCTCGTCTAGTTTTGCATGAATTGCAAAAAGCTCCTAAACATCTAAATGCGTTCATAAATGCGCTTTCGGTGGTGTTGTTTACAGGAGGAATATTGCCTTCTGTTGCACATTCCCCCGGGTGGTGATTAAAGGTGTTTCCAAGGTCTCATTAACTCCACCGATTAATATTCTCAGCTGCCATTCTTAAATACTGCCATAAAACAAGGGTTAATTAAACAAATTAAAATATCACATATTAACCATATACTTCAATTGACCAACAAATAAGCTTAGGTATGACATACTAGCGAAGGATTACTAAATCTCTCCCCTCCTAGTACTATTCCACGATCTTCGCCGGAGACCATATCCTAAGCTCGATATTAAGTATGTGCGCCCCCAAAATAGGTATACAACACCCATTACGAGTCGTCAAAATACATGGTATGTAAAACAACTACAACTTTATTAATACAACATAAAAGCGTGAGTTTAAATACAAATATTGTCATCTAGACAATATCCACACTCAAATAAGTCCTCGATCTGATTATTGATACATTATTTTACAAAATGGTGAGGACTACTAAAACAACTTTCTAAAACCTTCATTCCATACAACGACTAGTACTCGCTACATTCTCGCCTCACGAGAAGAAAAATGGAACAAAAGGAAAATGGTGAGCTCAACTAGCCCGGTAAAGAATATTATGACCAAGATAATATAGAACAAATTATCGTTAGTCTTCAACGGAGAAAATCTAATAGAATCTGATAGACAACAAGTTTTAAATCAATATTCGTAGGCGGAAATAATAATTCATTAGAAGAGTTAAGTGGAGAATAAAATCTACTATCTTCTATATATGAATTTAAAAGTTCATCGTCAATATTTTATCCCTGTAACATCAATCAATATATATCGGAATCAAATATTCATCTTTGAACTAGGCGAAAGATATTCATCGATTGGTCAGTGTTCATCTAAACACTGTTCATCTTTTTACTTTCTGGGCCAAAGATATTCATCAGAAATCATTAATCTTTGCATTACAGGCCAAAGATATTCAATTATGTCATCATTTAGGACGGAGGATGATGAAAAATATTTAAAAGAAAATGAATCCAGTGAAACAAAAGAATAAATATTAAGGATTCGTATTTCAGCTATTCCATGTCCAAAAATACCTCATAAATAATCATAGTGAAGTAAAATTCAAGAATGGTCAAAACATGGATACAATCAAAGCTAGTATCCATAATAGATATTTTGAGATGAAAAGCGAAAATTTAATTTTTACGTGAATAAGTGTAAGTGATAAGTGAATAGTCAAGTATCGTGAATAGTGAATCAAGACACTAAAAGATAGAAATTTCACAAAAAAATTATTATGCTTAAGTGAATAGTACTCGTGAATAGTAACTCGTGAATAGTAACTCATGAATAATAACCTAGAGCATGAAAAAGTTTCAAATTTGATAAAAGTTCAACCGATATATTTGGCATAATGATATTGAAGAAATAATATCATTTTTAAAAAAAATATCCCTTACCTCGAAAGGATAGTACTTACGACTGGATATAGTCTTTGAAAGAATTTACCAAGTATAGCAATACTCAAAGTACTAAAATACTCACAAAAAATCGCTCAATATATGAGAGAGAAAGAGAGAAATCTTTAGTTTACGGTGTAATTTTAATTTAACCTGTAATTTATAGGAAATTGCTTAGAACACCAAAGTAGAAAATTTAATATAATAAGAATATATTATAAAATTTTCAAGCCCATAAATAGAAAATCTGAAATCAGCCCATTCAACACACATGTGGAACACACCATAATGTAAAAAATGTTTTTTTTAAAAAAATAATTTAAACTTCCAAAAATTAATTATTTCGGAACTTCGGAACTTCAATAATTCATAATAAATAGCCATTTTATCAGAAAATTCGAATCTTGAGAATTCTTATAGGAAATTCAATTCTCTACAACTTTGCAGAAGAAAGTTTTTCCAAATTCCAAGCGAAATTGGACCGAAATCCATAAGCGGTCGATTTTTATTTATAATCAAATTTCGATCGAAATGGGTCACGAGACATGTTTAACATGCTTTTTTAAACAACTTTTGCAACAAAAATACTCTTCCTCCTCATATACTCATATATCCCACATTCATTATAAAATATCATCATTATTATATTATAATAATATAATAAAATATTATTTTATCAGAAAAGATAAAATATCGATTTTCAACAATTGTCACTTTAAAAATTTTCTCCATCTATATCCACATAAAATGAATATTTTTTTCATCATATAAATCAATAATTAATTATTCACAAATAATATTACGAGAATCACAATCACGATGACCCAGGCGGTTCCGGAAGAGGGGACTTGCCGATAAGGATTTCTCCTTCTTGCGTATGATTAGTTGACCGAACCTCTCCTGAAGGCGAACTTTCTAGACATTGCCAATAATGTTTTCTAATAATATTATTCGAGATAATATGAATTATTAGCCGATAATGGAAAATCACGTGTAGTGACAATTATTGAAACAACGATAATATAGAATATCAATGTGACAATTATTGAATCGATAAAATAAAATCTTGAGCGATGCTTACGTAACAATTATTGAGTAGTGCCTTAAATGCGTAAGAATAAATAATTGGTGCAATACCTATGCTCTCTTGTCATGCAACAAAGCGTATTCTTGTGTTTTAACCCTTTGGGTATTCCAACGGTGTTACTTAGATAACAACTTCTGCCAGTTATTTATAAACAACTTATACTTGTCGTTTTCTTCGTCCAATCGTTTTTAGTTATGGGGCCCACAAAGGCTGCTTGTGAGTAAATGCGAATATTCCAAGCGACAAGAATATTCCACGATCAAACGAATATTCCAAACAACAATGAATATTTTATAACTACCTACTTATTTTAAAATATTTGCGCATTTTACCCATAACTAACCACATTAATCAATTCAACCCTTACTATTTCAAAATAATAAATAGAGAAAATTAAATTTCATTTATAAAAGGTTGGGGTCTTACAAAGAACACCTATTGCTGACAGTTTTTGTCGCTAAAGCCTTTAGCGACAGTTTGAATGAAAATAAATTAATTAATTTAAATAAATAGAAAAGAATAGAAAATAATTATTAAAAATTCATAATTAAGTTTTAAATTTATTTTAAGTTATAAAATTAACTTTTGATAATTTGACATAAATTTTATTAATATTTTAATATTAGTGATATTAAATTTATTTAATAATTATATTAAATAAATTAGTTAAAAATAATTTCAATATTTGAAAAATTATTTAAAATGATATTAAAGTGTTAAAAATATTTAAAGTTATAATGAATAACTTTTAATATTTTGATATAAATTCATTAATAAATTAATATTGTTGGGAAAATGCGTATATTGATTTGATGTTTAAAGTAAATGCTCATGATTATATGTAAAGTCCTTGAGAAATATATGTATAAGGACTTAGTGATAGATTAAATTTGTTAGGTTGGTCTAAGCTTTAAATGTTTAGATAAAGAGATCAAAGATGTTAGGTTGATCTATGTCTTGAGAGGAATAGATAGGCTTCAACAAGAATCGCAGTCTATCGAGCTGATCAAGAGATTGTAGAAGCCAAGGAAGGATAGTAGAGCTTCTAAGATCGTAGTGTACTGCCTTGGAGGGCCTCTCCAGGAATCGTAGAGCGGTCCAGACATTTGTCGAAGTTAACTCAGAGATCATAGTGTGCTCTCGAAAACGTAGAGTCTGCAAGACAAGCAAGTAAAGATCATAGTGTGCAAGACCTTGAGAGAAATCATAGAGTTCTCATTAGCCCAAGCACCAAGGTGACAAGACACCACAATATGGATCATAGAGTATCATCTGCCTTGTGTCAGAAGCATCAAGCCCCACCTTTTGTTTGGAGACAAATTCCAACAAATGTGAAATGGGTTTTAAAAGTTGAAGTCCTCACCAGTCCCAACGACACAAAAGATATCCTTAGTGTATAACAAAAGGAACGTATTCAAGAAGCTAAGGAAAGGACCATAGGACAGAGGAAAATACCTTTTCAGGTGTTAGATGAGAAAGCAGTCTGATGTGTCAGTGGTCCAGAATGCAATTCAAGAGATGTACTGAAAAGTCTCCATCAAAGTTCAGAAATGTCAAACGCATTTAATGCTTCAACAAATGGCTTCAACGGATAGATTTCAAGGATCACATATATGCAGAACATATGTAGATGAGAAAACTAAGCAAGCATTGAACAAAAGCGTACAAGAACGCTCAACTCTACGATCTGAGAAAAAGAGAAAGCTTGCTCAGCTACTTAGTTCTTTCGAACAAGTGCTTAACATCAATTGAGTAGCACCAACCAAGAACTCAACAACTACCAATCACTAAAGTAAGAGTTCCAAGTCAGAAGGACTTGAAGAGTTCTAAGTGAACTGTGAAGAACCAAGTCTGCTAGACTTGAAGAGTTCAAGAGTGAACTAAGAAGTGCTGGGCTGGCTTTGGTCAGAAGCAATCTGTAAGATTCAGAAAGTGTAAAAGACATCCCTAGTGGATTTCCTACTCGAAGAGTAGAAGAGTGGTCTAGGAGCTTTAAGTGCTCTGAACCACTTAAAACTGCTGTTGTGTCTATTACATTCTTGCTATAACTCCTATATCTGCCATAACTGCTACAACTGCCTCACTCTCATTAATTCACTATATCTTAAGGGAGATTAAAAGAAATATTAATTCCGTTGTGTTTTAATCATTATCAACTAACAACTTAAAAAAAGAAAAGAATTTTAAATATCTATTCAACCCCCCCCCCCCCCCACTTCTAGATAACTATTGTGCCTCCGGGAACTAACAATTGGTATCAAAGTAGGTTCTATTATATAGCCTACAAAGCTTAAGTAGATCAATGGCACACTTACCAAGCGAATCAAGGATTTGGAGGGGCGTGAAGCCACTATGTGCAACAAAGATAAATTCGCCATGACGGAAAGTTCGGATCAACATACATGGACTCAATATATGAAGATCTATTTGAAGCTG
The DNA here is from genome assembly GCA_020205615.1 of Panax quinquefolius. NCBI lineage: Eukaryota > Viridiplantae > Streptophyta > Magnoliopsida > Apiales > Araliaceae > Panax > Panax quinquefolius. The sequence goes on from CM035160.1 coordinate 41,754,213, forward strand.
TTCGAGAATGGGCCTACGTTCCTACAAAGCTTACACCAACTACGGACGATCAAAGCAGAATACTGATCGAGGTCAAAGGAGAATGGATTGACAACGAGAATAGAGTTGTTCAACTCGATGAAGAAGGCTAAGAACATTTTGTTCCGATCCTTAGAAGACGATTTGTTCGAAAATGTGGTCAACAGCAAAATAACAAAGGAGGTTTGGGAAGCACTGCTCATCATGCATGAAGGGCGGAAGAAGTCGGAGAAAACAAACAATCTCTCTAACACGAGGGAATATGAAATGTTTGCACACGTTCGAGGAGAAAGCGTCCAACATCGCCTACGAGAGATTCAGCGTTACATTCGACTCTCTACGAGCCTATGGAAAGATTTATCCAAACAAAGATCTAATCATAAAGTTCATGAGAGCCTTGCAAGCGGTGGGATGCCAAAACCACTGCTATTAGAGAATCAAAGAATCTCAATGAGATGACTGTTCAACTATGGCAACCTTCTTATATACGAACTAGAGCTGACTCAATGAGCAGAAACTCTATCAGAAGGAAGAAAGAAGGTTAAGGGTGTTACTCTCAAAGCAACTGAAAGCACCTCCAAGGTCAACACTAAAATTGACTCTGACTATGATGAAGATGATGATGAGGACTTTGCAATGCTGGTAAAAAGACTCAGAAGGTTCATGCGTCAAGGAAAAACCAGCAAGCCAAAGAAGGTCGAAGAATAATGGCTGACCGAGAACAAATGAATGATCTATGTTACAATTGGAAGAAGCTTCTGCCCATTTCATTGCCAAGCGCAACAAACCTCTCTCGGAGAAGAACTAAAGAAGAAATCACATCCAAAGAAGGAATCTGAAAAGGCAACAAAAGGCCTCGGAGAAGAAAGACAAAGGCCTTGTAGGCTGGAAGATCGTGGAGTGACTCGATAATGATGACTCGACTCACGAAACTGGAGATGATGAAGATCCCCTAAATGGGAAATCTTTGCCTAATGGCCAAGAATGCAAAAGAGAAACAGAACATATATGAAGTAAGTATAGATGAGGTATTTGACTTCAACTCTCCTGATGTAGACATTGATGATTTAAGAACTGCACTGCATGACATAACATCTGATCTGCATCAATACATGTAATGATTTAGAGTTCTGTCTAAGGACTATTCAATTCTTTAAAAGGAGAAAGAGAAATTTCAAGAAGAACTGGAAATAACCCTTCTAAGTACTAACTCTCTCGCCATATTTGAAGCTGAGAATAAGCTCTTAAAACAAACCAATGAGCTCAATGCACAAAGAGAGTCAAGTCTAACCTCTATAATTGAGGAACTAGAAAAGACAATCTCTACATGGAATAAATCCTCTTCATCCATGGACTCCTTAATCTCTAGCCAGAGAAGTGTCTCTGACAGAACAAGCTTAGGCTTTGGAGAATCTACCTCAGAGCCATGTGTGGAAAAGGTAAAGGAAACTAGCATCAGTATTGCTTCAAGTTTTAGTAGAGGTATTATATTTATGAAATCCTCACAGAAGGATCGAGCCAATCAAACCCGCTCTATTGATTGATCCATATTCCAAGAAAGCGAGGATCTCATGATGGCCTAGGTTTGAGAAAAAGAGAAGAGTGACCCAACCACCACTCATCAACCTCGAAGGATCGTGAGAGTCAAATAAGACCCGACTCTACGACCCATTTGGGAAAAATCTGATGAGAGGTAAGATACACTCCTCACAACTTCATGGAAAAAGGAAAATCGACTTAACGGAAGGATGACTAATGATCCACAAAAGTCCAAATGGAGGAAGAATTTTCCTGCACACAAGCATGCATCATATTAGATATTTTGTGTGCTATAAAGTTAGTCATGAAATTTGCAAAGTGCTATTATAATTCCATACATATGAGACCCAAAATCAAGCGATTTGGGTCCCCGAAAGTATTAACAAAGTAGGACCCATACAAGTTTGGGTACCAAAATGAAGGTTTAATGTAACCACTGAGAAAAAGAGCCCCACGATCATGACACGGTATCACGGATAGTGGATGCTCAAGGCACATATTTGGGAACAAAACCCTTTTGTCTAACTACATAGAAGGAAGGTCCCTCCATCATCTTTGGAGACAATGGCTCTGGCGAGATAAGAGGATATGGCTCGGTGGAAATGGTGCGGTGTCCTTGAAAAGTGGCATATGTGGAAGGACTATAAACACGATCTTTCTAAGCATTAGTCGACTCTGCGACAAAGGGTCATCAAGTAACAATCCTCAACAATCAATGTCAAGTCGAGAGACACGAAGACATCTGCTTTGTAAATTTACTTAGGAAAGAGAAGGAAATGTCACACGAGTAAATCTTGGACAACTAAGCTCGAGACGAGACAATATGCTTTACGGCTAAAACATTTGAAGAAATAAATTTGGCTATGGCATCGAAGACTGTCTCATCTCAACTTCAAGAGCATGTCCAAACTTGCCTCAAAAGATCTAGTTGCATGCTTACCTAAGTTCAACTTCGTTAAAGAAAAGACGTGCAATGCATGTCAGCTTAGAAAGCAGACCAGAAGCTCATTCAAGAGCAAAAATACCAACTCAATTGACAAGCCCCTACAGTTGCTCCACATGGATCTATTTGGACCAATTCCAACGACGAGCCTTAGAGGGAAGAGATACTCACTGGTCATAGTCGACGACTACACCAGATTCACATGGGTGTTCTTCCTAAACTCAAATAATGAGACAAGCTCCCAACTGATCAAGATGTTCAGGTTGGTGATGAACGAGAAATGAGAGAAAATCAAAGCTATAAGGAGTGATCATGGTAGAGAATTCGACTTCTCAAAAATGGACCAGTTCTGCACAGACAATGGCATCAGTCATAACTTCTTAGCTCCACGAACTCCTCAACAAAATGGAGTAGCTGAGAGAAAGTACAAGACATTGATAGAGGCTGGAAGGACTCTACTAGCAATAGACCATCTGTAAGACCCCAACTTTTTATAAATAAAGATTTAATTTTCTCTAATTATTATTTTGAAATAGTAAGGGGTTGATTTGATTAATGCGGTTAGTTATGGGTAAAATGCGCAAATATTTTATATAAGCAAGTGGTTATAAAATATTCATTGTTGTCGAGGAAATATTCGTTTGGTCGTGGAATATTCTTCTTTTGTCGGGAATATTAAATTAAATGACGTGACAACCTTGTGTGGGCCCCATAACGGAAAGCGATTGGATGAAGAAAGCGACAAGTGTAAGTTGTTTATAAATAACAGGCGTAGTTATTCACAATTAACTTTGTTGGAATACCAGGTGGTTAAAGCTTGATGTCTGGCGTTGTTGCGATGTAACTGCGGTATTGCAACAATTATTGATTCTTACGTAAGAAGGGCACTACTCGATAATTATTTTAGTAATTCTTTGTTCGATATTTTATTTTATTAATTCAATAATTTGTGTTGATATTTTATATTCTTGTTGTTTTAATAATTGTCACTACTACGGTATTTTCCATTATCGGAACAATAATTCATATTATCTGAATAATATTATTAGATAACATTAGTGGCGATGTCTAGAAAGTTACATGCAAGGAGAGGTTTGGTCACCTAATTACTTGGCGCATGATAAGGAAAATTCTTATTGGAAAGCCCTCTTTCTGAGGAGCACATTCTTATATTATTTGTTAATTAATCTTGTGATTACATGATAAAGTGAAAATTGTTAAAAAATTGATATTTTATCTTTTACGATAAAATAATATTTTATTATATATATATATATATATAATAATGATGATATTTTACAATGAATGTGGGATATATGAGTATATGAGGAGAAAAAGTATTTTTGTTGCATTAAATGATTAACACATGTTTTGTGTCGATTGGACCCCATTTCTTGGTTGAAATTTGATTATAGCCGTAAAATCGATGGTTTATGGATTTGGTCCAATTTTTGTTGGGAATTTGGAAAAACTTTCTTACGCAAAGTTGTAGAGAATGGAATTTCCTATGAAAAGGACATGAGTTTTGAATTTTTCTGATAAAGGGCTATTTATTATGAATTATTGAAGTTCTAAAATTCCGGAATAATTGATTTTTGGAAGTTTTAAATAATTATTTTAAGAAAAACATTTTTTTCGGCTACACATGTGATATAAATGTGCTGAATTCAATTGGTCTAAGGTGGGCTTGAAATTATTTAATTATAATAATATTTTATTAAATTTTCTGCTTTGGTGTTCTAAGCATTTTCCTATAAATAGGGTGCTTAGGTTAGAATTGAAAATCACACCAGAAACTGAAGTTTTCTCTCTCTTTCTCTCTCTATATTATCGAGCTTATTCTTGTAAGTATTTTGATACTTTGAGTGTTGCTATACGATGCAAGTTCCTTGACACTATATTAGGTATTCGGTCAGGAAATCTTGTCTTTTTTGAGGTAAGGGATGTTATTTTCTTCAGTAAATGATATTATTTCTTCAATGTCATTATTAGAAATATTAGTGCAATTTTATCAAATTTAGAACTTTTCATGTCGGAGTTACTATTCACGAAATCTATTGTTGATCGATTTTATAATCAATGAATACGATTAAGTATACACGGATCAACAAGTAATAAAGTGAAAGTAGAGTATCGTTCAGATGAGGAATTATTTAATAAAGATCACAAGTACTAATTCTTAACCAAACTAATTTTATTTAAACAATCTCAAATCGTGATTTTCTAATTAAGAAAACTAAATTAACTAATTAAAATGAATTGCTTTATGGTGAATTAGGATAAATAAAGATTAAGACTACTGATATCCCCAATTATGAACTATAAATCAATTATCCAATTATCCCAATTATTATGTCTACTGAATTGTTAATATGAATTCTCAAGTGCCAAAAGTCCTTTTCCAAGTGATCAATTGCCTTCTATTTAACCTAGATTAATTTTGCTATATTCCTATGCAAAACAATTGAATTAAATTCTTTTCAATCCCAATTTCTTATGTGTTAAATGCGGCGAAGAGATATTTCCATTCCATTCACAAACCTAATTATTCACTTTGCAAATAACTAAGTCACATGTCACCATGCCCAGTTCTAACCCTAGAATTCCTCTTTCAATTCCTTCTAGAGTAACAAGGTAATTACTGATCAAATAATTAGTCGATAAAGCAAGGCAAGATAAACAATTTACTTTGACATAAATAATTGGAACAAATCAAATAACTAATTCATAAACATAAAAGGTTCAATTGAAATCTCAATAAAGAGTTAGTTCATAATTAATGAATTAAATCCAAGAATCCACAATTGAATAGACATTAAAAGATAAAAGTATGATAAGAGAAGAGAATAGAATGCATTGTCGACCAAATCGATGCTCCCTCTTGCTCTTGCTCTTGATCTTGATGATCTCCAAGTTGCTTCAATCTCCAAAACTAATAAGAACTAGAGTTTATGTTCTAATCTAATGGAGTGTTTTATCTAAGCTAAGCTATGTAATCTCCCTTTATTTTATGCCTTACATCAAGTATTTATAGATTACAAGTTCAATTTTGAGCTTAGAACAAACCCAATCCAATTTGGAGTCGAAAAAGGTGTCAAAATTACAAAAGCAGCGTCAAGCCGCAACCAACCTCTTCCCCAGCGCCCCAGCACTGGGCTTGACACTCAGACACTGTTCCCCAGCGCCTCGGCGCTGGGCATAGGCCTATTTTGGGCGCCCCAGCGCTGGCCCCAAGTTCTGACATTTTTTGCTCCGACGTCCTTTGGGAAAACTGCCATAACCTTTGATCCGAAAGGATTTATGAGGCCTTCCACCTATCAAATCGAAGATATCGACAAGATCTACAACTTTCATTCTTTGAGGATTGAGAAATTCTGTGCGGAGGAAGGCTGAAATTGAGCTGGAAGTAACTGCTATGCAAATGACCACCCAAAACCATGACATTCGACGTTCGTTGGTACAACGATCATAACTCTTGCACCCGAACTCCGATTGGAATGATTCAAAATATTCCGGAAAGCTAAGACGATGCTTTTTAATGTAAGCTAAGTTCCAAACCAAGAACATAAAGTAAACATGAAAGCCCAAATGATGTCCAGTTTGCTTTTCTTTGCGTTTTCTTTGCTTTTCCTTACCAATAGTCGCTCACACCGCTCCCAAATGTATAACCTACAAAATGAACACAAAATGCATGAAAAGTAACTAAGACACATAAATATAAGCAACTAATTTAAGTAAAGATCTTAGAATAAGTGTATATAAAATCCACTTATCAAATACCCCAAACTTGAAGCTGTTGCTTGTCCCCAAGTAACCTGACATAATGCAATGCAATGCAATGAAATGCAACTAATATATATGCCTACGAATCCGGTAGTATTTGATAGAATCAAATCTATTCACTCGACCTTAGAGCAATTAAGCAAACACGACAATACTTCATATCAAAACCAATCGATAATTTCTAGTCGATCATGAGTCTTAAAGCTGTTATTCTTTGGTATAGTGCGTGTGTGTGCTCAACAACCATGCTAACTAATATAAAATCAAATTTAACATATAACAAGTCTCTTGAAGGCATCATACGATTGTAAACTCAAGAAATCTCAAAGATAGGCACGATTCAACTAAAATTAAACTCGACCAAATAGAGAAGTACATACGGGATACTTATACTTTCTTTTCTTCCTTTTTTTTTTTTTACACGGGGCTTTTTGCTCTTTTCCCATGATTATTTCCCTTTTCTTTTTCTTTTGATAGATGGTTGGTGAGTCGTTTTATCTTGCATCTCACGCTTGTGTTTATGGGGAGTGTTTCTCCTCGACCCACCACAAGACTCAACATGTTTTCTCTTTTTTAAAGCTTATATACCCCATATATTCCCCCAAACTTAGGTTCTTGTCTAACTTTAGTCATCACTACTTATTCTTGTCATTCTTTTATTTAAACTAGCATTATCCTTTAGAGTCCCATTATGTATCAATTTAAAATCAATCAATCAACAAGTTGTTTTTTTCTTTGTCTTTATCATTATTATACTAGTTTCAAGCGAGAAAAAGATTTGATTCATAACAAGAAATCACATCAAAGCTCTAATAGTCGATTATTATACTTGTCTACCCAATTTCAATCTCATCATTAGCCAAAATAAACTTAACTATAACAAATCATTTGGACTTATGCAAAATGAACATAGTAACTAACTATTATTTTTGAATTTTTTTTGAATTTTTTTATAATGAACCTAAACTATATTAACAACATATGCAAAATAACATAACATAAACATGAAACTAAACATGCAATAACGAACTAAACTAAACTCCCCAAACTTAGCAATTACAATGTCCTCATTGTAAGAATATACCGATAAGTGAAGAGAACTTCCACTGTAATCGACTAAGCGTGAGGTCTTTGGTGGCGATGGTAGCGACAATCATTTTCCTATCCATTGAACCTCCAATACACGCAATGAAGAGAGACAACATGTATTAGATTATAAGAGAACTTACTAAGCAAATTAATTCCTATCTACTAAATAAACTAGTAAAGCATATAAATATAAAAATTCTTGGGTTGCCTCCCGGTCGGTAACTTGATTTATAGTCTTTCATTTTGACTTTATGCAGTCAATGCTATCCAATTCCTCTTGAAAGTTGAGGAACCCTCCATCCATCGGAAATAATATAGCTTTTGGTAGGTTCCCATTTACGATAGCCATTGTATTAAAGTCACCTAGCATGCTTTGTTTAGATAAGATCACATTAAAGAACGTCCAACATCTAGGTGTTTTTTTCATTGTGTCTGCGAATAGATTGTGGCATTGAGGCTTGTCAGACACAACAATCTCTTCTTCTATCTTCTCCAACTCATTGAACCATGGATTCGAAGTTATACTCGCTTTTACGTCACAAGGAGTATTGCCGACGACATGACTACCTAGCGGACATGGTTTTGCAAATCTAACCGGATTCTTGAACTTTGGCGGAGAAGGAACTTGGGGCACTAATAACATCGGCTCCTCCTCGTTGGTAATCATAGTTAGTTCTTCTCACAAGCCTTATTTTCATTATCCTACTTGTCTCCTCTTTTTCAACATCTCGTGTCTCATCCGGTTGTAGATTTAGCTCGGGCACTTCATCAATTTCGTCATCCATGTCGTAAAGCCGAGTGTTTGGAGGAAGGTTGTTTATGACTTTGGTCATTTGCTCTCTATCGATCCGCAAGATTTAGAATTGACCCGTTTGATTAATCCTCTCTCCTCGAACTTGGACCTGATTCCTCTAACCTTGAATTTTCTTCTTTTAATAGAGGTTGATATGAGAATTTGGCGTGTATGTTGGATTTGGAGTAGTGTATTGGTCTTGATAGTTGTAGCTCCATGAAAATCCGGTGATACCCCCAAACTTGTTCATAATTATCATATGCATCTTGATTGAGGTAGTTACCACCATCTTGTCTACCGGCCCAAGATTGATGGTGCATTGATTACTCGGGTGATTACTTGACCTGATAGTCACATAAGCTTTGCCATCCTTGACTCTGTTGGGATGCGATAACGTCCAACTTTTCGAAAGTTCTTTAATTTGTCTTGACATTGCGGAAAATGTCATGAGTCCGGCAATCTCCATCCCCCCTTGGTTGAGTCACGTTTTGTGTATGGCCATTTATACTCAAAGTCATCCATGGTACCTAAAATGAGAGAAATATAAGAAGAGAATTAAAATAAAAATAAAATGTTTAAATTAAGACTAATTTGATTGAAATTAATATTGTTAAAAAATATTAAACTAATTCCCCAAGAACGACGCCAAAAAACTTGTTGATCGATTTCATGATCAATGAATACGTGCAAGTATACACGATCAACAAGTAATAAAGTGAAGAGAGTATCGTTCCCACGAGGAATTATTTAATAAAAGATCACCAAGTACTAATTCTTAACCAAACTAATTTTATTTAAACAATCTCAAATCGTGATTTTCTAATTAAGAAAACTAAATTAACTAATTAAAATTTGAATTGCTTTATGGTGAATTAGGATAAATAAAGATTAAGACTATAATATCCCCAATTATGAACTATAAATTAATTATCCAATTATCCCAATTATTATGTCTCTTGAATTGTTTGAGGAATTCTCAAGTGCAAAAAGTCCTTTTCCAAGTGATCAATTTCCTTCTATTTAACTTGATTAATTTTGCTATATTCTATGCAAAATAATTGAATTAAATTCTTTTCAATCCCAATTTCTTATGTGTTAAATGCGACGAAGAGATATTTCCATTCCATTCACAAACCTAATTATTCACTTTGCAAATAACTAAGTCACATGTCACCATGCCCGATTCTAACCTAGAATTCCTCTTTCGATTCCTACAGAGTAACAAGGTAATTATTGATCGAATAATTAGTCGATAAGCCTGCAAAGCTTGAGATAAACAATTTACTTTGACATAAATAATTGGAACAAATCAAATAACTAATTCATAAACATAAAAGGTTCAATTGAAATCTCAATAAAAGAGTTAGTTCATAATTAATGAATTAAATCCAAGAATCCACAATTGAATAGACATTAAAAGATAAAAGTATGATAAGAGAAGAGAATAGAATCTGTTGTCAGCAAATCTGATGCTCCCCTCTTGCTCTTGCTCTTGATCTTCAATGATCTCCAAGTTGCTTCAATCTCCAAAACTAATAAGAACTAGTGTTTATGTTAGACACTGCTCCCCAGCGCCCTAACACTGGGCATAGGCCTATTTTGGGTGCCCCGGCGCTGGCCCCAAGTTCTGACATTTTCTACTCCGACGTCCTTTGGGAAAATGGCTATAACCTTTGATCCGAGAGGAGTTACAGGGCCTGCCACCTATCAAATCGAAGATATCGACGAGATTTTCAACTTTCATTCTATGAGGATTGAGAAATTCGGGGCGGAGGAAGGTTGAAATTGAGTTGAAAGTAACTCTTTATGCAAATGACCACCCAAAACCATGGACGTTCGACGTCCAGGTTGGTACTAACGATCATAACTCTTGCATCCGAACTCGAGATTGGAATGATTCAAAATGTTTTGGAAAGATAAGACGATGCTCTTCAATGTAATCTAAGTTCCAAACCAAGAACATGAAGTAAACATGAAAGCCCAAATGATGTCCGGTTTGCTTTTCTTTGCGTTTTCTTTGCTTTTCCTTACCAATAGTCGCTCACACCGCTCCCAAACGTATAACCTACAAAATGAACACAAAATGCATGAAAAGTAACTAAGACACATAAATATAAGCAACTAATTCAAGTAAAAGATACCGGATAAGTGTATATAAAACCCACTTATCAAGTACTATTTAAGAAGCATGATGATTTTTTTGTGAAATTTCTATCTTTTAGTGTCAGAGTTACTATTCACGTATACAACACTATTCACGTATATGGCACTATTCATGAATACGACACTATTCACAGAAAAATTAAATTTTCTTTTCTGTGTCCAAGATTGTCTGTTATGATTCCTATCTTGGATTGGATTTATGTTTTGGTCTTCATTCTTGAATTTTAATGCACTCTGATTATTTATGAAGTATTTTTGAACTTGAATTGTGTAAAGTCTGAATCCTTAATATTTGTTCTTTTGTTTCTTTGGATTCGTTTTTCTTTAAAATATTTTCATCATCCTCGGTCTAAATGATGATATAATTGAATATCTTTGGCTTTTGTAGTGAAAAGATGAATGATTTTCGATGAATATCTTTGGTATATAGTCAAAGATGAATGATTTTTCGATGAATATCTTTGGCGCCCAGTGCAAGATGAGCAGTGTTTAGATGAACATGACCAATTGGTGAATATCTTTGGCTGTAGAGTGCAAAGATGAATATTTGATTTATGATGTATATTGATTGATGTTACTGAGGATAAAATATCGATGATGGACCTTTAAATTCATAGATGATAGTAGATTTCATTCTCTACTTAACTCTTCTAGTGAATTGTTGTTTCATTGCAGATTGTTGATCTAAAACTTGTTGTCTATTGTATTCTATCAGATTTTTCCGTGTTGAAGACTAAGGATAATTTGTTGTACATTATCTTAGTCATAATATTCTTTACTGGGCTAGTTGAGCTCACCCTTTTCCTTTTTGTTCCATTTCTCTTCTTAGGAGGCGAGAATATAGCGGGAACTAGTTGGGGTGTGGAGTAATGGTTCAAGAGGCAGGTTGTTTTAGTAGTCCTCACTATTTTGTAAAATAGTGTATCAATAATTGTAATGAGGACTTTATTTGAGTGTGGATATTGTCTAGAAGACAATATTCATATTTAAACTCACAGTTTATGTGTTGTCGTATTTTGCACGACAATTGTATTAATGAAGTTGTAGTTGTTTCTGTACCATGTATTTGGCGACTCAGAATAGGTTGGGTGGATTGGACCTGTTTTGGGGGCGTCATAGTTGGTATCAGAGCTTAGGGATATGGTCTCTGGCGGAGATCGGGGAATAGTACTAGAAGGGGAGAAACGAGTAATCATTCGCTAGTGTGTCATACCTAAGCTTATTTGTTGGTCAGTTGAAGTATATGGTTAATATGTGATTTGTTAATTTGTTAAATTAACCCTTGTTTTATAGTAGTATTTGAGAATGTCGATTGAGAATTTTAATAGTGGAGTGAATGAGACCGTGGAGACACCTCTAATCATCAACCAGGTTAATGTGATTAGAGATATCCATGTGGTGATTGAGGAATTAAAAGTTGCACTCAAGCTAGTGCATAAAGGTATGGCGAGAGTGAGGAAGAAGAGGAACCTGAGGATGATTTATTAGAAGAACTTATAGATCAAAATGTAGAATTACAAAATCGTATTCATGAGTTAGAAGAGCAGGATGAAGAACGACAAGCGGTCGTGGAACAAAGGGATGCAACAATTCAAAATTGTATTACCCGGTGTGCGATGGTTGAACAGAAGAACTCTTTGGCAGAGTATACGATATTAAAGCTGAATCTGAGAATTCAAATGTTAAGGAGCAACTGAAAGAAGAAACAATGAGCAGTGAGAATGAAAGATGCGTGGGTAAAAAGCCGCTTACGACGCAGCGTTGATATTGTGGAAAGAGAAGTCCGGTCTAAGAAAGCTAAAATAGATGATATGTATTTCTCTTTTTTGACAGCTATTGGGAGAATCCAGTATCGAGTTTTGAATTACCTTGATGAAGAATCGAATGAAGTTATCACGGGTTAGTTAATTATAAATTTTTGCGAAGTTTATACCTTACTCGATATCGGTTCTACCCATTCATTTATCTCTCTTGCTTATACTCAACGTTTAAACTTGACTCCGGAGAAAATTAGACTTTGACTTATCTGTTGAAACTCAGTTATGAGAAACTTTCGTTACATCCATTTGCATTTATAAATCTTGTTTGATCAAGTTGGCACCATCACATTACTGTTGACCTTATTTCTTTAAAGATACTTGCTTTTGATGTGATTTTGGGGATTGATTGATTAACTACTCATCATGCTAAAATTGATTGCTTTTGTAAGGTTGTTAGTTTTCATATTCTAAGCAACTTTGTTATTGAATTCAAGCAACCAAACCATTGAAGTCAAACACTTTCATATCAAGCCATAAAGTCATTCGTTTATTGAAAAAGCGGATGTCAAGTTTTCTTAGCCCATGTTATGGACTTAAACAAAAATAAATCGATTTGAATGATATTTCTATTGTTAGTAAATTTCTTGATGTATTTCTGAAGAATTTCTTGGCTTACTCCCAAAGTGTGATATTAAATTTTGTATCGACTTTGAACGATTACAAAACCCATTTCTAAAATCTCATGGCTCTATTGAACTTGAGGAGTTTAAAATTCAAACTGTAGAAGTTTGTACTCGAGCCTTTATCTGGTGACTTCCTTTGTGGAATGCCTTTGAAGCCGGCGGACTCTCGTAGGGGCGCCATATTTGAGTGATAGTAAACCGATAGGTACCATTGTGACGTCTTATCCAAGATTGGGATATGAGTCATAGTTGAGAGAAACCTAAGTCGATAATCAAAAATCGTAGCTTTCTAAGCTTAGTTGGTTATTATCGGAGATTTGTGGAAAGATTTTCTCGAATTGCTACTCCATTAACTCGGTGACTCGTAGAGATACAAAATTTGAATGGGCGAGGAATATAAAAGAGCTTCCAAGAACTCAACATGCGGCGGCGGCGTTGGCTCGAGTTGTTGGAAGATTATGATTATACCATTCGATACCATTGTAGGTAGCGTTGAAAAGTGAGCGTGGTTCTGAGTGCGTTGAAGTTTAAAAAGATCGATCGTTTACAAGTGCGAATATTGATGGACCTACGTGAAGATAGTAAATATGCGTGATTAGAATCGACTTTAATCGATAAATTTAAAATTCGCTCAAGCTACTGGACCTAGAGTTGATGAATATGAAGAAGAAGATCAAGAAGTCGTTATTCAAAAGCGAGAATCGATGATGTGAAGAAAGCTCAAACCTTTGATTTATTAGTCCATTTGAAATTCTCGATCGAATAGGAGCTGGCCTATAGACACATTTCTGCCAAGTATGGCGTGTGTTCATAACATTTTTGCGTTTCGATGTTACGTAAATATGTGGACGACCGAATCACATTATTGAGTTAGAACGAGACAAGATAGCGAGAAGATTTAACGCGTCGACGAGGAGGTACGGTCAAGATCTTGGATAGGAAGGAGCATATCTACATACGTCGATTTCGAGGACGAAATTTCATAAGGAAGGAGGTTGTAAGACCCCAATTTTTTATAAATAAAGATTTAATTTCTCTAATTATTATTTTGAAATAGTAAGGGTTGATTTGATTAATGTGGTTAGTTATGGGTAAAATCATAAATATTTTAAATAAGCAAGTGGTTATAAAATATTCATTGTTATCGGAGAATATTTGTTTGGTCGTGGAATATTCTTCTTTTGTCGGGAATATTAAATGCTGACAGCCTGTGACCTTATGTGGGCCCCATGTGGAAAGCGATTGGATGAAGAAAGCGACAAGTATAAGTTGTTTATAAATAACGGCGTAGTTATTACAATTAATCTCTTGTTGGAATACCGGTGGTTAAAATGCGATAATGGCGTTGTTGCATGATAGCTTTGCGGTATTGCACCGATTATTGATTCTTACGTGAAGGCACTACTCGATAATTGTTACATTAATTCTTATTCGATATTTTATTTTATTGATTGATAATTCTTTGCGTTGATATTTTATATTACTTGTTGTTTTGATAATTTTCACTACACACGGTATTTTTCATTATCGAGCAATAATTCATATTATCTGAATAATATTATTAGATAACATTATTGGCAATGTCTAGAAAGTTACATCTAAGGAGAGGTTTGGTCACCTAATTGCTTGCCATGATAAGGAGAAATTCTTATTGGAAAGCCCCCCTTTCACAGGAGCGGCACTGGTTGCGATCTTGTGATTCTGTAATATTATTTGTGAATAATTAATTATTGATTTATATGATGAGGAAAATATTGATTTTATGTGGATATAGATGGAGAAATTTTTAAAGTGACAATTGTTAAAAATTGATATTTTATCTTTTACGATAAAATAATATTTTATTATATATATATATATATATATAATAATGATGATATTTTTACAATGAATGTGGGATATATGAGTATATGAGGAGAAAGAGTATTTTTGCTGCATTAAATGATTAACACATGTTTTGTGTGTTGGTGGACCCCATTTCTTGACTGAAATTTGATTATAGCTTGTAAAATATCTTGGTTTATGGATTTTGGTCAATTTACATTTGGAATTTGGAAAAACTTTCTTACGCAAAGTTGTAGAGAATTGAATTTTCTATGAAAAGGACATGAGTTTTGAATTTTTTACGATAAAAGGGCTATTTATTATGAATTATTGAAGTTAGAAGTTCGGAATAATTGATTTTTGGAAGTTTTAAATAATTATTTTAAGAAAAAAACGTTTTAAATGTGGGCTACACATGTGATATAAATTAGAATGCTGAATTCAGTTGGTCAAAGGTGGGCTTGAAATTGTTTAAATATAATATTATTTTATTAAATTTTACGCTTTGGTGTTGTTAAGCATTTTCTATAAATAGGGTGCTTGGGTTAGAATTGAAAATCACACGAAACTAAAGTTTTCTCTCTCTTCTCTCTCTATATTATCGGCGTATTCTTGTAAGTATTTTGATACTTTGAGTGTTGCTTTATACAATGCAAGTTCTTTCAACACTTATATTCAGGTATTCTAGTTCGGAAATCTTTATGTCTTTTTGAGGTAGGGATGTTATTTTCTTCGTAAATGATATTATTTCTTCAATATCATTATGCCGAAATATTGGTTGGAATTTTTATCAAATTTGAACTTTTCATATCGGGGTTACTATTCACGAGTTACTATTCATGAGTTCTTATTCACAAATTCTTATTCACGAAAGTACTATTCACGAAGCGATGATGATTTTTTTTGTGAAATTTCTATCTTTTAGTGTCGGAGTTACTATTCAAATATCGGCACTATTCACGATATCTGACCTTATTCACGAATCGACACTATTCATAGAAAAATTAAATTTTCTTTTACGTGTCCAAGATTATCATTATGATTTCTATCTTTGATTGGATCTATGTTTTGGTCTTCATTCTTGAATTTTACTCCACTCGATTATTTATGAAGTATTTTGAACTTGAATTGTGTAAAGTCGAATCCTTAATATTTGTTCTTTTGTTTCCTTTGGATTCGTTTTTCTTTAAAATATTTTTCATCATCCTCGGTCCTAAATGATGATATAATTGAATATCTTTGGCTTTGTAGTGCAAATGATGAATGATTTTTGGATGAATATCTTTGGCACATAGTGCAAAGATGAATGATTTTCTTGATGAATATCTTTGGCCCGTAGTGCAAAGATGAACAGGTGTTTAGATGAACATGACCAACTGGTGAATATCTTTGGCCTGTAGTGCAAAGATGAATATTTGATTTATGATGTATATTGATTGATGTTACAGGGATAAAATATCGATGATGGACTTTTAAATTCATAGATGATAGTAGATTTCATTCTCTACTTAACTCTTCTAATGAATTGTTGTTTCCGAGTTGTTGATCTAAAACTTGTTGTCTATTGTATTCTATCAGATTTTTCCCTGTTGAAGACTAAGGATAATTTGTTGTACATTATCTTAGTCATAATATTCTTTACTGGGCTAGTTGAGCTCACCCTTTTCCTTTTTGTTCCATTTTTCTTCTCGAGAGCGAGAATATAGCGGGGAACTAGTCGGGGTGTGGAGTAATGGTTCAAGGCAGTTGTTTTAGTAGTCCTCACTATTTTGTAAAATAGTGTATCAATAATTGTAATGAGGACTTATTTGAGTGTGGATATTATCTAGAAGACAATATTTGTATTTAAACTCACGGATTTATGTGTTGTCGTATTTTGCACGACAATTGTATTAATGAAGTTGTAGTTGTTTACGTACCATGTATTTGGCGACTCGAGAATAGGTTGGGTGGATTGGACCTATTTTGGGGCGTCATAGTTGGTATCGAGCTTAGGATATGATCTCTGGCGGAGATCGGGGAATAGAACTAGGAGGGAGGCGAGTAAATCCTTCGCTAGTGTGTCATACCTAAGCTTATTTGTTGGTTGGTTCGTAATATAGGGTTATTATGTGATTTGTTAATTTGTTAAATTAACCCTTGTTTTATAGTAGTATTTGAGAATGTCGATTGAGAATTTTTAATAGTGGAGTGAATGAGATGCGTGGATGTTTAGGAAGTGGAGACACCTCTAATCATCAACCGAGTTAATGTGATTAGAGATATCCATATGGTGATTGAGGAATTAAAAGTTAGACTCAAGCTAGTCTGCAAAGGTAGTTGAACCGAGAGTGAGGAAGAAGAGGAACACGAGGATGATTTATTAGAAGAACTTATAGATCAAAATGTAGAATTACAAAATCGTATTCATGAGTTAGAAGAGCAGATGAAGAAAGCGACAAGCGAGTCCGTAGGAACAAAGGATAATTCAAAATTGTATTACGGTTGCATGCGATGGTTGAGAATTGAAGAAGAACTCTTTGGCGAGTATATCTCGATATTAAATATTCGGAATCGAGAATTCAAATGTTAAGGAGCTGAAGAAGAAACAATAACCTGAGAAAGTGAGAATGAAAGATGATGGGTAAAAGCCGCATCGACGCGTTGATATTGTGGAAAGAGAAGTCCGGTTCTAAGAAAGCTAAAATAGATGATATGTATTTCTCTTTTCGGTCCGATATATCAAGGGAGAATATGGAAATGATCGAGTTTTGAATTACCTTGATGAAGAATCGAATGAAGTTATCACGTGGCAAGTTAGTTAATTATAAATTATTTTGCGAAGTTTATACCTTATTGATCTCGGTTCTACCCATTCATTTATCTCTCTTGCTTATACTCAAGCGTTTAAACTTGACTACGGAGAAAATTAGACTTTGACTTATTTGTTGAAACTCAGTTATGAGAAACTTTTCGTTACATCCCTTTGTTTATAAATCTTGTTTGATCAAGTTGGCACCATCACATTACACATTGACCTTATTTCTTTAAAGATACTTGCTTTTGATGTGATTTTGGGGATTGATTGATTAACTACTCATCATGCCAAAATTGATTGCTTTTCGTAAGGTTGTTAGTTTTCATATTCTAAGCAACTTTGTTATTGAATTCAAGCAACCAAACCATTGAAGTCAAACACTTTCATATCAAGCCATAAAGTCGTTCGTTTATTGAAAAGCGGATGTCAAGTTTTCTTAGCCCATGTTATGGACTTAAACAAAAATCATCGATTTGAATGATATTTTATTGTTAGTAAATTTTGATGTATTTCTGAAGAATTTCTTGGCTTACTCCCAAAGTGTGATATTGAATTTTGTATCGACTTTGAACGGTACAAAACCCATTTCTAAAATCTCATGGCTCTATTGAACTTGAGGAGTTTAAAATTCAACTATAGAAGTTTGTAATCGAGCCTTTATCTGGTGACTTCCTTTGTGGAATGCACTGAAGCCAGACTCTCCGTAGGGGACGCCATATTTGTGTGATAGTAAAGCGATAGGTACCATTGTGACGTCTTTATCCAAGATTGGGATATGAGTCATAGTTGAGAGAAACCTAAAGTCGATAATCAAAATCGTAGCTTTTAGGCTTAGTTGGTTATTATCGGAGATTTGTGGAAAGATTTTCTCGAATTGCTACTCCATTAACTTTCGGTGACTCGTAGAGATACAAAATTCGAATGGAGCGAGGAATATAAAAAGAGCTTCCAAGAACTCAACATGCGGCAACGACGTTGGCTCGAGTTGTTGGAAGATTATGATTATACCATTCGATACCATTGTAGGAAAAGTGAACGTGGTAGGCGGCGCGTTGTAAGCGAGTAAGATCGTATGCGATATTACAAGTGCCCATTTTATGACTTACGGAAAAGATGGAGATGAAGTTAAAGAGTAAATATCACGTGATTATGATATCGATTTAATCGACTTTAATCGATAAAGTTAAAATCGATTCAAGCTACTGAGACCTAGAGTTGATGAATATGAAGAAGAAGATCAAGAAGTCGTTATTCCAAAAGCGAGAATCGGCGATGTGACGAAAGCTCAAACCTTTGATTTATTAGTCCATTTGAAATTCTCGATCGAATAGGAACTGTGGCCTATAGACACATTTTACCGCCAAGTATGACGTGTGTTCATAACATTTTTTGCGTTTCGATGTTACGTAAATATGTGGACGACCCGAATCACATTATTGAGTTAGAACCAGACAAGATAGCAGAAGATTTAACGTACGAGGAGGTACCAGTCAAGATCTTGGATAGGAAGGAGCATGTCCTACGCACGTCAATTTCGAGGACGAAATTTCATATGGAAGGGAGGTTGTAAGACCCCAATTTTTTATAAATAAAGATTTAATTTTCTCTAATTATTATTTTGAAATAGTAAGGGGTTGATTTGATTAATGCGGTTAGTTATGGGTAAAATCATAAATATTTTAAATAAGCAAGTGGTTATAAAATATTCATTGTTATCGGAGAATATTTGTTTGGTCGTGGAATATTTCTTTTGTCGGGGAATATTAAATGCGGCAGTAGCTTGACCTTAATGTGGCCCCATGAAAAGCGATTGGATGAAGAAAGCACAAGTATAAGTTGTTTATAAATAACGGCGTAGTTATTTACAGATTATTAATCTTGTTGGAATACTAAATTGGTTAAAACACGATGTCTGGCGTTGTTGCCTAATAGATACTGCAGTATTGCACCAATTATTGATTCTTACGTGAAGGCACTACTCGATAATTGTTACATTAATTCTTATTCGATATTTTATTTTATTGATTCAATAATTCTTTGCGTTGATATTTTATATTCTTTGTTGTTTTGATAATTGTCACTTCTACGGTATTTTTCATTTATCGAGCAATAATTCATATTATCCGAATAATATTATTAGAAAACATTATTGGCAATGTCTAGAAAGTTACGTCTACAGGAGAGGTTTGGTCACCTAATTCTTGGCGCTTGATAAGGAGAAATTCTTATTGGAAAGCCCCCCTCTTTCTGAGGAGCGGCACGGTTGCGATCTTGTGATTCTGTAATATTATTTGTGAATAATTAATTATTGATTTATATGATGAGGAAAATATTGATTTTATGTGGATATAGATGGAGAAATTTTTAAAGTGACAATTGTTAAAAATTGATATTTTATATTTTACGATAAAATAATATTTTATTATATATATATATATATATAATAATGATGATATTTTTACAATGAATGTGGGATATATGAGTATATGAGGAGAAAGAGTATTTTTGTTGCATTAAATGATTAACACATTTTTTGTGTGTCGGTGGACCCCATTCTTCTTATTTGAAATTTGATTATAGCTGTAAAATCGCTTGGTTTGTGGATTTGGTCAATTTACATTTGGAATTTGGAAAAACTTTCTTACGCAAAGTTGTAGAGAATTGAATTTTCTATAAAAAGGACATGAGATTGAATTTTTACGATAAAGGGCTATTTATTATGAATTATTGAAGTTAAAGTTAGAAATAATTGATTTTTGGAAGTTTTAAATAATTATTTTAAGAAAAACGTTTTTTAAATTTTTGTACATGTGATATAAATGTGCTGAATTCAGATTTCAAAGGTGGGCTTGAAATTTTTAATATATAATATTATTTTATTAAATTTTACGCTTTGGTGTTTAAGCGTTTTTTCTATAAATAGGGTGCTTAGGTTAGAATTGAAAATCACACGAAACTAAATTTTCTCTCTCTTTCTCTCTCTATATATCGAGCGTATTCTTGTGAGTATTTTGATACTTTGAGTGTTCTTATCTGAATGCAAGTTCTTTCAAGACTATATTCGAGTATTCTAGTCGGAAATCTTGTCTTTTTCGAGGTAAGGATGTTATTTTCTTCGTAAATGATATTATTTCTTGATATCATTATCTGAAATATTGGTTGGAATTTTTATCAAATTTAGAACTTTTTTTCATGTCGGGGTTACTATTCATGAGTTCTTATTCACGAGTTCTTATTCATGAAGTTCTTATATTCACGAAGTTACTATTCAAGTCTTATTCATGATGATTTTTTTGTGAAATTTCTATCTTTTAGTGTCGGAGTTACTATTCAAATATCTGCACTATTCACGATATCTGACACTATTCACGAATATCGACACTTTATTCACGGAAAAATTAAATTTTCTTTTATGTGTCCAAGATTATGCATTATGATTCCTATCTTTGATTGGATCTATGTTTTGGTCTTCATTCTTGAATTTTACTCCACTACGATTATTTATGAAGTATTTTTGAACTTGGATTGTTTAAAGTCTGAATCCTTAATATTTGTTCTTTTGTTTCTTTGGATTCGTTTTTTCTTTAAAATATTTTTCATCATCCTCGGTCCTAAATGATGATATAATTGAATATCTTTGGCACTGTAGTGCAAAGATGAATGATTTTCGATGAATATCTTTGGCGTATGTAGTGCAAAGATGAATGATTTTCTGATGAATATCTTTGGCCCGTAGTGCAAAGATGAACAGGTGTTTAGATGAACATGACCAACTGGTGAATATCTTTGGCCTGTAGTGCAAAGATGAATATTTGATTTATGATGTATATTAATTGATGTTACAGGGATAAAATATCGATGATGGACTTTTAAATTCATAGATGATAGTAGATTTCATTCTCTACTTAACTCTTCTAATGAATTGTTGTTTCCGCTGCAGTTGTTGATCTAAAACTTGTTGTCTATTGTATTCTATCAGATTTTTTCCTGTTGAAGACTAAGGATAATTTGTTGTACATTATCTTAGTCATAATATTCTTTACTGGGCTAGTTGAGCTCACCCTTTTCTTTTTTGTTCCATTTTTCTTCTCGAGAGCGAGAATATAAGCGGGAACTAGTTGGGGTGTGGAGTAATGGTTCAAGAGGCAGTTGTTTTAGTAGTCCTCACTATTTTGTAAAATAGTGTATCAATAATTATAATGAGGACTTATTTGAGTGTGGATATTATCTAGAAGACAATATGAGTATTTTGTATGTGTTTAAACTTACAAGTATTTATGTGTTTTGTCGTATTTTGCGACTCGACAATTGTATTAATGAAGTTGTAGTTGAATTTACGTACCATGTATTTGGCGACTCGAGAAATATGGTTGGGAAGAAAGAAAGGATGTGGACCTATATTTGGGGCATGTTACACCAACAAGAAAGCAGATGGGCGAGAGATCACACTCGATATTTAATCATTGGAGATCCAAAGTGCGAGAGTCAAAACAAGAGCGCCACCCGGAATGAATGTTTTTATCTAAGCTTCACATCACAAATGGAACCTAAGAAGATAGAGGGCCTTATGGAAGACTCAATTTGGATAGAAGCCATGCAGGAAGAACTTAACCAATTTGAGAGAAACAAAGTATGGAGATTGGTACCAAGACCAAAGAGTCATCCTGTCATTGGAACCAAGTGGGTTTTCAGAAACAAGATGGATGAAGATAGAGTAATAACCAGGAACAAGGCAAGACTAGTGGCGAGGGCTACTCTCAAGAAGAAGGCATTGACTACGATGAAACATTTGCACAAAATAAGCCAGATTTAGAAGCCATCAAAATATTCCTTGCCTTTGCTGCTCACATGAAATTCAAGGTCTTTTAGATGGATGTCAAAAGTGCATTCCTAAATGGTGAACTTCAAGAAGAAGTCTACGTAGAGCAACCTCCAGGTTTCATCAATTCATCTCTTTCTAATTATGTTTTATAGATTAGACAAAGCCTTATATGTGCTTAAACAAGCACCTAGAGCATGGTATGAAACACTAACTAACTTTCTTATTGAAAATGGTTTCACTAGAGGTAGAGTAGATACCACGTTATTTCTTAGAAAGCATAAAGACAAAGTCTTATTGGTTCAAATATATGTTGATGATATCATTTTAGTTCTACTAACAAAAAGTTATGCAAGAGATTCTCAAGCTTATGCGAAGCAAGTTTGAAATGAGCGTGATGGGTGAAATTTGAATTTCTTCCTTGGGTGCAAGTAAAATATATGATGAAGGAATCTTTATAAACCAAGCCAAGTACATTAAAGACTTACTTAAGAAGTATGACATGGAATCGACCTCTCCATGAAAACCCCAATTGCTCCTGCAACCAAGCTTGACAAAGATAAAAAAGGTAAAAGTATTGATAATGTGAGACCCCATAAAAAAGACCCCAACTTTTTTGAATAAAGATGAATTTTTCTATAAATATGAATATTTTTCTTTATTCGATATTTTATATTATGGAGTTTGAAATTGATATAATGTTATAGTAATAGGTATTATTTTAATAAATTTTTAAAAATTTTTGAATAAAGATGAAGTTGTTATATAATATTGGAGTGAAATTGATATAATAGTTGGGGAATATTAAATTTTTTAACTATGAGGTTATATAATATTATTAATTGGGGAATATTCGTTTAACGGAATATTAGTACAAGCGGCACAATCATTTGTGGACCCACAACAAAATTATTGTCGGATTGAAAGCGACAAAAATACTTTATGAAAATAACGGCGGAAGTTTTCTAGATTAATTGTTGAAAAACACCGGTGTTAAAAAATGCGATGTCTGGCGTGGTTGCATAGTAGCACACGGTATTAATTATTGATGCTTAAGTGATAAGTCACTCGGTTTTGTTGGTATTATTAATGTAATAATCTGAAAATCTTTTATATAAAGCAAGAATACTTTTATAAAGTTATTACATAAATAGAATATATTATATTCTATTATGCATAGTGTTACGTAATTATGCGCATAGTGTTTTGCATAGTAAAATCTTTTTTATATAAAAGCAGAATACTTTTATAAAGTTATACATTTTATTAGATAATAATTAGAATATATTATATTTTATTATGCATAGTGTTTTGCATAGTGCTGCATAGTGTTTGTATAGTAAAATCTTTTATAAAGTTATTCGTTTTATTAGATTATAAATAGAATATATTATATTTTATTTTGCTTTAAATATGGTAAAGTCAGATTAAAGTAAATCAATCTCGGCCGTTCATGAGTTAGTTACTATGCATTCCATTTTTCTATAAATAGAAGCTCATTCCTTCATTATTTTCTTACGAATTCACTTTGAAACTACAGAGAGATAAACTATATAGAGAAAGAAGAAAGTATTACGCTACTTCCACTACTTATATATCGGTACTCTTCTTCTTAAGGTAGGGAATATTATTTGTTATTCGTAAAGGGGTGTTATTCTTTCTTATTCATGAAAGAACTTTGTTATTCCATTATTTATTATTACATTGGAATAAGGGGTGTTATCTGTGATATTATACTTGGTGACATGAAGAGAAACTGCATTGTTTTTATTCCATTTCTTACATCATTATGCATGTTTTACGGACTGATTAAAATCTTTATTATACATTGAATATTGGAACATCACATATACTTGGTGACATCTTTATTTTTACATTGGAATTGCATTGGAACATCACATACGTGGGTCATCGGCATTCTTTAAAAATTTTCACATGACAATTTTGGTGACACTGGTTATTATTATATTACATTGGAATAACTTTATACATCTGCAATCTCGCATGCATGGTGATTTCTTTTGTTATTCCATTCTTTATTATACTCGGTTGGTTAAAATTTTGACTTTATACTCCATGAAATTAGTAGAATATCCTTGATATTTGCGCTTCATCGATATCTTTTCATGGAAATATTCTTACGATCATTCTTGAATTTTACTCTAAAAGCGGTATCATGTTGACAATTTGGACGTTAATAATTTCTGGATAAAATAATTCTTGAACTTGTTTTATTGAATTCTTATATCATTGTCATCATCCTCATATTTATATTATGTTGAAAGTCATTTGTGGCTTTGTAGTGCATAGATGGACTTGGTATGATTATGATGAGGGGATTATTTGGTGTAATCATATGGTAGTAATATTACAAATGATGTGGTAAAAAGTCCTCATTGGCCGTAGTGCATTGATGGGACGAGTTGTTGGCATGATCATGACCATTAATGAATACACAAATATTCTTGGCCGTAGTGCATGGATAATTGTGGTCGTGATCTTAAAGAATATCCTTGGCGTAGTAGTGCGGGGTGATTCGATGATGTGGAATATTTATTAAAATTTGAGTCTCGGTGATAAAGTGATGAAAAACCTTTTAAATCATAAAAGATAGTAGATTTTATTTTCTACTTGACTCTTTTAATGGATTGCTTGTTTCATTGTGAGTTAAACTTGATGTTTATTATATTTTATCGGTTTAACATTGTTGGAGACTAATGATAATTTATTACGCATTATCTTAGTCATAATATTTCTTCTTGGGCTAGTTGAGCTCACCCTTTCTTTCCTTTATTCTCTTGAGGAAATGAGAATATATTTGGGACGAGTCGGGGAGCGGAGTGATGGTCGGAGGATAGCATTAGTAGTCCTCCTTTATTACATGAAATAGTGTGATAATAATTGTAATGAGGACTCCTTTTGAGTTTGTATAATCTCTAGTAGATAATATTTGTATTCAAACTCACGATTTATATGTTTTTGTCGTATTGTGCAGCAGTTGTATTATTAAGTTGTATTTGAATTACATGTACCATATGTTGGCGACCCAAGATGGGTGATGTATACCTAATTTTGGGGGCGTCACGGTTAGTATCAAAGCTTAGGGATATGATCCTGGCTAAGATGTGAGACTAGAACTAGGAGGGAGAGGCGGGAATTCCTTAGCTAGTATGACCTACTTAAATTTATTTTATATTTAAATTGGTTGGTCGGAGTTTAGAGATATTATGTTATATGTCAATTAACCTTTGTTTTGTGGCGATGTCTGAAAATGACATCAAAGAAAATGTTGAGAATAGCAATGGAGCCTGAGAGGCAGTTGAGTCTCCACATATCAATAATCGGGAGAATGTGCATCGGGAAGGCGACAATCCTCATGCAAACAACAACCTTGACCAAATGATGAATGATGGATTGTTTAGGAGGCTTTATGCGATTCATACATGACAATGAGCGAGGCGGCTCTATCCAAAATGTAGGTGGAAACACTTGGAAACTCTCGGGGCGGTCCAGCTAAGCAGATTTAAGGCTGGGACCACAGGAGTTTAAGGAGAGCCAAAACCACTTATGGCGGAAGCATGGATAAAGCAGATCACCAAGATATTTGATGTCTTGGGATGCTCAGAGAGCAAAAGGTTCCCTTCTTGCCACCTTTATGTTGCGGAGAAGCTGATTCTTGGTGGGAATCGGTAAAAGCGTACTCGACTGCGTCTTTAAAGATGTCTTGGGAGAAGTTCGAAAGCTACATTCAACGACAAATACTTTTCGAAAGTATTCGTCACATGAAGGAGGTGGAGTTTATCAAATTGGAGCAAAACAATATGGCCAGGTGTCATGATCTGAGGCAAAATTTGCGGAGTTATCCGGTTTCGTCCCACTTGGTGGATAATGAAGAGAATGGCGCGAATGTTTTTAAGAGGTTTGAAGCGGAAATCGTCGACATCTTATTTCTCATAAAGCTGTGTTTGTATTCGGATGTTGTAAATAGGGCTCGATTGGTGGGAGTAGCGATAGCGAGTCAATATGACGAAAAGAAGTAGGCAAAATGATAATACCGGTGTGAAGCGATCATGAAGCGGTGACAACAAGCGTGGAGGAATCAGCATAGGCGAAATGGTAACCACCGGTGGTAATCGAGGCCGAAAACAATAAGAATGGACATTTCAAGAAGAGGAGATTCAACAATGATGGAAAGGCGTCGACACCGATTGCGATTTGTTAAGGAAGGAGAAAGACCACTATCATATGCTTCAAATGCGGAGGGGAGGGACACATCGGTCAAATTGCGCGATCAGTCAAAGCGTGTTATAATTGTGGAAGAGAAGGTCACTTAGCCGATTTTTGTCGTTCACAGAAGACAAATTCGACTAGGATGGAGGCACCAAAATTTGTCCCGAGAAAAGTCAAAGCCGGTAGTCTGAGGGAGGCGTTTGTTGTGACCTCCGAGAAGCAAGGAACGAATGAGGTCATCGGGTAAGCTTATCATAAACTCTAGCGAAGTCTACACTTTATTTGATCTGGGTTCTACCCATTCTTTTATTTCTCTACTTGCGCTCAGCGATTAAATTTGACTCAGGAGAAATTAGACTTTGACTTATCTGTGGAAACTCCGTTGGGAGAAACCTTCATTACATCCACGGTTTATAAGTCTTATTTGGTTCAAGTTGGTACCCCACATTACTGTCGATCTTATTGCATTAAAAATACTTGCATTTGATGTAATTACAAGGGATTGATTGGTTAACTACTCATCATGCAAAAATTGATTGTTTTTCGTAAGGTTGTTAGCTTTCATATTCCTAATCGACCTATTATGCGAATTCAAAACAACCAAACCATTAAAATCAATCATCATCTCAAGCCATAAAAAGCTATTAGTTTATTGAAAAGCGGATGTCAAGCTTTCTTAGCTCATCAGATCTAAACAAAATCACGATTTTGAATAAACAAAAATCGTCGAGTTTTGAATAATATTTCTATTGTTAATGAATTTCTGGCGTATTCACGAAGAACTTACAGCCTACCCCAGGCGTGAAATTGAATTTTGTATCGACCTTGAACACGGTACAAAACCCATTTCTAAAGCCCATATCGAATGGCTCTATTGAACTTGAGGAGTTAAAGACTCATTGCTGAGAATTGTTAGACATTGGCTTTATTCATCCTAAGTACTTCTCCTTGGGGTGCTCTGTTACATTCGTGAAGAAGAAAGATGGGAGTATCGACTTTGTATTGATTATCGGGAGTTGAATCATGTCACCATCAAAAAAATAGGTACCCATTGCCGCGTATTGATGACTGTTTGACCCGATTGCAAGGAGAGCAAATTCTTTTCAAAGATTGATCTTCGTTAGGATATCACCGATTGAAGATTAGAGCAGATGACATTCAAAGGCGACTTTCGAGAACTTCGATGCGGGCATTATGAATTCCTAGTCGTATCCTTTGGATTGACTAATGCTCTATTGCCTTCATGGATATGATGAGCCAGAGTATTGAGGAATATTTGGATCACTTTGTGGTCGTCTTTATTGATGACATCCTTATATATTCCAAAATAGTGAAGATCATGAGGAACACTTGAAGGTGATACTCCAAAAGCCCGTGAATATAAAGCTTTATGCGAGTTGAAGAAATCACGAGTTACGGCTTGAGGAAGTAGCATTCCTTGGGCACGTGGTATCAAGTCATGGAATATCATTGACCCAACAAAGATTGAAGCTATTCAAAGTGGGAGCAACCTAAATCGATAATAGAAATCGTAGCTTTCTCGGCTTACATTTGGTTATTATCGGAGATTCGTAGAAGGGTTTTCTCGAATCGCTACTCCACTAACTTCGGTGACTCGGAAAAGATACAAAGTTCGGTTGGGCGAGGAATGTGAGAAGAGTTTTCAAGAACTTCGAGAGGAGACTCATTTGACACTGTTACGATGATACCATACGGTTCGGAGGATTTGTCATCTCTGGTGATGCTTGGGCAAAAGGTTAGGATGTGTTCTCATGCAACATGGGAAAGTCATAGCCTATGCCTCACGACAACTCAAAGAATATGAGAGGAATTATCCTACTCATGATCTAGAGTTAGCGGTTGTTGTCTTCGCACTTAAAATTTGGAGGCATTACTTGTATGGGAGAAAGTGGAGATCTTTACGGATCGTAAAAGCCTCAAATATTTCTTCACTCAAAAGGAACTCGACATGCGACAATGGCGTTGGCTTGAAGCTATTGAAAGATTATGATCATACCATCGATACCATCTGGAAAAGCGAGCGTGGTGGTGGCGCATTGAGTAGAAGATCATATCTGAAGTGCGAGTGCAATATTATCAATATATGAGCCCATTTTGTATGACTTGCAAAGGATGGAGATAGAGATAAAGACTCGAGGGACCCCGTGATGATGATGGCGAATATCTGAGTAGAGGCGACTTTAATTGATAAAATTAAAAATTTGCTCAAATTCTGACACGAGGTGATCGTATGAGGAAGAAAGTGCAAGCGAAGTGCGATCAGGAAGCAAGAATCGATGAAGAAGGAATACTTGAGTCGACTCCGGACTTTGTGTTCTAACGACCACGATTTAAAGTATAAAATCATGATGGGGCGCACAACACACCATTTGCAATCCATCACAGGAGTACCAAAATGTATCATGATCTTGACATACATTTTGGTGGAAGCAATATGAAGAGAGAGATAGCATTTGTTTATCTCGAGGTGTCTAACGTGTCGGCGAGTCAAGTCAAGCGAGACATCAAGTACCAAAAGGTCCATTGCAACCACTTGAAATTCCGAATGGAAGTGGGAGCACATTACCATGGATTTCGTTCTTGGTCTTCCCAAAGGTTTCTCAAAGGCGTAGATGCGATTTGGGTCATTGTTGATAGATTGACCAAGTCTGCTCATTTCTTATCAAATCGAAGACTTATACACTTGAGCGTCTTGCTCGTATGTACATAAGCGAGGTTGTAAGATTGCATGGTATGCCGATTATCCATAGTTTACGATCGAGACCAAGATTCACTTCACGATTTTGGGTTAGTTTGCAAAAAGCTATGGGCGCATTTCTGATTTAGCTCGGCATATCATCCTCAGACGGGATGGACGATCGGAGAGGACTATTCAAACTCTTGAAGATCTATTAAGACTACTGTGTCCTTGATTTCAAGGAAGTTGGGACAAGTTCTTACCATTGGTGGAGTTTTCCTACAACAACGAGTTATCAAGCAAGTATTGGCATGGCTCCATTTGAGGCGTTGTATGGAAGAAAGTGTCGTTCTCGGTATCTTTGGGATGAGGTGGGTGAAGCAAGCGTTGTTGGGACGGAGTTGAGTGCGTATGACTACGGAAAAGATTCAAAGCGATCGTGAGCGTATAAAAACCTCACAAGATCGACAAAAGAGTTATCTTGATCTTCATCGAAAGGGCGTGGAATTCGATATAGGGAGATCGTGTGTTGTTACGTGTTGCTCCATGGAAAGGAGTTCTAAGATTTGGAAAGAGAGGAAAGCTCGATCCTCGATTTATCGGCCCATTTTAATCCTTGATCGAGTAGGAAGCGTGGCTATAGACTCGCTTTTACTGCTTAGTATGTCTCGTGTTATGCGTTTTTCACATATCCATATTACGTAAATATGTGGAAGACCCGAACCACATTATTGAGTTGGGCAAGACGAAATAGCGGAAGATTTGGCGTATGAAGAGGTTCTGTTCAAATCTTGGATAAGAAGGAACATATTCTACGCTCGAGGTTATACCTCAAGTCGAAGTTTTGTGGAGAAACCACGATGTTGAGGAAATGACTTGGGAGTTAGAATCTGAAATGAAATCAAGGTATCCTTACCTCTTGACATACAGTCGAGTCGTACCCTAATTTTGAGGTGAAATTTCATAAGAAGGGAGATTGTAAAACCCCAACTTTTTGAATAAAGATGAATTTTCTATAAATATTATTTTGAATATTATGGAGTGAAATTGATATATAATATATTGTGGGTAATATTTATAAATTTTGCAAAGTCATGCAAGTTGTTATATAATATTCGATTGGTGGGGAATATTTGTTTTAACGAGGGAATATTAGTACAACGACATAATCATTAGTGGACCCCAGCGGAAATTATTGTCGGATTGAAAAAACAAAAATACTTTATGAAAATAACGGCGGAAGTTTTCGTTAGCTGTTGAAACACCGGTGTTAAAAAATGCGATGTCTGGCGTGGTTGCGTAGTAGCTACGGTATTAATTATTGATGCTTAAGTGATAAGTCACTCAGTTTTGTTGGTATTATTAATGTAATAATCGGAAAATCTTTTATATAAAACATAATACTTTATATAAAGTTATTCTATAAATAGAATATATTATATTCTATTATGCATGTAGTGTTGCATAGTGTATGCATAGTGTTTTGCATAGTAAAATCTTTTTATATAAAAGCAGAATACTTTTATAAAGTTATCATTTTTTATTAGACAATAATTAGATATATATATATATTTTATTATGCATAGTGTTTGCATAGATGCATAGTATTTGCATAGTAAAATCTTTTATAAAGTTATTCATTTTATTAGATTATAAATAGAATATATTATATTTTATTTAAAGATTTTGCTTTAAATATGGACCGTCAGATTAAAAAGTAAATCAATCTGGACCATTCATGAGTTTAATTACTATGCATTCCATTTTCTATAAATAGAAGCTCATTCATTCATTTATTTTCTTACGAATTCATTCTTGAAACTAGAGAGATAAACTATAGAGAGAAAGAAGAAAGTGATACTACTACTTCACTACTTATATATATCGATACTCTTCTTCTTAAGGTAAGGAATATTATTTGTTGTATTTTCGTAAGGGGTGTTATTCTTTCTTATTCATGAAAGAAACTTTGTTATTCCATTTCTTATTATTACATTGGAATAACTTTATGTGTGATACTACCTATACTTGGTGACATTATACTTGGTGACATTCTTTATTATTACATTGGAACATCACATGCATGTGTTTTACATGGGACTGGTTAAATCTTTATTATTATTCTGTTGGAATATCACATGCATGTGTTTTACCGGACTGGTTAAAATCTTTATTATTATTTATTGGAATATCACATTGGATTTTTCTGTGGGACTGAACATCTTTATTAGTATTGTTGGAATAACTTTACATTTTCTGCATGATGGTGATTTACATTGTTATTCCATTCTTTATTATTATTGGAACATCATTGGAATTTAACTGGTTTAGATTATTATTATTATTACATTGGAATAACTTTTACATGTCTGTCTGATACCGCATGCGTGGTGATTTCTTTTGTTATTCCATTCTTTATTATACTCGGTTGGTTAAAGTTTTGACTTCTATACTCCATGAAATTAGTGGAATATCCTTGATATTTGCGCTTCATCGATATCTTTTCATGGAAATATTCTTACGATCATTCTTGAATTTTACTCTCTAAAAGCGGTATCGTGTTGACAATTTGGGCGTTATTAATTCTGGATAAAATAATTCTTGAACTTGTTTTATTGAATTCTTATATCATTGTCATCATCCTAATATTTTATATTATGTTGAAAGTCATTTGTGGCCTATAGTGCATAGATGGACTTGGTATGATTATGACCGAGGATTATTGATTGTAATCATGGTAGTAATGTTACAAATGATGTGGTAAAAGTCCTCATTGGCCGTAGTGCATTGATGGGCAGTTGTTTTGGCATGATCATGACCATTAATGAATACACAAATATTCTTGGCCCGTAGTGCATGGATAATTGTGGTCGTGATACTAAAGAATATCCTTGGTAGTAGTGCGGGGGTGATTCGATGATGTGGAATATTTATTAAAGTTTGAGTCTCAATGATAAAAGTGATGAAAAACCTTTTAAATCATAAAAGATAGTAGATTTTATTTTCTACTTGACTCTTTTAATGGATTGCTTATTCATTGCTGATTAAACTTGATGTTCATTATATTTTATCGGTTTAACATTGTTGGAGACTAATGATAATTTATTACGCATTATCTTAGTCGTAATATTTCTTCTTGGGCTAGTTGAGCTCACCCTTTCTTTCTTTGTTCTCTTGAGGAAATGAGAATATAATTTGGGGACGAGTCGGGGAGCGGAGTGATGGTCCGGGAGGATAGCATTAGTAGTCCTCACTATTACGTGAAATAGTGTGATAATAATTGTAATGAGGACTCCTTTTGAGTTTGTATAATCTCTAGTAGATAATATTTGTATTCAAACTCACGGTTTATGTTTTGTCGTATTGTACACGCAGTTGTATTAATAAGTTGTATTTGAATTTATGTACCATGTATTTGGCGACCAAGATGGGTGATGTATACCTAATTTTGGGGCGTCATTAGAGATATTATGTTACATGTCAATTAACCTTTGTTTTGTGGCGATGTCTGAAAATGACATCCGAAAATGTTGAGAATAGCGATGGAGCACAAGAAGCGTTGAGTCTCCATATATCAATAATCGAGGAGAATGTGCATCGAAGGCGACAATCCTCATGCAAACAACAACCTTGACCAAATGATGAATGATGGATTGTTCGGAGGCTTTATGCAATTCATGCAACAAGAAGTGAGCGGCTCTGTCCAAAATGTAGGTGGAAAAATTGGAAACTCTCGAGGTGGGCACCACTAAAAGCGATTAAGGAGCTAGGACCACCAGGAGTTTGAAGGAGAGCCAAAACCACTTATGGCGGAAGCATGGATAAAGTAGATCCCCAAGATATTTGATGTCTTGGGATGTTCAGAAGAGCAAAAGGTTCCCTTTTACCGCCTTTATGTTGCTTGAAGAGGCGATTCTTGGTGGGAATCGGTAAAAGCGTACTCAACCTACTATGCTAAAGATGTCTTGGGAGAAGTTCGAAGGCATTCAACGACAAATACTTTTCGAAAAGTATTACGTCACATGAAAGAGGTGGAGTTTATCAAATTGGAGCAAAACAATATGGCCGTGTCATGATCTGAGGCAAAATTTGTGGAGTTATCCGGTTTGCGTCCCACTTGGTGGATAATGAAGAGAGAATGGCGCGAATGTTTTAAGAGGTTTGAAGCGGAGGATATCGTCGACATCTTATTTCTCATAAAGCGTGTTTGTATTCGGATATTGTAAATAGGGCTCGAGTTGGTGGGGCGCGATAATTGAGTCAATATGACCAAAAAGAAGCGGTACGGTCAAATGATAATACCGGTGGAAGCGATCATGAAAGCGGTGACAAAAGCGTGGAGGAATCAACAAAGCGCGAAATGGTAACCACTTGGTGGTAATCGGGGCCAAAATAATAAGAATGGAAATTTCAAGAAGAGGAGATTCAATGATGATGGAAAGACTTGATTACCACGCACCCGTTGTTAAGGAAGGAGAAAGACCACCTATCATATGCTTCAAATGCGGAGGGAGGACACATCGGTCCAAATTGCGCGATGTTAGTCAAAGCATGTTATAATTATGGAAGAGAAGGTCACTTGGCCGATTTTGTCGTTCACAGAAGACAAATTTAGCTAGGATGGAGGCACCAAAGGTGTCCCCGAGAAAAGTCAAAAGTCGGTAGTCTGAGGAGGCGTTTGTTGTGACCTCTCGAGAAAAGCAAGGAAACGAATGAGGTCATCACGGGTAAGCTTATCATAAACTCTAGCGAAGTCTATACTTTATTTGATCTGGGTTCTACCCATTCTTTTATTTCTCCTACTTGCGCTCAACGATTAAATTTGACTCAGGAGAAATTAGACTTTGACTTATCTGTGGAAACTCGAATTGGGAGAAACCTTCATTACATCCACGGTTTATAAGTCTTGTTTGGTTCAAGTTGGTACTCACACATTACTGTCGATCTTATTGCATTGAAAATACTTGCATTTGATGTAATTCTAGGGATTGATTGGTTAACTACTCATCATGCAAAAATTGATCGTTTTCATAAGGTTATTAGCTTTCATATTCCTAATCGACCTATTATGCAATTCAAGCAACCAAACCATTAAAATCAATCTTTGTCATCTCAAGCCATAAAGTTATTCATTTATTGAAAAGCGGATGTCAAGCTTTCTTAGCTCATGTCACGGATCTAAACAAAAATATATCGATTTTTGAATAATATTTCTATTGTTAATGAATTTCTTGGCGTATTCACGAAGAACTTCTGGCCTACCTCCAGGCGTGAAATTGAATTTTGTATCGACCTTGATGACGGTACAAAACCCATTTCCAAAGCCCCATATCGAATGGCTCTATTGAACTTGAGGAGTTAAAGACTCAGCTAGGAATTATTAGACATTGGCTTTTATTCATCCTAGTACTTCTCCTTGGGGTGCTCCTGTTATTCGTGAAGAAGAAGATGGGAGTATCGACCAAAATAGGTATACATCACCCATTACGAGTTGTCGATACATGATGCGAAACAACTACAACTTTATTATTACAACGGTAAAGCTGTGAGTTTGAATACAAATATTATCTTACTAGACAATATCTATACTCAAATAAATCCTCATCACATTTATTGATACATTATTTTACAAAAATGGTGAGGACTACTAAACTCTCTCTCTAGAACCTTCATTCCATTACCCAGGCTTCGTACTCATTTATATTCTAGCCTCACGAGAGAAGAAAAATGGAACAAAAAAGGAAAAGGGTGAGCTCAACTAGCCCGATAAAGAATATTATGACTAAGATAATATCTGACAAATTATCGTTAGTCTTGACGAGGGAAAAATCTAATAGAATCTGATAGGCAACAAATTTTAAATCAATATTCGCGGTGAAATAATAATTCATTAGAAGAGTTAAGTAGAGAATGCAAACTACTATCTTACATGTATGAATTTAAAAGTTCATCGTCTATCTTTTATCCTGTAACATCAATCGATATATATACGGAATCAAATATTCATCTTTTTACTCTGGGCGAAGATATTCATCGATTAGTCGTATTCATCTAAAAACACTGTTCATCTTTGCACTTTCTGGGCGAAGATATTCTTGAAAATCATTCATCTTTTTGCTTCTGGGCCGAAGATATTCAATAATATCATCATTTAAGGTGAGGATGATGAAAAATATTTTTTAAAAGCGAATCGGTGAAACAAAAATGATGAGGATTAAGGATTAAGGATTAGTACTTTGTTTTATCCATGTCCAAAAATACCTCAAAAAAATAATCATAGTGGTGTAAAAATTGAGAATGATCAAAACATGGATCTGATCAAAGCTAGTATCGAGAATAGATATTTTAGACGAAAAGAAAAAATTTTTTTTTTTCGATGAATAGTCGTATCGTGAATAGTAACGTGAATAATTTTCAAAAAAAAGTATCGTGAATAGTCTCGTGAATAGTATCGTGAATAGTAACTCGTGACACGTGAAAGTTCCAAATTTGATAAAAAAAATTTGATCAATATTTCGATACATAATGATATTGAAGAAATAATATCATTCTGAAAAAAAATAATATCCACTTACCTCGAAGATTAGTACTTAAATTTGAAACAGGATATAGGCTATGACTTGAACTTTTTAGTATAGCAATACTCAAAGTATACTCAAAAAATACTCACAAAGAATCATTTCGATAATATAGAGAGAGAAAACTTGGTTTACGGTGTGATTTTCAATTCTAACCTAAGCACCTATTTATAGGAAAATCTTAGAACACAAAGCGAGAAAATTTAATATAATATAATATATATATATAAATTTTCTAGCACATCTTTGAAGATCTGATTTTCAACAATTAATACACACATATTAGCCCAAAAAAAAAAAAAAAACGTTTTCTTTAAAAAAATAATTAAAACTTCCAAAAATCAATTATTTGAACTTGAACTTGATAATTCATAATAAATAGCCCTTTTATCGGAAAATTTGAATCTCGCGACTTTTTATAGGAAATTCAATTCTCTACAACTGCGAAGAAGAAAGTTTTCCAAATTCCAAGCAAAATTAAAGAAATCCACAAGCAGGCGATTTTACGGTATAATCAAATTTCGATTCGATAAATGGGGTCCCATGAGCATGTTTAACATGTTTTAAACATTTATTGCAACAAAATACTCTCTCCTCCTCGTATACTCATATATCCCACATTCGTTGTAAAAATATCACCATTATTATATTATTAAAATATAATAATATATTTAAATGAATTATTTTATCGAGAAAAAGATAAAATTTCAATTTTCAACAATTGTCACATTAAAATTTTCTCCATCTATATCCACATAAAATCAATATTTTCCTCATCATATGAATCGATAATTAATTATTCACAAATAATATTCTGAGAATCTGATATTTGTGACGGCGGTTCAGGAAAGGGGCTTTCGATAAAATTTCTCTCTTCTTGGTGGCTTGATTAGGTGACAAACCTCTCCTTAGGCAGAACTTTCTAGACATTGCCAATAATGTTATCTAATAATATTATTAGGATAATATGAATTATTAGCCGATAATGAAAAATCTTGTGTAATGTGATTATTGAAACAATGATAATATAAAATATCAATATGACAATTATTAAATCGATAAAATAAAATCTTTGAGCGGTAATTCTGTAACCATTATTGAGTAGTGCCTTCTTACGTAAGAATCGATAATTGGTGCGATCTGGTATCTTCTTGTGTGTTTAACCACCAGAGTATTTTAACGATATTATACTTGGTAACAACTTCTGTAGATTATTTTTAAACAACTTATATTTGTCGTTTTTCTTCATCGATCGCTTTTAGTTTATGGGCCCCACACATGGCTGCTTGCAAGTAAATACGAATATTCACAAGCGATCGAAGAATATTCCACGACGAAACGAATATTCAGCAATGATGAATATTTTATAACCACTTGCTTATTTTGAAATATTTGCGTATTTTACCCCTAACTATCCACATTAATCAAATCGACCCTTACTATTTCAAAATAATAAATAGAAAATTAAATTTCATTAATAATAAGTTGGGGTCTTCTGACCTCCCTCCTTATGAAATTTCGTCCTCGAAATTGTGCGTACTGTACACAGTGTTTGAAAAGGTGAGGATACCTCGCTTTCATTTAGTTTCAATTCGGTCATTTCCTCTATAGCATGATTCCTCCACAAAACTTTAACTTGTGGTATGACCTTTCTTGGCGTGGGACATGCTCCTTCTATCAAGATCTTGGTGGTACCTCCTCAAATCGTTAAGTCTTGGCTATCTCGTCGGTTCTAACTTTCTATAGCGTGGTTGGGTCTTTCACATATTCTGAAATGCGGATATATGAAACACATTATGAACACGAGACATACTTCGGAATAGTAGCGAGTACATAGGCTACATTTTCTACTCGGTCGAGAATTTGAAATGGACGATAAATCGTGGATTGAGCTTTCCTCTTCCCAAATCTTGTAACTCCCTTCCATGGAGCGACTTCATGACAATCATGATCCCCCTATACTAAATTCCCGTCCTTTCGATGAAGATCGCATAACTCTTTTGTCGATCTTGTCTTGGTTTGTATCGTTGTCGAATCATTTGGATCTTTTTCGGTAGTCATACGTACTAACTTTCGGGTCCCAACAATGTTGCTTCACCCACCTCGTCCCAACATATTGGAAGCGACATTTTCGTCCGTATAATGCTTGAATGGAGCCCACACTATACTTGCACGATAGCTTTGTTGTTGTAGGAGAATTCCACGATGGTAAATACTTATCCCAAGCGCCCTTGAAGTCAGGACCACGAGTCTTAATAAATCTTGAGAGTTTGAATAGTCCTCTTCGATTGTCCGATGGTTTGAGGATGGTATGCGAACCAGATAAATAAATCCGTGCCCGTAGCTTTTTGCAAGCTAACCCGAAAATCTTGAAGTGAATCTTGGGTCGCGATCAAAACTATGGATCTGAGGCATGCCATACTGACCTCACAATCTCATTCACGTACATACTAGCAAGGCGTTCGAGGAATAAGTCTCCGTGTCGGCAAGAAATAAGCGAGACTTGGTTAATCTATCAACAATAACCCCAAATAGCATTGATGCCTTGAAAGCGTAGTAGGAAGACCGTAACTTGAAATCCATGGTAATGTGTTCCCACTTCCATTTCGGAATCTCGAGTGGTTCAGCGGACCCTTAGGTACTAGATGCTCGCCTTTACTACGTTGACAAGTTAAACACATTGAGATAAACTTTGCAATCTCTCTCTTCGTATTGTTCCACCAAAATGTATGTCGAAGATCACGATACATTTTAGTACTTCGAGGATGGATTGCAAATGGTGTATTGTGTGCCTCCATCGTAATCTTGTACTTCAAATCAGTCGTTAGGGACTGAAAAAGTCTAGAGTGGACTCGAAGTATTCCTTCTTCATCGATTCTCGCTTAGGAATAGCTCCTTCTTGTACTTTCTTCTTCATGCGCGCATCGGCTCAAGATTCGGTGGCTTGAAGCGACCTTAACTTTTCTATTAAAGTTGGCTCTGTCGTATACTTGACATCATCGCACTCATTCCGCATATGATCTTACTTTCAGCGCGTCGGCTACCACGTTAAACTTTTCGGGATGGTATTGAATAGTGTGGTCGTAGTCTTTCGATAGCTCGAGAGCAGCGTCATTTGCTTAGCGTGTTGAGTTCTTTTTAGTGAAGAAATATTTAAGGCTTTTATGGTGCGAATATATCTCCACTTTCTCCCCGTATAGATAGTGCCTCCGTATCTTTTAGCGGCAGCTTATTTGCTTGACTCTAGATCATGAGTAGGATAATTCCTCTCATACTCTTTAAGTTGTCATGAGGCATAGGCTATGACTTTCCCCGTTGCATGAGAACACATCCTAACCCTTTGCACGAAGCATCATTGTAGATAACAAATCCATCAGAACCGGATGGTATTGTTAGAGCAGTCTTAGAAATAAGTCTCCTCTTAAGCTCTTGGAAACTCTTCTCGCATTCTTCGCTCGAAGCGAATTTTGTATCCTTAGAGTTATTTGAGTTAATGGAGTAGCGATTAGAGAAAACCCCTTCCACGAATCTCGATAATAACCGACTAAGCCCAAAAAGCTCGTACTTGATCATGAGGCTTGGTTGCTCCCGACTTTGTATTGCTTGATCTTGGCGGATCAGCGGATACTCCGTGTTTTGACACCGCGTGCCCGAGAAATGCTACTTCCTCAAGCGAACTTCGCATTTCTTCAATTTGGCATATAGTTTGTTTTCACGAAGCCTTTGGAGTACCGACTTCAAATGGTGCTCATGATCTTCACGACTTTTGGAATATATGAGGATGTCATGATAAAAAACAACAACAAAATTGATCAAATATTCCTTGAATACTCGGTTCATCATATCCATGAAAAAGCGCGGGAGCATTAGTCGGTCAGAAAGACATGACTAAGAATTCATAATGCCCGTCAGGAGTTAAAAAGGCGGTCTTTGGAATATCCTCGATTCTAATCTTGATTTGATGATATCGAGCGAAGATCGATTTTGAAAAGAATTGTGCCCCTTACGGTTGGTCGAAACAAGTCATCAATACGAGGTGAGGATACTATTCTTGATGGTGACATGGTTCGATTCAGATAGTCGATCTGAAATCGCATACTCCGTCTTTCTTCTTTCTGAATAAAGCAGGAGCACCCCGAGGAGATGTCTTGGGGCGAGATGAAAGCAGATGTCCAACAATTCTGTAGTTGGACCTTTAACTCTGAAGTTCAATAGGAGCCATTCGATATGGGGTTTTAGAAATGGGCTTTGTGCGGGTTGAGATCGATAAAGAATTGACTTCACGTTACGGGGGTAGGCAGGGAAGTTCTTGAAATCGTCGGGAAAGTCGATACAACGGGAATATTATTCAAATTTGGCGTGTCTTTATTCAAATCCATAACATGGGCTAAGAAAGCTTGACATCAGTTTTTTGATAAGCGAATAGCTTTATGATTAGATATAGCGGTGATTGATTTTAATGGTTTAGTTGCTTGAATTAAATACAACGGGTTGGTTAGGAATATGAAAACTAATGACCTTACGAAAACAATCAATTTTGGCATGATGAGTAGTTAACGATCGATCCTAAAATCACATCAAAAGCAAGTATCTTTAAAGAGATAAAAGGTCAGCGGGTAAGGTGATGGTGCTGACTTGAATCAAACAAGATTTATAAGCGGTGGATGTGATGAAAGTTTCTCTAGCGGAGTTTCCACGAGATAGGTCGAAGTCTAATTTCTCGGTCGAGTTTAAGCGTTGAGCACATGCGGGAGAGATAAATGAATGGGTATGCCGGTATCAAGTAAGGTATAAACTTAGCTTGAGAATTTATAAATAGCTTACCGTGATCACCTCGTTTGGGTTCCTCGCATTTTGACCGATCCTGACAAAGCGCTCTTCCGGAATCGTTGACTTTGACTTTTTTACGGGGACGATCTTTTGAGAGTCATAATCCCCATTGAACTAGGTTTTTTCTTCTGCGTCTGATCTCGGCGATATGTCCTTCCTTTCCACAATTATAGCATACCTTGAGCTGTTGTGGGCGGTTTGGTGATATGTCCCTCTTTTCGCATTTGTAGCATATGATGGGGGTGGTCGTTCTCCTCCTTAGAACCGATTCTTTTCTGCGTGCTTGTTGTCGTCTTCACATAGTCGTTGTTAAATCTCCTCTTTTTAAAATCTCCTCTCGACTCGCTTCTCTTATTTTCATGGCCATGATTACCACGGAGTGGTTACCATTTTGTCCGTCTGTTTTCTTTCTCATTTGGTTATCATTATTACATTGTTGCTTATCTACAGTGCGATCTGGTTATGGTCCCTCGGTTGAACATACTCGTTATCTCGCTCTAACAATTGAGCCACATTAACAACATCTGAATAGAGAAAATTTATGAGAAATGAGATATTATGCGTATCTTGGGGTTTGAACCTCTCGAAACATCGCGTCATCGTTCCTCATTCTCCACCGAATGAGGTCTGAACTGGATAACTCTGCAAACTTTGCCTCGTCTTTGAGACACCGTCGTGTTGTTTTTGTTCTAATCGATGAACTCCACTTCGCCCGTATAATGAACACTTTCGGGAAAGTATTTGTCATTAAATAGTTCTGAAAGCGTCCCGAGAGACATCTTTGAGTTGGTGGATGGAGTGCGCTTCCTGAGACTCCCACCGATGATCGCTTTCGCCACGGAACATAAAGGTGGCGAATGGAACTTCTGTTCCTCCGTGCATCCCGAGACATCGAATATCTTGGTAATTTGCTTGACCCGTATTTCGCCGTGATCGGATCGGCTTTCCCTTAAATTACGGTGGTCCCGACTCTTTTGAGCTGCTTGGTTTGTGACAACTTGGTAATTGCTATCATTTCCTCTGTATTTTGAACACGAGTCTCCTAAATGCGATTTTGCATGAGCTGCAAAAAAGCTTCTAAACATCCCTCGTTCATCATACGCTTTCGATTGGTGTTGTTCACGGGAGGAACATTGCGACGACTGTTGCGCGTTCTCCTCGTTGGTGAAAGTCTGAGGCGTCTCCACGGTCTCATTTCCATTGTTAATATTCTCGATTCGACATTCTCAAATCTTTGTCGTAAAACAAGGGTTAATTAAGAAATCAATATATCACATAATATCCTATATCTTGACCGACTAACAAATAAGCTTAGGTAGGACACCTTAGCGAAGGATTTACTCGTCTCTCCCCTCTAGTTTATTCCAGATCTCATGCGGAGATCATATCCTAAGCTACGATACCAGTGTGTGGCCCCCCAAAATAGGTATACATCACCCATTACGAGTTGTCGATACGTGATGCGAAACAACTACAACTTTATTATTACTGACGATAAAGCTGTGAGTTTGAATACAAATATTATCTTACAGACAATATCTATACTCAAATAAATCCTCATCACATTTATTGATACATTATTTTACAAAAATGGTGAGGACTACTAAACAACTCTCTCTAGAACCTTCATTCCATACCCCAGGCTACGTACTCATTTATATTCTCGCCTCACGAGAAGAAAAATGGAACAAAAAGGAAAAGGGTGAGCTCGACTAGCCCGATAAAGAATATTATGACTAAGATAATATCTGACAAATTATCGTTAGTCTTGACGAGGGAAAAATCTAATAGAATCTGATAAATGACAAATTTTAAATCAATATTAGCATGCGTGAAATAATAATTCATTAGAAGAGTTAAGTAGAGAATGCAAACTACTATCTTACATGTATGAATTTAAAAGTTCATCGTCTATCTTTTATCCTGTAACATCAATCGATATATATACGGAATCAAATATTCATCTTTTACTTTCTGAGGGCGAAGATATTCATCGATTAGTCGTATTCATCTAAACACTGTTCATCTTTTACTCTACTGGGCGAAGATATTCTTGAAAATCATTCATCTTTGCACTTCTGGGCGAAGATATTCAATAATATCATCATTTAAGGCGAGGATGATGAAAAATATTTTTAAAAAAGCGAATCGGTGAAACAAAAAATGATTAAGGATTAAGGATTAAGGATTAGTACTTTGTTTTATCCATGTCAAAAATA
The DNA here is from genome assembly GCA_020205615.1 of Panax quinquefolius. NCBI lineage: Eukaryota > Viridiplantae > Streptophyta > Magnoliopsida > Apiales > Araliaceae > Panax > Panax quinquefolius. The sequence goes on from CM035160.1 coordinate 41,796,979, forward strand.
CCTCAAAAAAAATAATCATAGTGGTGTAAAATTTGAGAATGATCAAAACATGGATCTGATCAAAGCTAGTATCCGAATAGATATTTTAGAGAACGAAAAAGAAAATTTTTTCATTTTAGATGAATAATAGTATCGTGAATGAATGAATAAATAGTATCGTGAATAGTCTCGTGAATAGTATCGTGAATAGTAATCGTGAATAGTAACTCAAGACACAAAAGTTCAAATTTGATAAAAACTTGAGATCGATATTTGACATAATGATATTGAAGAAATAATATCATTCTGAAAAAAATAATATCCACTTACCTCGAAAGATTAGTCTTACAAATTTGAAACAGGATATAGGCTATGACTTGAACTTGCCGTATATAACAATACTCAAAGTATACTCAAAATACTCACAGAAATAACTCGATAATATAGAGAGAAAACTTGGTTTACGGTGTGATTTTCAATTCTAACCTAAGCACCTATTTATAGGAAAATCTTAGAAACACAAAAAGAGAAAATTTAATATAATAATAATATATATATATAAAATTTTTCTAGCCCATCTTTGAAATCTGATTTCAGCAATTGACCAATAACACATATATGTAAAAAAAAAAAAAAAAACGTTTTCTTATAAAAAATAATTAAAACTTCAAAAATTAATTATTTGAACTTGAACTTGATAATTCATAATAAATAGCCCTTTTTTATCAGAAAATTGAATCTCGCGACTTTTTATAGGAAATTCAATTCTCTACAACTTTGCGAGAAGAAAGTTTTCCAAATTCAAACAGAAATTGGCAAAAGAAATCCACAAGCAGGCGATTTTACATTTATAATCAAATTTCGATCGATAAATGGGGTCCGCAGAGCATGTTTAACATGTTTTAAACATTTATTGCAACAAAAATACTCTTCCTCTCCTCGTATACTCATATATCCCACATTCGTTGTAAAAATATCACCATTATTATATTATTAAAATATAATAATATATTTAAATGAATTATTTTATCGAGAAAAAGATAAAATTTCAATTTTCAACAATTGTCACATTAAAAATTTTCTCCATCTATATCCACATAAAATCAATATTTTCCTCATCATATGAATCGATAATTAATTATTCACAAATAATATTACGAGAATGATGATATTGTGACGAGGCGGTTCAGGAAGAGGGGCTTTCGATAAAAATTTCTTCTTCTTGTAGCATGATTAGGTGACAAACCTCTCCTTGAGCAGAACTTTCTAGACATTGCCAATAATGTTATCTAATAATATTATTAGGATAATATGAATTATTGCCGATAATAAAAAATCTTTGTGTAATGACAATTATTGAAACAACAACAATGATATAAAATATCAGCGACAATTATTAAATCGATAAAATCTTTGAGCGATAATTCTTTGTAACCATTATTGAGTAGTGCTCTTACGTACGTAAGAATCGATAATTGGTGCAATACTGGTGTCTTCTTGTGTTTTAACCAAAGTATTTTAACGGTATTACTTGATGGTAACAACTTCTGTAGTTATTTTTAAACAACTTATATTTGTCGTTTTCTTCATCGATCGCTTTTTAGTTATGGGGCCCCACACATGGGCTGCTTTGTCGTAAATGCGAATATTCCCAAGCGATCACGAATATTCCACGACCAAACGAATATTCAAACAATGATGAATATTTTATAACCACTTGCTTATTTTGAAATATTTGCGTATTTTACCCTAACTATCACATTAATCAAATCAACCCTTACTATTTCAAAATAATAAATAGAAAATTAAATTTCATTAATAATAAGTTGGGGTCTTACTCCTCCTTACCTTAGAAAGAATAGTACTTACATTTGGAATCTTGGATATAGTGCTAAAAGAACTTGCGGTATATAATACTCAAGTACTAAAATACTCACAAAAAAATACGCTCGATATTATAGAGAGAGAGAGAAAAATCTGTAGTTTACGGTGTGATTTTCAATTCTAACCTAAGCACCCTATTTATAGGAAAATGCTTAGAACACCAAAGCGAGAAAATTTCATAAAATATAATATATATTTTTCTTAAACTTCCTACGCACCCAATTAGTCCAAACATCATTACACACCTCAACCAAAACCATCAAAAAACGTTTTTTATATTTAAAACAATTAAAACTTTCAAAATTAATTATTTCGAAACTTCGGAACTTCAATAATTCATAATAAATAGCCCTTTTATCAGAAAAATTGAATCTCGCGTGTTTTTATAGGAAATTCAATTCTCTACAACTTTCTGGAAGAAAGTTTTTCAAATTCAAAAACGAAATTGGCCAAGAAATCCATAAGCAGGCGATTTTACAAGTTATAATCAAATTTCGGTCGAGAAATGGGTCCACCAACATGTTTAACATGTTTTTAGTATTTATTGCAACAAAAATATTCTTCCTCCTCATATACTCATATATCCCACATTCATTGTAAAATATCACCATTATTATATTATTAAAATATAATAATATATTAAAATAAATTATTTTATCGGAAAAAGATAAAATATTAATTTTCAACAATTGTCACATTAAAATTTTCTCCATCTATATCCACATAAAATCAATATTTTCCTCATCATATAAATCAATAATTAATTATTCGTAAATAATATTACGAGAATCACAATAATGTGACCGGTAGTTCCAGGAAAAGGGGCTTTCGATAAGAATTTCTCTTCTTGGCAGCCTTGATTAGGTGACCAAACCTCTCCTAGAGGCAGAACTTTCTAGACATTGCCAATAATGTTATCTAATAATATTATTCAGATAATATGAATTATTGCTCGATAATGGAAAATCTTGTGTAGTGACAATTATTGAAACAACGGTAATATAAAATATCAACGACAATTATTGAATCAATAAAATATAATCTTTGAAGAATAATTCTTTGTAACAATTATTCAAGAGTGCCTTCTTACATAAGAATCAATAATTCAAAATCTTTGCAATACCGCTGGTAATATTTCTTTGTGTAACAACGTGTATTACTTTACTTTACCCGCAAGAGTATTCAACGATTGTTACTTGGTAACCACTACTGTAGTTATTTATAAAAACTTTAATTTGTTGTTTTCTTCATCCGAAGCGATGAATTACATTATGGCGTCCACAAATGGTTTCATACTGTAAATACGAATATTCCCCAACAGAGAAAGAATATTCCACGACCAAACGAATATTCCCAAACGGAAAGAATATTTTATAACCATTTGCATATTTTGAAAAAATTTCATATATCACCCTTAACTTTAACTTTTATCAATTTAACCATTTCTTGAATTGTAATTATAAGAAAAATTGAATACTTTTATTTCATAAAATTCGGTCATACAATCTCCCCTCCTTATGAAATTTCATCCTAGAAATTTACATTACCTCGTATTTGAAAAGTTGAGAATACTTTGCTTTTATTTGATTCTATCTCCGGGTCATCATGATTTCTCCATTGCTCATCTCCGTGATAACTTCATTTGGGTTCCTCATTTGTTGGGAAGTCATGACAACCGCTATCCTCGAACTACTCGGCTTTGACTTGTATGCAGGCAAAGACATTTGGCGTTATCACTACCCATTGGAATATACTTTTCTATAGGCATATTCCTCCCCATCTGCATCGCAGTACTCACGATTCATGATCCGAATCATCAATCTTCGATCCATATCGAATTCAGTTGACCGCTTTATGCAGGTAATTTAAAACTCGATGTTGGTTTCTCCCAATTGCTTTCAAAAAGAGAAATTCATATCATCTATTTTAGCCTTCTTAGATCGGACATCTCTTTCCACAATATCCACGTGTTGTGACGGATTTTACCCATGCATCACTTATTCTCACTCGTTCAGCTTTTTCCTTCTTTCATTTCAGATTCCATCTTTATCATCTTATACTCGCCAAAGAATGCTACATTCAAGTAACACATATCGGGTAACACAAGCTTGAATTGTTGCATCCTTTTTGCTCCACGACGCTTTGTCGTTCTTCTTGAATTTCGATCTTCTAACTCATGAATACGATTTTGAAATTCTACATTTTGATCATATAATACCTCTAATAAACTCTCCTCGTGTACCTCTTCTTCCTCTTCTTCCTCGGTCTCATTTGTTACCTTTGTGACTATCTCTGGGTCAACTATCAATTCTTCACTCACCACATGGATATCTCTAATTCCTTTTAAATTCGACATCACATTATCATGGTTAGTGATTAGAGGTATCCCCCAGGTCTCATTTACTCCATTGTTAGCATTCTCAATTTGCCATTCTCAAATCGCCATAAAACAAGGGTTAATTAAGCAAATTAACATATCACATAATATCCGTATATTATGACCGACCAACAATTAAGCTTAGGTAGGACACACTAGCGAAGGATTTACTCATCTATCCCCTCCTAGTTCTAATCCCGATCTCCTCCAGAGATCATATCCCTAAGCTCGATACCAAATGTAACGACCCCAAAAAGGTCCATTCCATCCAACCCATTTCGAGTCGCCAAATACATGGTATGTAAAAACAACTACAACTTTATTACAACAATTGTCGTGCAAAATACAACAACACATATCTTTGTGAGTTTGGATACAAATATATATCAATCTGTGACTCATGTCCCAACCGTGGATGAGACCTCATAATGACACCTTATATAAAGGTATAGTCGAAAAGCTGTTTTTAGAAATTAGAATCTTTGGGAAGTGCTCAAGGAAACCTTTGTACATGGGAGGCCGTGCGATACAGGTTATTATAGATATCATATGGCCACGCAGAATTATCCTTGGTTGATCTAATAGACCCCTAAAGAAAAATGAGAAGATTACTATCATATTCTTCCCAATGGCGAGTCTTCTCTTGACATATCATTATCTCCACTCTCTCTAATTGAGAGTTATATTTCAAATAGACTCAAGATCATATAGATAGTCTTTGGTAGATATACTCAAAGAAGTGGATGAGCACAACCACATCTTATGATGACACGAGGTTGTATGTCATTAGACATCTTGTATGATAATGGCAAAACACCCTTCCTCACCCCTTAACATCTATAGACCACCGTTCTATTCCTTGTTATTTCCATTCGACCCAAATTTACACTTTTATTTACGAAAGGAATTGTTAAGCAAAAAGGGTGAGCACAACTAGCTCGATAAAGAATATCATGACTAAAGATAAATAAATTATCAATAGCCTTCAACGGTAATAAATCGTAGATTTAGAACATATGGTAGATGATAAAACTTTTCAACCATAGTTGCGGTGAACGAAGCAATCCATTAGAAGAGTCAAATAGACCATAAAATCTATTATCTTCTCCATGTTAAAAGTCCACCAACAATGTTTTATCCTCGTAACATCAATCAAAATTCTCATCCACAATCACATGTATAACTCATAATCGTAATTGTTGTTCTAAATTCCTTTCCTCATCCAGACAAACATAATTTTCATCACCGAAACATCAAAGATTATGGTTATACCAAATCACGATTCATGTTCATAATCCTACTAATAAATTCATCTTTGCACTACGGACAAAGATATACATCAACAAGTCATCTTTGCACTACTGAGCCAAAGATATTCATCAACAAGTCATCTTTGCACTCTGGGCCAAAGATATTCATCGATTAGTCATGTTCATCTAAACACGTATTCATCTTTTTGCACTACGGGCCAAAGATATTCATCGAAATCATTCATCTTTGCACTTCTGAGTGCCAAAGATATTCCGTTATATAATCATTTAGGGTCGAGGATGATGAAAATATTTTAAAGAAAATGAATCCGAAGAAAGTAAAAGAACAAATATTAAGGATTCATACTTTAAAAATTCCCATTCAAAAAAACTTCATAAATAACGAGTGAGGTAAAATTCAAGAATGATCGAAAACATGGATACAATGAAAGCTAGTATCCGAATATATATTTTGGACAAAAGAAGAAATTTCATTTTTGATTGAATAGTGTATATGATTCGTGAATAGTCTGATATCGTGAATAGTGCCATATATGTGAATAGTAACTCCGACACCAAAAGATAGAAATTTCACAAAAAACATCATCACACTTCGTGAATAGTACTCGTGAATAGTAACTCGTGAATAGTAACTCATGAATAGTAACCCCGACATGAAAAAGTTCCAAATTTGATAAAAATTTCCATCCAACATGCTGACATAATGATATTGAAGAAATAATATCATTTTTGAAGAAAATAACCTCCCTTACCTTAGGAAGAATAGTACTTCTGACTGGAATACTGGATATAGTGCTAAAAGAACTTGCACCGTATAGCAATACTCGAAGTACTAAAATACTCACAAAAATACGCTCGATATTATAGAGAGAAAGAGAGAGAAATCTGTAGTTTCTGGTGTGATTTTCAATTCTAACCTAAGCACCCTATTTATAGGAAAATGCTTAGAACACCAAAGTAGAAAATTTAATAAAATATAATATATTTTTTTCTTAAACTTCCTACATACCCAATTAGTCCAAACATCAGCCACACCTCAACTAAAACCATCAAAAAAACGTTTTTTTTTATTTAAAACAATTAAAACTTTCAAAAATCAATTATTTCTGAACTTTGGAACTTCAATAATTCATAATAAATAATATTTTTTATCGAAAATTTGAATCTCTTGAATTTGTATAGGAAATTAAATTTCTACAACTTTGCGAGAAGAAAGTTTTTCCAAATTCCAAACGAAATTGATCGAAATCCATAACAGGCGATTTCTGTGTTATAATCAAATTTCGATCAAGAGATGGGTCCACCATGTTTAACATGTTTTAGTATTTATTGCAAAAAAATACTCTTCCTCCTCATATAATCATATATCCCACATTCATTGTAAAAATATCACCATTATTATATTATTAAAATATAATAATATATTAAAATGAATTATTTTATTAGAAAAAGATAAAATATTAATTTTCAACAATTGTCACATTAAAAAATTTTCTCCATCTATATCCACATAAAATCAATATTTTTCTCATCATATAAATCAATAATTAATTATTCGGAAATAATATTACAGAATCACAATAATAATGACCAGTAGTTCGAGAAAGAAGGGCTTTCAATAAGAATTTCTCATTCTTTTGGTATGATTAGGTGACCAAACCTCTCCTTGAAGCAGTAACTTTCTAGACATTGCCAATAATGTTATCTAATAATATTATTGAGATAATATGAATTATTGCTTATAGATAATGGAAAATATTGTGTAGTGACAATTATTGAAACAACAATAATATAAAATATCAACGCAGCAATTATTGAATCAATAAAATATAATCTTTGAAGCGATAATTCTTTGTAACAATTATTTAGTAGTGCCTTCTTACGTAAGAATCAATAATTCAAAAAATATTGTGCAATCTGGTATGCTTCTTTTGTGCAACAACGCGTATTACTTTAATTTACCCAAGAGTATTCCAACAATGATTGTTTGCAGTAACTACTCTGCCGTAATTTATAAAAACTTTAATTTGTTGTTTTCTTCATCCGATGATGAATTACGTTATGGGGCCCACAAATGGTTCTTGCTAGTAAATGCAAATATTTCCCAATGAGAAAGAATATTCCACGACCAAACGAATATTCCCCGACAGAAAGAATATTTTATAACCACTTGCATATTTTGAAAAAATTTCATATATCACCCTTAACTTTAACTTTTATCAATTTAACCATTTACTGAATTATAATTATAAGAAAAATTGAATACTTTTATTTTATAAAATTTGGGGTCTTACACATAACGTTTTTCACATATCTGTGCTTCGTAAATATGTGAAGGACCCGAACCACATTATTGAGTTAGAACCAGACGAGATAGCCGAAGATTTAACATACGAGGAGGTACCTATCAAGATCTTGGATAGGAAAGAGCATTTCTTACGCACTAAGGTTATACCACAAGTTAAGGTTTTGTGGAGAAACCATGCTATTGAAGAAATGACCTGGTAGTTAGAATCAGAAATGAAAAAGAGGTATCCTCACCTTTTCGAAATATCAGGTACGTACGTCAATTTCGAGGACGAAATTTCATAAGAAGGGAAGGTTGTAAGACCCCAACTTTTTATAAATGAAATTTAATTTTCTCTATTTATTATTTTGAAATAGTAAGGGTTGAATTGATTAATGTGGTTAGTTATGGGTAAAAATAAATATTTTAAAATAAGCGGTGGTTATAAAATATTCATTGTTGTTGGGAATATTCGTTTGGTCGTGGGAATATTCATCGTCTGGGAATATTAAATGCGATACGACGCAGCGATCTTTTGTGGGCCCCATAACGAAAAGTGATTGGATGAAGAAACGACAAGTATAAGTTGTTTATAAATAACGACGTAGTTGTTACAAGTTAACATCGTTGGAATACCCATTGGTTAAAACACAAGAATATCGCGTTATTGCGACAAAGAAGATACCAGTATTGCACCAATTATTGATTCTTACGTGAAGAAGGCACTACTCAATAATTGTTACGATGAGTTATTGCTCAAAGATTTTATTTTATCGATTCAATAATTGTCTGCGTTGATATTCTATATTACCGTTGTTTCAATAATTGTCACTACACAAGATTTTCCATTATCAAGCAATAATTCATATTATCTGAATAATATTATTAGAAAACATTATTGGCAATGTCTAGAAAGTTCTTACCTAAGGAGAGGTTTGGTCAACTAATTGCGCGCCAAAGAAGGAGAAATCCTTATCGAAAGCCCCTCTTTTCTGGGAACCGCTGGGTCATAGTATTGTGATTCTGTAATATTATTTGTGAATAATTAATTATTGATTTATATGATGAGGAAAATATTCATTTTATGTGGATATAGATGGAGAAAATTTTTAAAGTGACAATTGTTGAAAATCGATATTTTATCTTTTCTGATAAAATAATATTTTATTATATTATTATAATATAATAATGATGATATTTTACAATGAATGTGGGATATATGAAAGTATATGAGGAGGAAGAGTATTTTTGTTGCAAAAGTTGTTTAAAACATGTTAAACATGTTTGTGGGCCCATTTCTCGAATGAAATTTGATTATACCGAAAAATTGTCCTGCTTATGGATTTTGACAAATTCATTTGGAATTTGGAAACCTTTCTTCGCAAAGTTGTAGAGAATTGAATTTCTTATAAAAAGTCATAAGATTCAATTTTCTAATAAAAGGGCTATTTATTATGAATTATTGAAGTTCAAGTTCAAATAATTGATTTTTGGAAGTTTTAATTATTTTTTTAATAAAAACATTTTTTAGATTATGGTGTGTTCCACATGTGTGTTGAATGGGCTGATTTCAGATTTTCTACGATGGGCTTGAAAATTTTTATAATATATTATTATTATATTAAATTTTTTGCTTTGGTGTTCTAAGCAATTTCCTATAAATAGGGTGCTTAGGTTAGAATTGAAAATCACACCAAAAACTAAAGATTTCTCTCTCTTTCTCTCTCAATATATTGAGCGTATTTTTGTGAGTATTTTAGTACTTTGAGTATTGCTATACTAGGCAAGTTCTTTCAAAGACTATATCCAAATGTAAGTACTATCCTTTTGAGGTAAGGGATATTATTTTTTAAAAAATTATATTATTTTTTCAATATCATTATCTTGAAATATTTCTTGAAACTTTTATCAAATTTGGAACTTTTTCATGCCTGGGGTTACTATTCATGAGTTACTATTCACGAGTTACTATTCACTTAGTATTATTCACTAAGCATGATGATTTTTTTTTTGTGAAATTTCTATCTTTTAGTATTTGAGTCACTATTCACGATATCTGAGACTATTCACGATACTAAAGACTATTCACGAATCATTTACATTATTCACGTAAAAATTAAATTTTCGTTTTTTGTCCAAAATATCTATTATGGATACTAGCTTTGATTATATCCATGTTTTGATCATTCTTGAATTTTACTCCACTATGATTATTTATGAGGTATTTTGGACATGGAATAAATTTGAAATACTTAATCCTTAATATTTATTCTTTTGTTTCACTGGATTCATTTTTTTTAAAATATTTTTCATCATCCTCCGTCCTAAATGATGGCATAATTGAATATCTTTGGCATGTAGTGCAAAGATTAATGATTTCTGATGAATATCTTTGGCCTGTAGTGCAAAGATGAACAGGTGTTTAGATGAACATGACCAACTGATGAATATCTTTGGCCTATAGTGCAAAGATGAATATTTGATTCCAGATATATATTAATTGATGTTACAAGGATAAAATATTGACGATGAACTTTTAAATTCATATATAGAAGATAATAGATTTTATTCTCTACTTAACTCTTCTAATGAATTATTATTTCCGCTGCGAATATTGTTTTAAAACTTGTTGTCTATTGTATTCTATTAGATTTTTCCCTGTTGAAGACTAACGATTATTTGTTCTATATTATCTTGGTCATAATATTCTTTACTGGGCTAGTTGAGCTCGCCCTTTTCCTTTTTGTTCCATTTTTCTTCTCAAGAGGCGAGAATGTAGCGAGTACTAGTCGGGGTATGGAATGAAGGTTTTAGAAAGTCGATTTAGTAGTCCTCACCATTTTTGTAAAATAATGTATCAATAATTGTACTGAGGACTTATTTGAGTGTGGATATTGTACAGATGACTATATTTGTATTTAAACTCACGCTTTTTATGTTGTATTAATAAAGTTGTAGTTGTTTACGTACCATGTATTTTGATGACTTCGGAATGGGTGTTGTATACCTATTTTGGGGCGTCACATTCTTCATCAACGAAGAACGACCTTGGTCGATAGCACGGGGCTACTTTGACTATGATTAATTTCTATGTGGTTATATTTACGGGAATGAGAGTATATGAATGGTGTAGTATAAATGTAATACTACAAGTACTAACCAATTTCAGGGTTTAACTACATCATAGGAAGAAGATCAAAGTGGCTAAATTTGCTGTCAAGGTTGTTCTTGAGTTTCTGGGTTACCCAGAAACTCAGGCAGTGTTCAATAGCCACTTTAGAGCTTTAATAACTTGATTCTTGTGTATTGTTTGAGTGTTATAGTGTCACACTCTTGTAGAATACATGTCAAGATACAAAAGTATTACACTTAGGTAGTTTAACAACATCACAATTGCAAGATCTAGCTTAGTCAACTAGCTGTCAGAAACTGTTCTAGGAAATTTCTGGAATTTCCAAAAATTAGTTTTTGTGCTTGGTCAACTTATTTTGACCCTTAATAACTTGGATCCTATTTATCATTTAGGTGTTTTGATGTCATGGTTCTGTAGTCCATATGTCAGGGTATAACAATGATACACTTAAACAAACTAACAACATAACAGATGCAAAATCTAAGCCTTTCAAAAAGTTGTCAGACCCTTCTGGGCAATTTTTTCGTTTTCCAGAAATGTTTTTTCATGACTGGTCAACCCTGTTTGACCATTAATAACTTGAAATTTGGACATGATTCCATTTCCAGTTTACTATCCTCGTGGCATACTATAACAATGATACACTTAACAAGTCTAAAACACTTAACAAATTATGATCTATGGCCTCTGGCATTTGACTGTTAGGCCATATTTCTAGGGTTTTAGACAGTTTCTTAAATCTTCATTTTTATGCACTTAAATGTTATGGATCCATGATTTATCAACATAGATCACTAAATAACATTATATACAACATATTTAAACACAAAAACATAAAATCTACCTAAGCATACAAGATCTAGCTTAAGATTAGGGTTTATACCTTTCTTGAATAAATTTTGATTTCTCTTTCCAATTTGATCTTGAGTAGTTTATGGAGTGTTCTTAGATGATCTTTGGACTTAGTTTCTATAAAGATTTTGTGGGTTATGAGAGAGAGAGAGAGAGACTTAGCCAGGGTTAGTGAACAAAGTAAAGTTTCTTTAACTTTTTCTCTTTCTTTACAAATCAAATCTTTGATCCAATATATGTGGCTTGTATAGGTGTTACGATTTGGCTGATTTGTGGGATTTTAAACACATGCCAATATCTTCCATTGATGACTCACAAGATTTGGTCGTATCTTTTAATAAAAGATAAGCTAAAAGAGTCTTTTGGTAATTTACATCCAAAAGGGTTTTTTGGTAATTTTCCACATAATTTTAAGAGTTGTTTGGTTATTTCACATGATTCCCTTAAATCTTAATCCTTAGGGTTTAATACTTAGTATTAGGGTTTGAAAATTAGGGTTTAGGGTTTCTGGAAATGAAATTAGGTTTTTAAGCGATCGTTGGGGTTTCTAACCGAACATTAAGGTTTTTAATCTAACATTAGGGTTTACTAATGTTATACATTATCTAATCGACATTTGATCATTAATCACATACTGCACAAACACATAATCATAAATACAATTATAATAATAATTTTATTAATAATCAAAGCCCTATTCGTAATTCGTGTTAGGGGTTTGATTGGCTATTCATCGTAACTTCATTCATATTTCTTAGTGAGTAAATAGTTTGACTATCTTGCTACGTTAATATCTCACATGCTCAAATTAACAATGATAACAATACTGTTAATAAAAAAAATTATTCGTAAAATATAATCGTTTAAAATTCTGGGTCTTAACAGATTAAAAGCTAAAGCTGGCTAGAATTAGATAAATCTAGTCAACACACTTTAAATATCAACTATTACACAAAATAAATAGTTAAAACCACTATCCATGCCCAACTAAGCAGTATATATATATATATATATATATATATATATGTGTGTGTGTGTGTGTATATATATATATATATATATATATATATATACTTATATATATTAAAGTAAGAAAAAGACACATATCTGAAGAGATCTTACAGCCTTGCACAAGATGGGTTATCTGTGACGCCCCCAAAATAGGTATACATTACCTATTCTGAGTCGCCAAAAACATGATACAGAAATAAATACAACTTCAGTAATACAATTGTCCTGCAAAATACGACAACACATATACTGTGAGTTTGAATACAAATATTGTCTAATAGGCAATTATCAAACTCAAAAGGAGTCCTCATTAAAATTATTGATACACTATTTTATAAAATAGTGAGGACTGCTAAAACAACTATCCTGAACCATCACTCCATACCTCGACTAGTTCTTGCTATGTTCTCACCTCCTAAGAAGAAAAAATGGAATAAAAAGGAAAAGGGTGAGCTCAACTAGCCCAGTAAAAAATATTATAACTTAAGATAATATACAATAAATTATCATTAGTCTTCAACAGGAAAAAATCTGATAGAACATAATAGACAACAAGTTTTAGATCAACAACTGCAGTGAAAACAACAATCCATTAGAAAGAGTCAAGTAGAGAATGAATTCTACTATCTTCTAAGATTTAAAAGTTCATCATCAATATTTCATCCCTGTAACATCAATCAATATGCATCTTGAATCAAATATTCATCTTTGCACTACAGGCCAAAGATATTCATTTGTATCACCAGTTGGTCATGTTCATCTCAACACATGTTCATCTTTGCACTATGGGCCAAAGATATTCATCAGTTAATCATTCATCTTTACACTACAGGCCAAAGATATTCATTAATATCATCATTTAGGACTGAGGATGATGAAAAATATCTTAAAGAAAACGAATTCAGTGAGATAAAAGGATAAATATTAGGGATTTGTATTACAATTTATCCAAGTTTAATAATACTCCATAATAACCAATTATGAAATAGAATTCAAAAATAAAGATCAAAACATGGATAAAATCAAAGATAGTAACCATAATAGACATCTTGGACAAAAAGGAGAAAATTTTATTTTTCAGTGAATAATGTCGTATTCGTGAATAGTGTCGTATACGTGAATAGTAATCCCGACACAAAAAGGTAGAAATTCCACAAAAAAATCCATACAAATATTTCGGTATAATGATATTGAAAGAATAACATCATTATGAAAAAAATAACATCCCTTACCTCAAAAGAACAGTACTTCCGGCTGAAATATCAGGTATAAGGCTGAAGGAAACTTGCACTGATGAATAACAACTCACAAAGTATCTAAATACTCACAAAATACACTCGATAATATAGAGAGAGAAAAAGAGAAAACTTATTTCTTGTGTGATCTTCAATTCTAACTAAGCACCCTATTTATAGAAAAATGCTTAGAACGCCATATACGAGACTAACCTGCTACCTGATGGCTTTACCTGCTACTATTCACGCCCACCACTTTTGAAAATAAATTCTAACACACTTTTATTTCTCACCAACCAAAAGTGGGGCCCACCCATATTTTAAATAAAAATATTTATTTTCAATAATTCATAATAAATAGTCCTTTTATCAGAAAAATATAAATTTTATGTCCATTCCATAGGAAATCGAATTCTCTACAACTTTGTAGAAGAAAGTTTTTCCAAATTCTAAATAGAAAATGCCCGAAATCCACATACGGACAATTTTTAATACATTCATTCCGACAAAATAATGATAAAATACCTCAACATTAATTCCATCATTTATAACCACAATAAATATATCCATCATTTATATCCACATAAAATAAATATTTCCTTATCATATAAATCAATAATTAATTATTCACAAATAATATTACAGAATCACAATTATGACAACCAGGTCATTCCCAAGAAAGAGGGACTTTCCGATAAGGATTTCTCCTTATTGGCGCGCAATTAGGTGACCAAACCCCTTTCCTAAACAGAACTTCCTTAGACATTGTCAATAATATTATTCAAATAATATGAATTATTGATCTGATAATGGAGATACTGTGCAGTGACAATTATTGAAACAACAATAATATAAAATATCAACGTAGCAATTATTGAATAAATAAAATATTGAACAGTAATTACTGTAACAATTATTGAGTAGTGCCTTCTTACGTAAGAATCAATAATTCAACAATATTGTTCAATACCGTGTGCTACTGTTCAACCACGCGTATTACTGTATTTTAACCACCGGGTATTCCAACAGTGTTAACGGTAACAATTACGCCGTTATTTATAAAAACTCAAACTTGTCATTTTCTTCATCATACCATTTTCTGTTATGGGGCCCACAAATGGGCTGCTACTCGTCGCATACGAATATTCCCGACAAATGGTAAAGAATATTCCACGACCAAACGAATATTCCCCGACAACAATGAATATTTTATAACCACTTGCTTATTTTACAAAATTTGCACAGTTCACCCATAACCAAACCATTATATCAAATTAACACCTTATTATTCACAATAATAAATAGAAAATTCGATTTTATTTATAAAAAAGTTGGGGTCTTACAACCTTCCCTTCTTATGAAATTTCATTCTCGAAATTGACATACGTACCTGGTTTTTCGAAAATGTGAGGATACCTCGTTTTCATTTATGATTCCAACTCCCAGGTCATTTCTTCAATAACATGGTTCCTCCACAAAACCTTAACTTGTGGTATAACCTTGGTGCGTAGGACATGCTCTTTCCTATTCAAGATCTTAACAGGTACCTCCTCGTACGTTAAATCTTCGGCTATCTCGTCTGGTTCTAACTCAATAATGTGGTTCGGGTCTTTCACATATTTACGAAGCATAGATATGTGAAAAACATTATGAACACGAAACATGCTTGGAAGTAATGCGAGTCTATAGGCCACATTTCCTATTCGATTAAGAATCTCAAATGGACCAATAAATCTTGGATTGAGCTTTCCTCTCTTTCCAAATCTTGTAACTCCCTTCCATGGAGTAATACATAACAATACATGATCCCCACTATTAAATTCCACATCCTTTCGATGAAGATCCGCATAACTCTTTTGTCGATCATGTGTCGTTTGTATATGTTGTCGAATCGTTTGGATCTTTTCTGTAGTTATGTGTGCCACTTCTGGTCCCAACAATGTTGCTTCTCCCACCTCATCCCAACATACTGGAGAGCGACACTTTCGTCCATACAATGCTTCAAATGGAGCCACACCTATACTTGCATGATAAGTGTTGTTGTAAGAGAATTCCACCAATGGTAGGTACTTATCCCAACTCCCTTTGAAATCTAGGACATAGAGTCTTAATAGATCTTCTAGAGTTTGAATAGTCCTCTCTCGATTGTCTCATCGTTTGAGGATGGGTATCTTCAATCAATAAATCGGTAGGTATATAGCTTTCTACAAGCTAACCCAAAATCGTGAAGTGAATCTTGGGTCACGATCCAAAACTATGGATATTGGCATGCCATGCAATCTCACAATCTCATTCACGTACATACGAGCAAGACGTTCAAGGGATAAGTCTCCCGTATAGGCAAGAAATGAGCAGATTTGGTTAATTTATCAACAATAACCCAAATCGCATCTATGCCTTAAGAAACCTTGGGAAGACCTGTAACGAAATCCATAGTAATGTGTTCCCACTTCCATTTTGGAATCTCAAGTGGATGCAATGGACCCTTTGGCACTTGATGCTCCTCCTTTACACGTTGACAAGTTAAACACCTCAAGATAAACTCCGCGATCTCTCTTTTCATATTGCTCCACCAAAATGTATGTCGAAGATCATGATACATTTTAGTACTCCCAGGATGGATTGAAAATAGTGTGTTGTGTGCCTCCATCATGATTCTATGCTTCAAGTCAGAATCATTAGGAACACAAAGTCTGGAGTTGACTTGAAGTATTCCTTCTTCATCGATTCTTGTTTCTGGAATAGCACCTTCTTGCACTTTCTTCTTCATACGCATCAGCTCCAGGTCCGTAACTTGAGCAGCTTTAACTTTATTGATTAAAGTCGGTTCTACTCGTATGTTTGATATCATCACGTGGGTACTTAGAGATTTTACCTCTATCTCCATCCTTTGCAAGTCATACAAAATGGGCCTTTGTGTTAACAACATTGCACTCGTACCCGCATATGATCTTCTACTCAATGTGTCAGCTACTACGTTCTCTTTTCCAAGATGGTATTGAATAGTATGGTCGTAATCTTTCAATAGCTCAAGCCATCGTCGTTGCCGCATATTGAGTTCCTTTTGGGTGAATAAATATTTGAGGCTTTTATGATCTGTATAGATCTCCACTTTCTCCCCATACAGGTAGTGTCTCCAAATCTTCAATGCGAAAACGACTGTTGCCAACTCCAGATCATGAGTAGGATAATTCCTCTCATATTCTTTGAGTTTTCGCGAGGCATATGCTATGACTTTCCCATGTTGCATGAGAACACATTCTAACCCTTTGCCTAAAGCATCCCTGTAGATAAAAAATCCATCCGAACCAGATGGTATTGTCAGAACAGGTGCCAAAATGAGTCTCCTCTTGAGTTCTTGAAAACTCTTCTCACAATCCTCGCTCCAACTGAATTTTGTATCTTTACGAGTCAGCTGAGTTAACGAAGTAGCGATTCGAGAAAATCCTTCCATGAATGTCCGATAATAACAAGCTAAGCCCGTAGTAAAGCTACGTAATAATTGATCTGCGACTTGGTTGCTCCCAACTTTGTATTGCTTCAATCTTCGTCGGGTCAACAAAAACTCCATGTTTTCACACCACGTGCCCAAGGAATGCTACTTCCTCAAGCCAGAACTCGCATTTCTTTAGCTTCGCATATAGCTTGTTATCACGAAGCCTTTGCAGTACATACTTCAAATGGTGCTCATGATCTTCACGGCTTTTGGAATAGATGAGGATGTCATCAATAAAGACAATAATGAACTGATCCAAATATTCTTTGAATACTCGGTTCATCATATCCATGAAAGCAGCAGGAGCATTAGTCAATCCAAAAGACATGACTAAGAATTCATAATGCCCGTACCGAGTTCTGAAGGCACTCTTCGGAATATCCTCAATTTTAATCTTCAGCTGATGACATCCAGAACGAAGATCGATCTTTGAAAAGAATTGTGCTCCTTGCAACTGGTCGAACAAGTCATCAATGGGAGGTAAAAGATACCTATTCTTGATGGTTACATGGTTCAATTCTCGGTAGTCAATACAAAGTCGCATACTCCCGTCTTTCTTCTTTACGAATAACACAGGAGCACCCCAAGGAGATGTACTAGGACGAATGAAACCGATGTCCAACAACTTCTGTAGTTGGACCTTTAACTCCTGAAGTTCAATAGGAGCCATTCGATATGGAGTTTTAGAAATGGGCTTTGTATCAGGTTCAAGATCAATAAAGAATTTAACTTTACGTTCTGGGGGTAGACCGGAAAGTTCTTCAGGAAATACGTCAAGAAATTCACTAACAATAAAAATATTATTCAATCTGACGTGTTTTTGTTCAAGTCTGTGACATGGGCTAAGAAATCTTGACATCTATTTTTCAATAAATGAGTAACTTTATGGCTTGATATGACAGTGATTGACTTTAATGGTTTGGTTGTTTGAATTCGCATAATAGGTTGGTTAGGAATATGAAAACTAACAACCTTACGAAAACAATCAATTTTAGCATGATGCGTGGTTAACCAATCAATCCTTAAAATCACATCAAATGCAAGAATTTTCAACTAAATAAGATCGGCAGGTAATGTGATGGTACCAACTTGAATCAAGCAAGATTTATAAACAGTAGATGTAATGAAAGTTTCTCCTAACAGTGTCTCAACAGATAAGTCAATGTCTAATTTCTCCAGAGTCAAGTTCAAACGTTGAGCACAAGCAGGAGAAATAAAATAATGGATAGAACCGGTATCTAATAAGGTATAAACTTTGCAAGAGTTTATGATTAACTTTCATGTGATCACCTCGTTCGGATTCCTCACGTTTTGAGCAGTCATGATAAACGCCCTTCCAGGAACCACCTGTTAGAATTTATGCCCTAGAGGCCAATTATTTGATATAATTACTTAATGTTTTGATATTATATTTGATTGAATAAATGAATCATTTTATTATGGTTTTATTACTGCGTTATATAAATGTTAACATAATAAAAATCCTTAGAATATTGATACAAATTATATAGTTTCAAGTATGTGACTTGAACATGAGATTATATATTTATAATTAGTATCATTGTTCTTAAATGTCCCTAATCGAGTATCATTGTTGATGGGACAACAATAATGTATTAAGACTAGTATGTGGATTGACTGATGACCAAATCTCATTGGTCATAAATATATGAGATATTAAGTCAATGCATAGGTACATGTTGAGAACGATGTCTTTGGGCGGACACACCATGAGAATTCTATGTGGAGCATTATGCAAGAAGTGTCATTAGCAATTCTCATAGTGACAATGATGTAATGGTCCTCCGACCTCAAATCACTATATTTCTTCACGGGAATTTATGTACTTTGATATCATCAAATGTCACCTTTAATAGGGTGGACTATAAAGGTGATTATTGGGTACATCATGAATCGTGTGAGGAATATGAGTGATCTAGATGGAATTTAACCCTCCTATGTATTAGGGGTGATATCCATAGGCCTCTTGATTGAGTAGGACTATGAAATGGATGGCCATTCTCAAATAGTGATTTTTTTCATATAGTCTACTCATTGATCAAGAAAAACTTAGATTAAATTATGAAGAGTATGACACATTCCAGTTTAATCAAGGATATTAAGGTTAAAAGGATAAAATTACATTGAAACATTGGTCATTAAAAGGTTGCATCGAATCATCGATCTTATTATTACTTGGGTAGCAGTGATGCATTACTAGATGCCGCTCACTGTTTATAATTTTATAATATGATTTTAAAATTATTGCCAACGTAATAATAACCTATAGGTCACACACATAGACGTAATTAAAGGGAATTAATTTAAATTATAAAGATTTAAATATGTCAATATGATTGATAGTATTTAAATTATTTAATTTAAATTAATAGGATAATTATATATAGGTATATTAATTTAAGACTTAATTAAGATATATATATAAATTCGGATTTTATTAAATTAGGTTTTGAATAATTCCTTTTAATCGTTATATATATGATATGTAGCAGCCATTTTAGGTATTATTCATGAACCAAAACCCTATCCACTCTTAGAGAGAGACTAGAGAGAAAACAGTTTCAGAAAATCCTCATCCTTGGTGGCTAGTACCACATTTCCTTCTTCTGCAGATCGTAGGACGATTCGTGTGGAGCATTCGTGTGGATACCGTAGAGACGCAGTCCGTTTGAATTGCCTTGGAGATTCGACCGCATCGATTCTAGCTTTAACAATCGGTATAATTTATAACCTCTGAATTAATTGAATTTTTTCACATGAATCCTGTTTTAGGGTTTCGAAATTGCCTTTAATTGGTTTATTTCCGCTGCGTTTCTATGCCGAAACCCAATACCACCGACTTTGACTTGTCCGGGACAGCCTTTGGAGTCACTATCCCCGTTGAACTTGGTTTCGTAACAAGACAATCTCTAGATATATGACCTTCCTTTCCACAGTTATAGCACACCTTGGATTGTTGTGGGCAGTTTGGGCTGATGTGTCCCTCTTTCCCGCATTTATAACAAATTACTGGTGCTTTTTCTCCTCCCCTAGAAATAGTGGATGTTGGTGATGACGTCTTCACGTAATCATTGTTGTACCTTCTCTTCTTGAAATCTCTTCCCGACTCGCTTCTTCTATTTTTATGGCCACGATTACCACCAAAGTATTTACCGCTTTTGTCCGAATGTTTTCCTCCCCGCTGGTTGTCATTGCTCCAATGAATGCTGCCACCGGTATAACCCTGGTTGTGGTCCCTCGGTTTAACATACTCATTATCTCGCTATAATAATTGAGCCATGTTTACAACATCTGAATATAAAGAAAATCTATGTGAGATAAGATATTGCCGAATCTCAGATTTTAGACCTCTCAGAAACATATGTGTCATTCATTCCTCATTCTCTACCAAATGAAGTGCAAACCTGGATAACTTTGCGAACTTTGCCTCGTACTAGGACACCGTCATGTTGTTTTGTTCTAGTCTAATAAAATTTACCTCCTTAATATGACGAATACTTTCAGGAAAGTACTTATCGTTAAACAGTTTCTGAAATGTTTCCCAAGACATATTGAATGCGGCACGCTAGGTACGCCTCACAGATTCCCACCAGTAATCTGCATCACCACGGAACATAAAGGTGGTGAATGGAACCTTCTATTCCTCCGTGAATCCCAAGACATCAAATATCTTGGTAATTTGCTTGACCCACATTTCCGCCTTAATCGGATTCGGCTTTCCCATAAATTCTAGTGGTCCTAACTCTTTGAACTGCTTGGCTGTGACAAGCTGCGCATTGCTATCATTTTCACCCGTATTTTGTACACGAGTCTCCCTCGTTTGATTTTGCATGAACTTCAAAAAACTTCTAAACATCCCATCATTAATCATTTGTTCGGTAGTGTTGTTTACAGGAGGAATATTGCCTTCCTATTGCACGTTCCCCTGGGTGGTGATTAAAGGTGTCTCCACGGTCTCATTCAATCCATTGTTAATATTTCCAGCTGCCATTTTCAAATACTGCCACAAAATAAGGGTTAATTAACAAATTAACATATTTCATATTAACCATATGCTCCGACTGACCAACCAAATAAACTTTGGTATGACACACTAGCGAAGGATTACTCGTCTCTCCCCTCCTAGTCCTATTCCCCGATCTCCGCCAGAGACCATATCCCTAAGCTTTTATAACAACTGTGATGCCCCCAAAATAGGTATACATCATCTATTCTGAGTCGCCAAAAATATGGTACAGAAATAAATACAACTTCAATAATACAATTGTCGTGCAAAATACGACAACACATATACTATGAGTTTGAATACAAATATTGTCTAATAGACAGTATACAAACTCAAAATGTAAGACCCCAACTTTTATGAATAAAGATTAATTTTTCTCGAAATATATTTTTGAATATTATGGTGTGGATTTGATATAATGTTATAGTTGTGGGTATTATTTACAAATTTTACAAAGTAAGCAAGTGGTTATATAATATTCAATTGGTCGGGGAATATTCGTTTTAACAGGGAATATTCGTACGACGACACAATCATTGGTGGACCCCACAACAAAAGTATTGTCGTAGTTAGAAAACGATAGAATTATCTTTTTATAAAAAAAGGGCGAAAGTTTTACCGTTAAACTATTGAACTACCCGGTGATAAAAGTACAGTAATACGTGTGGTTGCATAGTATCACATGGTATTGATTATTGATGCTTACGTGAGAAGTCACTCAGTTATACTCAATTATTGCTACAATAATTGCTGCATAATATCTTTCATAATATTGATTCAATAATTGTCACAGAATCATCTGCATAATATTTTATATTATTAAATCAATAATTGAGACGATAAAGTTATTCATATTATTATTTGCAATATCGACAATGTGCAGTTTCGTCGAGGAGAGGTTTGGTAACCTAATCAAGGCTACCAATAAGGAGAAATCCTTATCTGAAAAGCCCCTCTTTCCTGGGAATGACCTGGTTGTTAAATATTGTGAGTTATAATATTAATAATGAATATGTTTGTGTTGATTAAAGATGAAATTGATATCTCCATTGTGTTGGGATTATTAGTGTTAGTAGAAATCGACATCTATTTCGATAATAATGGATGTTTGGAGGTTATATTGACCAATCGGGTAATTAATCGGATAAATGAGCAATTAATTGCTATTAATTCACATGTTTATAACTATTTGTTCACATGTGTGTACTATTGATTCACATGCATGTACTATTAGGGGAGATGGTGCAAAATTGATAATACTTGCATGACTAAATTAAAAATGGAGGTATAGATGAAGGTACTATACTGTAACTATTTTTTCACATGATTGTACTATTGATTCACATGATTGTACAATTGATTCAAAAGATGTACTATTAGGGGAGGTGGTGCAAGTTTGATAATACTTGCAGGACTAAATTAAAAATGAAGAAAAAGATGAAGGTATTATATTGTAATATTTCGAGCCCCAAAACGTGCAATTATCGAAACTATATTTTCCTATAAATAGAAGCTCATTCTTCTTTCATTCTCACCAATTCACTAAGACTCACAAGAGCATTTATAGAGAGAGAAGCTTTAGAGAGAAAAGTAGAGAAGTCTCATTACCTAACTATTCAATATTCGGTCTTCTTACGAGGTAAGAGATATTATTTTTTTTAGTATTCATAGGAATAATATTTTCTTCCATACTCGTAAGTATGTGAGTAATATTATTTTGTCTCGTATTCCTGATTATTGTGACGGCCCCCGGATCCTAGGTCCCGAATCACCGCGGATCCGGTTCGATCATTCTATCACTATTACTATATTTGCGGAAGATATAAAAATAAATTATTTATACATTCAACTTACATACTTTTCCCCAAGGTCAAGTAACCTTAACTTAATCACATTCATAACTTATTTAACACATAACATTATTATCAAACTATACTATTACAAAACTAATCGTGCACATTAACTTCAAGATGGAATTGTCTTTAACCTTTCCTTGTATCCGACGCATTCGCTTTAATCTGCAATGTTTTATCATGATATAGCAAGGGTGAGCATAAGAATTGCCCAGCAAGTTTAAGTTCAATAATATAACGATATATCATGATTGAATGAGTCTGAATAATAAGCTGGCTATAATTCAACAATATAATTATGAACTAGCAGGAACAAAATTTTTGACTGAACAAGTATTGAACATGAACAAATATATCTGAACCAACTGGTAATGAAGGTGATCAGCCTTTCATACCTGACTTATACATGCAATATGTACATAATACAATTCATGGCAATCAGCAGTGATTAACCATAAGCTTATCTAAATGAAAAAACTCTTATTAAAGTTAAGTAAAAACAAACTTGCCTGAACTGTTTATTACAGCAACGCAATTTATATCGCCTTATCCGAAGACCTAATATTAGTAATATAGATCTCCAATATTAGAATAATATCATCATAATATAATACTATATATATATATATATATAGAATAACCTAAACACGTAACACATAACCCTATTAGTCTATAACACATATAAGACTCGGTATCAAGTCAAAATATTTCAGCCTGACTTGAGTTCGACAAAGTTCTAACGTCCCGACGGTCTAGTCGGACTTTTATCGAGTCTAAGTTCAATTAAACTCTGACCTAACACTTAACAATTATCTCAGATAATTTATTATCAGTCGAAATATTTTTCGTAAGCTCGTAATAATTTTTAAATAATTATTACTATTTATCTTGATTTTTCAATCATTAAAATCGTATTTATATAATATAAATACCACTTAATTTTTTTATCATTAATATTTAGTTAATATCAAACATTAATGAAATACATGTCATAATATTATAACATATTTATAATATATCAAAGTATTTTAATACCTTAAAATCACCTTTATATGATTTTTAAACAATTAAATTCATTATCCGATAATTGCTATTAATATTAAAATATTAATATTTTCATGACAAAATATCAAAAGTTATATTTTATAACTTAAAATATTTTTATAACACTTAAATCATTTTTACATAATTTATAAAGTATTAATTCCATTTTTCCTTAATTTATTTAATATAGTTGTTAAATAAACTAATTATCATTAATATTGATTAATTAATCAATTTCATCACAAAATATTAAAAGTCACTTAAAATAACTTAAAATATTTTATTATAAGATATTATTATTTTCATGATTTTTATGTATTTAAATCATTTTTAAATAATTTATTTAATATTATAATTAAATAAATTAAATACCAATTATATTCCAAAATATTAAATATTTATGAAATATACTTAAAATAATTAAAACTATTTTTCGTAATTTAAAATAATTTTTGGAATTTATTTAGTATTTTTAATAATTAAAAATCATTTTTATCTATTTATTTAATTAAAATAATCATTTTCGGAAAATAATAATTAATTTCCGAAATTAAGTGTCGCTATAGGGGCCTTAGGTGACGAATCCGTCGCTAATGGTGTTCTTGGGCTGTTCTTCAGCAAACCCAGAAACGCAAAGTCAGTTATGAGGTGTCATGTTTGACCGCATTTAAATTAGTGTTCTTGATGATGTCTTGGTACCTAATGGCGTTAGGATGGTAGTAGGGATGTAATATTACAACCACAACCAATATTCATGGTCAGAACATATCACAATCGAGAGATTCAAGCCATCAAACTCTTGTCAGAGACTGTTCTTCATTTTCTGGGTTACCCAGAAATGAAAAACAACTCTCAGTGCCTATTTTGAATCCTTGTAGTTTGTATCCTGGGTCTATATTGTATGATCTATCGGTTCATATATGTAGACCACATGTCAAAGCTCAACAATAAATCATCATATCAACTTAACAACATCCAAATCGTAAGATCTAAGTCGGTCAAAAGCTTGTCAGGGATCCGGTTCTTGAAGATCTAGGTTACCCAAATTCTTCATCCGGCGAGTAGGTCAACGCTATTTTGACCAAGGATTTCTATGATTCTGTTACGGATTTTGGTGATCTAAAGGCATAAGTATGTAGTCCTTATACCTGTCTACAACATCTAACCAATCAACATGGCCAAAATAACAAACATAAGCAAGATCAGAGGCTTGCAAAAGCTTGTCAGACAACAATCTGAGTTCTGGGTTGCCCAGAAACCCATTCCTGTGATTGGTCAACGTAGTTTGACTGATCATAACTAGAAATCTAGAACAGATCTGAACATGATTCAAGTTCCAGACTAAAGACCACATGGCAGAGAACAATTACAAAACATAAAACACATATAACGATTAACACGCAAGAATCTAAGAGCTCTGACATTGGCTTGTCAGACAACAAAATTAGGGTTCTTGACCAGTTTTAAAATTTTGATTTTCGTGCCTCTAGATGTTATGGATCCTTGATCCAACAACCCAGATCACTCAAAAACACCCTCTAACACATTTCTAACCAACCAATTTCAACTTTGAACATCAAATCAAAAGATTTTAAAAATTAGGGTTCTTATACCTTTTAAAGCTTTGATTCTGATTCTGATCCTTGATGATCTGATATTTGATAGTTATGGACTAATCATGTCTTATCTTATCTCACTTTCTCACTCTACATTTTCGTATTTTAGAGAGAGAATGTCTTGGAGAGAAATAAAAATGTAAGTGACTCATTTCTCTCTCTTTTAATCTATATATGTTGATTTGTTGCTAGGATCTGCAAAAATTCGGCTGATGTGTTTAATATAGAGCATATGGAGTGGGTAGAGTGGGTGGCCAACTCACATCTTGGCAAGATTGACAAGTTAGGCTCAATAATGCAGTAAGGGTATTATAGTCATTTAGCAATTAATTTTATTTCTAGATTGGTCATTTGATGCAAACCCTTAGGGTTTAGGGTTTGGGTTAGGGTTTGAAAAAATTTAGGGTTTAGGGTTTAACTTTTAACTTTGCAAATTTAATTTCTAACATTTCCGAATTTCGATTTTAAAAATAAAAAATTAATATTTCTAAATTATAATTAGAATTTTCTAATTATATTAAAATTTCTTAATCAAAAATTAAATCTTGCTAATTAGAATTAATAATTCCTAATTAAAATTGCTAATTAAGCAATTAGGGTCAAAATGGTCATTAGGGTTTTTAATTAGAAAATTAATTCTCTAAAAATAGAAATTAGATTTTGTAATTAGATTAGGATTTTCTAATTACTCATAAATTGAAAATTAGGATTAATATTTCCTAATTAACATTAAAACTATTAAATTAACATTTAGGTCTTCCCTAATTATAAATTAGGGTTTCAAATTCCGAAGTTAAGGTTTTCTAAATTTGAAATTAGGGTTTGCTAATTAATTAAGCTTTACCCTAATTAATATTATAATTATTTACACTTATGCCATTAAGTTCCCAATTTAGGGTTTCATACACCGAATTAGGGTTTCGGATTTTCGGAATTGAAATTAGGCTTTCTAGAACCGGTTTCTATGGTTTCTTGTTAATCGCTAGGGTTTTCTAACCGAACGTTGACGTTCTTAATATATTTCTATGGTTTGTTACAGATATCGTTTATCTGGTAAATCATTGACCCTTAACCACATACTGTACACATATACACAGAACATATTCACATAAACACTTAATCCTGAATACTTCACCTAAATCCTTCACAGAATTTTGAAATCCTCAAAATTCTATCTTAAAAATATCAAACGCATACACTTATTTTCTGTTTAGGTTCTAATTTTGAACCCTAAATAAATTAATAAAAATTTTAAAAATATTCAAAATTATCGGGTTGTCACAATTATACCATCATTCGGTTAAAGTATTGTTTCTATATTCCGTGAAATTAGTAGAATATCCTTGAAATTTGCGCTTCTTCTAGTATCGATTCACAATGATATTTTCTGCACATTCTTGTTAAATTTTAAGTTTTTCATGCTTTGAGTAATCTTGTCCATGAGTACTATTCATTTATACGGTACTATTCATAAAAGTACTATTCATTTAGTACTATTCACTTAGAAGTACTATTTCAAGTACTATTCACTTGGTACTATTCACTCGGGTACTATTCACCCGGAGTACTATTTATAAAATAAATTGATTTCTTTTGGTCAAATCATTTTTGATACATTATCATTCTTAAATTTTACTCCACAAAGCAGTATCATGTTGATAATTTGGACAATATTGAATTCTGGATAAATTAAATTATAAATAAAAATTTATCCTTGAACTTGTTTTATTGAATTGTTATATCATTGTCATCATCCTCATGTTTATATTATGTTGAAAGTCATCCGTGGCCTGTAGTGCATAGATGGACTTGGTA
Source organism: Panax quinquefolius (assembly GCA_020205615.1). NCBI lineage: Eukaryota > Viridiplantae > Streptophyta > Magnoliopsida > Apiales > Araliaceae > Panax > Panax quinquefolius. The sequence goes on from CM035160.1 coordinate 41,824,859, forward strand.
TGATTATAACCAGGGATTATTCGGTATAATCATGATCGTAATGTTACAAATGATGTGGTAAAAGTCCTCATTGGCCCGTAGTGCATTGATGGGACGATTGTTGGCATGATCATAACCATTGATGAATACACGAATATCCTTCGCACATAGTAGTGCATGGATAATTTGTGGTCGTGATACTAAAGAATATCCTCGCCAGTAGTGCGGGGTAATTCGATGATGTGGATTATTTATTAAGCTGAGTCTTAGCGATAAAAGTGATGAAAAACTTTTTAAATCATAGAAGATAAAAGATTTTATGCTCTACTTGACTCTTCTAATGGATTGCTTGTTCTGCTGCAGTTAAACTTGATGTTTATTATATTTTATCAGTTTAACACTGTTGAAGGCTAACGATAATTTATTCTGCATTATCTTAGTCATAATATTTCATTGGGCTAGTTGAGCTCACCCTTTTGCTTTCATTGTTCTCTTCAGAAAATGAGAACGTAGCTGGGACTAGTCGGGGAACAGAGTGACGGTCCAGATGATATCATTAGTAGTCCTCATTATTCTATGAAATAGTGTGATAATAAATGTATTGAAGACTCCATTTGAGTTGAATACTGTCTAGAAGACAATATTCGTATTAAAACTCTCAGTTTTTATGTTTTGTTGTATTTTACACGACAGTTGTATTATTAAGTTGTATTTGAATTTTGTACCATGTATTTGGCAACTCAAGATGAGTGATGTATACCTATTTTTGGGGACGTCACAGTTGGTATCAAAGCTTAGGGATATGATCCTTGGCTAAGATGTGAGACTAGAACTAGGAGGGGAGAGACGGGGAATTCCTTCGCTAGTATGACCTACCTAAGTTTAATTGGTATTTAATTGGTCGGTCATAGTATAGGGATAATATGTGGTATGTCAATTAACCCTTGTTTTGTGGCAGTATTTGAAAATGACATCCGAGAATATTGAGAATAGAAATGAAGCACTGGAGACCGTTGAGTCACCACAGATCAATACCCAGGATAATGTGCAACAGGAAGACAATAATCCTCAGGTAAACAACAACGATCAAATGATGAATGATGGAATGTTAAGAGGCTTTACGCAATTCATGCAACATCAAGCGAGAGCGGCTCCTGTCCAAAATATAGGTGGAAACACTGAAAACTCTCGGATGATCACCGCTAAACAGTTCAAGAAGCTGGGACCACCGGAGTTTATTGGAGAGCCAAAACCACTTAAGGCGGAGACATGGATAAAGCAGATCACCAAAATATTTGATGTCTTAGGATGCTCCAAGGAGCAAAAGGTTCCCTTTGCCACCTTTATGTTGCGAGGAGAGGCATATTACTGGTGGGAATCCAGAAGCGTACTCAACTGCTTTGCTTTGAAGATGTCTTGGGAGAAGTTCAAGAACTATTCAACGACAAGTACTTTCCCGAAAGTATTAAATCACATGAAAGAGGTAGAGTTCATCAAGTTGGAGCGAGAACAATATGGCCGTGTCACGCGAGACGAAGCTAAGTTTGTCGAGTTGTCCGGTTTGAGTCTCACTTGGTTGATAATGAGGAAAGAATGATGTGGATGTTTGAAAGAGTGCGAAAAACAGAGATACGTCGATATCTAATTTCATAAAGCGTGTTTGTATTCAGATGTTGTAAATAGGGCTCAGTTATTGGAGCGCGATAACGAGTCAACCCAACCAAGAGAAAGCATCCGGCAAAATGATAATACTAGTGGTAGCAATCATCGAACCGGTGACAATCAACATGCCAAAAATGGTAACCACTTCGGTGGTAATCATGGTCAAGACAATAAGAATGGACATTCCAAGAAGAGGAGATTCAACAATGATGGAAAGACGTCAGCATCAACACTCGTTGTTAAGGAAGGAGAATGACCACCTATCATATGCTTCAAATGCGGAGGGGAGGGACATATCAGTCCAAATTGTGCGCAGCCGTCCAAAACGTGTTACAATTGTGGAAGAGAAGGTCACCTAGCTCAATTTTGTCATTCATGGAAGGCAAGTCCAGCTGGGATGGAGGCACCAAAGGCCGTCCCAGAAAAGTCAAAACCAGTAGTTCAAGCGAGAGCGTTTGTTGTGACCTCCCAGAAAGCAAGGAACCCGAACGAGGTCATCACAGGTAAGCTTATCATAAACTCTAGCGAAGTCTATACCTTATTTGATACCGGTTCTACCCATTCTTTTATTTCTCCTACTTGCGCTCAACGTTTAAATTTAACTCCAGAGAAATTAGACTTTGACTTATCTGTTGAAACTCCGTTGGGAGAAACCTTCATTACATCCACTGTTTATAAGTCTTGTTTGGTTCAAATCGGTACTCTCACATTACCTGTCGATCTTATTTCATTGAAAATACTTGCATTTGACGTAATTCTAGGGATTGATTGGTTAACTACTCATCATGCAAAAATTGATTGTTTTCGTAAGGTTGTTAGCTTTTATATTCCTAACCAACCTATTATGCGAATTCAAGCAACCATACCATTAAAATCAATCACTATCATCTCAAGCCATAAAGTTATTCGTTTATTGAAAAACGGATGTCAAGCTTTCTTAGCTCATGCCACGGATTTAAACAAAAATACGTCAGTTTTGAATGATATTTCTATTGTTAATAAATTTCCTGACGTATTACCTGAAGAACTTCCTAGCCTACCCCCAGAGCGTGAAATTGAATTTTGTATCGACCTTTAACCCGGTACAAAACCCATTTCCAAAGCCCCATATCGAATGGCTCCTATTGAACTTCAGGAGTTAAAAACCCAACTGCAGGAATTGTTAGACATCGGTCTCATTCGACCTAGTACGTCTCCTTGAGGTGCTCTTGTTCTATTCGTGAAGAAGAAAGATGGAAGTATGTGACTTTGTATTGATTATCGTGAGTTGAATCATGTCACCATCAAAAATAGGTACTCGTTGCCTCGCATTGATGACCTGTTTAACCAGTTGCAAGGCGCCAAATTCTTTTCAAAGATCGATCTTCGTTCTGGATATCATCGATTGAAGATTAAAAGCGATGACATTCAAAGATCGCTTTCGAGAACTCATGACGGGCATTATGAATTCCTAGTCATGTCTTTTGGATTGACTAATGCTCCTGTTGCCATCATGGATATGATGAACCGAGTATTCAAGGATTATTTGGATCACTTTGTGGTCGTCTTTATTGATGACATCCTCATTTACTCTAAAAGCCGTGAAGATCATGAAAGCAACACTTGAGGCGATACTCCAAAAAGCTTCGTGAAAACAAGTTATATGCCAAGTTAAAAGAAATGCGAGTTCGGCGGCGAGGAAGTAGCATTCTTTGGGCACGTAATATCAAATCACGGAATATCATTGACTGGCAAAGATTGAAGCAATTCAAAGTGGGAGCAAACTAAAGTCGATGCTTGAAATCGTAGCTTTCTCAAACTTATTTGGTTATTATCGGAGGTTCATGGAAGGATTTTCTCAAATCTCTACTCCATTAACTCAGCTGACTCGAAAAGATACAAAATTCGGTTGGAGCGAAGAATGTGAGAAGAGTTTTCAAGAACTCAAGAGGAGGCTCATTTCAGTACTTGTTTTGACAATACCAGCTGGTTCGGAGGGATTTGTCATATATAGCGATGCTTCAGGCAAAGGTTTAGGGTGTGTTCTCATGAAGACAACTCAAAGAATATGAGAGGAATTATCCTACTCATGATCTAGAGTTGGCAGCTGTCATTTTTGCGCTTAAGATTTGGAGGCATTACCTGTATGGAGAGAAGGTGGAGATCTATACGGATCATAAAAGCCTCAAATATTTCTTCACTCAAATGGAACTCAACATGCGGCAACGACGATGGCTAGAGCTATTGAAAGATTACGATCATACCATTCAATACCATCACGAAAAATGAAGCGTAGTAGTTGACGCATTGAGTAGAAGATCATATCGCGCGAATGCGAGTGCGATATTGTCAACGCAAATGCCCATTTTGTATAACTTACAATGGATGGAGATAGAGTTAAAGACTCCAGGGACCCATGTGATGATAGCGAATATACGAGTAGAACCGACTTTAATCGATAAAGTTAAAGTCAAGCCAAGCTACGGACACAGGTGATGCTTATGAGGAAGAAGGTGCAAGAAGGTGTTATTTCAAAAGAAAGAATCGATGAAGAAGGAATACTTCGAGTCAACTCTAGACTTTGTGTTCCTAACGATTCTGACTTGAAGTATAAAATCTTGATGGGCGCACAACACACCGCTTTGCAATCCATCACAGGAGTACCAAAATGTATCGTGATCTTCGACATACATTTTGGTGGAGTAATATGAAGAGAGAGATAGCGGGGTTTATCTCATGGTGTCTAACTTGTCAACGAGTCAAGGCGAAGCATCAAGTACCAAAAGGTCCATTGCAACCACTTGAAATTCTAGAATGGAAGTGGGAACACATTACCATGGATTTCGTTACTGGTCTTCCCAAGGTTTCTCAAGGCATAGATGCGATTTGGGTCATTGTTGATAGATTGACCAAGTCTGCTCATTTCTTACCGATACGAGAAACTTATACACTTGAACGTCTTGCTCGTATGTACACAAATGAGATTGTAAGATTGCATGGTATGCCAGTATCCATAGTTTCTGATCGAGACCCAAGATTCACTTCACGATTTTGGATTAGTTTGCAAAAAACTATGGGCACGGATTTACGATTTAGTTCAACATATCATCCTCAAACGAACAGACAGTCGGAGAGGACTATTCAAACTCTTGAAGATTTATTAAGACTTTGTGTCCTTGACTTCAAAGGAAGTTGGAACAAGTTCTTACCATTGGTGGAGTTTTCCTACAACAACAGTTATCAAGCAAGTATTGGCATGGCTCCATTTGAGGCGTTGTATGGAAAAAAGTGTCGTTCTCTAGTATGATGGGATGAGGTGGGTGAAGAAACGTTGTTAGAACCGGAGTTGGTACGTATAACTACTGAAAAGATTCAAATGATCCGACAACATATAAAAACCTCACAAGATCGACAAAAGAGTTATGTTGATCTTCATCGAAAGGACGTGGAATTCAATATTGGAGATCATGTGTTATTACGTGTTGCTCCATGGAAAGGAGTTACGAGATTTGGAAAGAGAGGAAAGCTCAATCCTCGATTCATTGGCCCATTTTTAATCCTCGATTGAGTAGGAACTATGGCCTATAGACTCGTCTTACTGCCAAGTATGTCTTGTGTTCATAACATTTTTCACATATCTATGTTACGTAAATATGTGAAAGACATGAACCACATTATTGAATTAGAACCGGACGAGATAGCAGAAGATTTAACATATGAGGATGTACTTGTTAAAATCTTGGATAAGAAGGATTATATTCTACGCTCTAAGGTTATACCTCAAGTCAAAATTTTGTGGAGAAACCACGATGTTGAGGAAATGACCTGGGAGTTAGAATCTGAAATGAAGTCAAGGTATCCTCACATCTTCGACATACCAGGTACGCACCCTAATTTCGAGTTTGAAATTTCATAAGAAGAGGAGGTTGTAAGACCCCAACTTTTATGAATAAAGATTAATTTTTCTCAAAATATATTTTTGAATATTATGGTGTGGATTTGATATAATGTTATAGTTGTAGGTATTATTTACAAATTTTGCAAAGTAAGTAAGTGGTTATATAATATTCGATTGGTTGGGGAATATTCGTTTTAACAGGGAATATTCATACGATGGCACAATCATTGGTGGACCCCCTAACGAAAAGTATTTGTAAGTAGTTAGAAAAGCCACGTAATTATCTTTTATAAAAATAACGACGAAAGTTTTAATCGTTAAACTGTTGAACTACCCGGTGATAAAAATGCGATGTCTGGCGTGGTTGCATAGTAGCACACGGTATTGATTATTGATGCTTACGTTTGAAGTCACACCGATTTATACTCAATTATTGCTATAGTAATTGCTACATAATATCTTTCATATTATTGATTGATAATTGTCACAGTATCATCTGCATAATATTTTATATTATTAAATCAATAATTGAAATGATAAAGTTATTTATATTATTATTTGCAATATTGACAATGTCTAGAAGTTCTGTCAAGGAGAGGTTTGGTCACCTAATTGCGCGCTAATAAGGATAAATCCTTATCGGAAAGCCCCCTCTTTCATGGGAACGACCTGGTTGTTAAATATTGTGAGTTATAATATTAATAATGAATAAGTTCGTGTTAATTAAAGATGAAATTGATATCTCCATTGTGTTGGGATTATTAGTGTTAGTAGAAATCGACATCTATTTCGATAATAATGGATGTTTGGAGGTTATATTGACCAATCGGGTAATTAATTGGATAAATGAGCAATTAATTGCTATTAATTCACATGCTTATAACTATTTGTTCACATGTGTGTACTATTGATTGACATGCATGTACTATTAGGGGAGATGGTGCAAGATTGATAATACTTGCATGACTAAATTAAAAATAGAGGTATAGATGAAGGTACTATACTGTAACTATTTTTTTCACATGATTGTATTATTGATTCACATGATTGTACTATTGATTCACAAGATGTACTATTAGGGGAGGTGGTGCAAGTTTTATAATACTTGCAGGACTAAATTAAAAATGAAGAAAAAGATGAAGGTATTATACTGTAATATTTCGAGCCCCAAAATGTGAAATTATCGAAACTATATTTTTATATAAATAGAAACTCATTCTTCTTTCATTCTCACCAATTCACTAAGACTCACAAGAGCATTTATAGAGAGAGAAGCTTTAGAGAGAAAGTAGAAGAGAAGTCTGCTACCTCACTATTCCGATAAGAGTCTTTCTTACGAGGTAAGGGATATTATTTTGTTCAGTATTCATAGGAATAATATTTTCTTCCATACTCTTTAGTATGTGAGTAATATTATTTCGTCTCGTATTCCTGATTATACCATCATTCGGTTAAAGTATTGCTTCTATATTCCGTGAAATTAGTAGAATATCCTTGAAATTTGCGCTTCATCTAGTATCGCTTCACAATGATATTTTGTGCACATTTTTGTTAAATTTTTAGTTTTTCATGCCGGAGTATTGTCCATAAGTACTATTCATTTATACGGTACTATTCACAAAAGTACTATTCATGAGTACTATTCACAAAATACTATTCACGGAGTACTATTCCTGAAGTACTATTCACGGGGTACTATTCACTCGGGTACTATTCACCCAGAGTACTATTCATAACAAAAAATGATTTTTTTCGGTCCAAATCATTTTTGATACATTATCATTCTTAAATTTTACTCCACAAAGCAGTATCATGTTGACAATTTGGACAATATTGAATTCTGGATAAATTAAATTATAAATAAAAATTTATCCTTGAACTTGTTTTATTGAATTCTTATATCATTGTCATCATTCTCGTGTTTATATTATGTTGAAAGTCATCCGTGGCTTGTAGTGCATAGATGGACTTGGTATGATTATGACCAGGGATTATTCGGTATAATCATGACCGTAATGTTATAAATGATGTGGTAAAAGTCCTTATTAGCCCGTAGTGGATTGATGGTCAGTTGTTGGCATGATAATGACCATTGATGAATATACGAATATCCTTGGCACGTAGTGCATGGATAATTTGTGGTCGTGATACTAAAGAATATCATTGACCATAGTGCAGGGGTGATTCGATGATGTGGATTATTCATTAAGCTGAGTCTCAGCGATAAAAGTGATGAAAAACCTTTTAAATCATAGAAGATAGTAGATTTTATGCTTTATTTGACTCTTCTAATGGATTGCTTGTTCCACTGCAGTTAAACTTGATGTTTATTATATTTTATCAATTTAAAACTGTTGAAGGCTAACGATAATTTATTACGCATTATCATAGTCATAATATTTTTTCTTTGGGCTAGTTGAGCTCACCTTTTGCTTTCATTGTTCTCTTGAAATGAGAACGTAATTTGGGACTAGTCGGGGAGCGGAGGCGGTCCAGGATGATAGCATTAGTAGTCCTCACTCTTCTATGAAATAGTGTGATAATAAATGTATTGAGGACTTCATTTGAGTTGAATACTATCTAGAAGACAATATTCGTATTAAAACTTTGAGTTTATGTTTTGTTGTATTTTACACGACAGTTGTATTATTAAGTTGTATTTGAATTTTGTACCATGTATTTGGCGACTCAAGATGGGTGATGTATACCTATTTTTGGGGGCGTCACACAAAAGGAGTCCTCATTACAATTATTGATACACTATTTTATAAAATAGCGAGGACTACTAAAACAACTATCCTAAACCATCACTCCATACCCCGGCTAGTTCCTGCTATGTTCTCACCTTCTGAGAAGAAAAAATTGAACAAAAAGGAAAAGGGTAAGCTCAACTAGCTCAGTAAAAAATATTATGACTTAAGATAATATACAATAAATTATCATTAGTCTTTAACAGGGAAAAATTTGATAGAACATAATAGACAACAATTTTTAGATCAACAACTGCAGCGGAAAAAGCAATCCATTAGAAGAGTCAAGTAGAGAATGAATTCTACTATCTTCTAAGATTTAAAAGTTCATCATCAATATTCCATCCCTATAACATCAATCAATATGCATCTTGAATCAAATATTCATCTTTGCACTACAAGCCAAAGATATTCATTTGTATCACCAGTTGGTCATGTTCATCTCAACACCTGTTCATCTTTGCACTACGGGCCAAAGATATTCATCAGTTAATTATTCATCTTTGCACTACAGGCCAAAGATATTCATTAATATCATCATTTAGGACTGAGGATGATGAAAAATATCTTAAAGAAAACGAATTCAGTGAGACAAAAGGACAAATATTAGGGATTCGTATTACAGTTTATCCAAGTTCAATAATACTTCATAATAACCAATTATGAAGCAGAATTCAAAAATAAAGATCAAAACATGGGTACAATCAAAGATAGTAACCATAATAGACATCTTGGACAAAAAGGAGAAAATTTCATTTTTGATTGAATAGTGTAGGTATTATTCGTGAATAGTGTCAGATATCGTGAATAGTGTCGTATACGTGAATAGTAACTCCCATACAAAAAGGTAGAAATTCCACAATAAAATCCATACCAATATTTTGGTATAATGATATTGAAATAATAACATCATTATGAAAAAATAACATCCCTTACCTCGAAAAAACAAGACTTCCTATTTGAAATATCGTATAAGGCTTAAGGAAACTTGCAGCGATGAATAAAGAACTCACAAAGTATGTAAATACTCACAAAATAACGCTCGATAATATATAAAGAGAAAGAGAAAACTTGTTTACGGTGTGATCTTCAATTCTAACTAAACACCCTATTTATAGGAAAATGCTTAGAACGCCATAGCAGACTAACTTACTATCTGATGGATTTACCTGCTACTATTCACGCCTACCACTTTTGAAAATTAATTTTAGCACATTTTATTTCTCACCAACCAAAAGTGGGACCCACCTATATTTTAAATAAAAATATTTATTTCTGAAACTTCAATAATTCATAATAAATGCTCGAAATTCACACACAGACGATTTTAAATACCTTCATTCTAACAAAATACTGATAAAATACCTCAACATTAATTATATCATTTATAACCACAATAAATATATCCATCATTTATATCCACATAAAATAAAAAAATTCCTTATCATATAAATCAATAATTAATTATTCACAAATAATATTATAGAATCACAATTATGACACCAGGTCGTTCCCAGAAAAGAGAGGGCTTTCCGATAAGGATTTCTCCTTATCATGGCGCAATGATTAGGTGACCAAACCCCTTTCCTGAGCGTAACTTCCTTAGACATTGTCAATAATGCTATCTAATAATATTATTCAAATAATATGAATTTTTGATCTGATAATGGAGATACTGTACAGTGACAATTATTAAAACAAAAATAATATAAAATATCAACGTAGCAATTATTGAATCAATAAAATATTGAATAATTCTTTGTAACAATTATTGAAAGAAGTGCGCTTTTACGTAAGAATCAATAATTCAACAAATCGCGTGCAATCTGGTGAGCTCTTGTGCAATCACGCGTATTATTGTATTTTAACCACCAGGAGTATTCCAACGGATTGTTAGCTTGGTAATAATTACTGTTGTTATTTATAAAAACTCAAACTTGTCGTTTTCTTCATCCTACCATTTTCTGTTATGGAGCCCACAAATGGCTACGCCGTCGTACGAATATTCCCTGACAGCAAGAATACTCCACGACCAAACGAATATTCCCCGACAACAATGAATATTTTATAACCACTTACTTATTTTGCAAAATTTGCACATTTCACCCATAACTAAAGCATTATATCAAATTAACACCTTATTATTCACAATAATAAATAGAGGAAATTCGATTTTATTTATAAAAAAGTTGGGGTCCTACATTATCGAACGGCTTTTGGTGCCTTTAAACTCGATTTCCATCGGTTAAAACTTGATATGACAAAGTTTGTATGTATTTGAAGGTTTACAAGTGAGATTTACAAGTTTAGAAGCAAGATTTGAGTTGTTATACACTGTAAGAGTCGAATTTCTCTCTTTTAGGCCTTCTCTCTCTCTCTTCTCTCTTATCACATGGCTGGTGGGGGCTAATATTTATAGGCCTAGCCTTCCTGAGTAAACCTCTGGAAGAATTAAAATTGGTAGCCTAGCCCTAAGTTTGTGCACCTTGATCGACGCGCTGTCTGTTGAAACGTTTCTAACTTACAATCCGGGAATCCTATAGAGATGTGTCATACCATTCCGGAAAGCTTTTTCCAAGAGCTACGCAATGACATAGGGATTGTTGTTTTCAAAATTCGGGAAGATGGGTCCATGACCAAATTGGCATCTTCGGGTCTTCGTAGGTAGTCCGTTGAGCTATTTTGCATAGTTTGCGCTCAGAAGTGCTGCAATGGCTCTTTGTGACCCTATCTGCAGTTGTATTGTGGTTGTTGACATTGTCTTGTCAAAATAACATTTTTGCCCTCATGGGGTTGTCTCCAAGGTTGATGAGGCTTTTAGCTATCTCTTGGGATTGTGTCCGGGGTTTGATTGCAGCCGATTCTATTCTTCCTCATGGTTGTCTTTGAGGTTAATTTGATATCCCCCGGGGATGTTTTGGTGTTTGATTTGATATAGTTTCTATGGGGTTGTATCAAGAATGAACGTGTGAACCTCCGGGGTTGTCTTTAGAGCGGGAAAAGACATTTTTGCCCTTCTTGCATGGGTTAGTAACAGGAAAACAAAATTTCGAGTGTCTACAGTATGTTGACCCATTTAGTTAGACATGATATAAACCGTTCTAACATGATTTAAAGTAAGTTTTCAAATGTAAAGCTACGCTAACCGTGATTAAATGAGTTGAATACATTTGAGCATACGTACTAAATGTTGATGTATCAACATCATATGTATTAGGAAGTGTTATAATAGGTCCTTGTAAAATGAACCCGTTAAGCCTTATTGATTGAAAACTTTAATATAAAAACTATATAATTTGAAAGAAAGCTTAAAGTAAGCACAAGAGTTATCAAACCTAACCCAAGACCTTTTTCACATAAGTATATGATATGTATTAGTGTCATTGTATGCTAAGAACTGATCTGTGTAATTGAAAACTTAAACTCAACTCTGGTCTGATCAGGGAGCAGCGCTGCCGCACCATTCCCAGATCATAATGTAGAGCGGTCACGCCACATGGCAGAGCTGTCCGGTTGTTTTAACTGTGATCCAAGACTTGAAACACGTGTATAATATTATCTTAAGATATAATATATGATTAAAGTGATGTTTTCAGTATATAAACATATAATGACTATATAGAATCAAGATTTAACAAGTTTCTAAATAAAGTAAAGACAAGGTTGAATATGCATCTATGTGATGTGAATATGCGTTGGATATGTGGTGGGTGTATGTATATAATGTACATGGATAATCATGTGTATGATAGATTTGTAGGATTGTTGGTTTTTATGTTAAGTATGTATAACTAATGTGTATATATATACACATGATTATGATAATATAGGACATTGAGGTGACATTAAGCTGTTAATTGGTAATCTACGCGAAAGGCAAGTTCCTTGACTCTCTCCAAATGTTTCTTTGTGCAAGTTTCCTAACTACATTTGATTTTCATATTGAATGCAAGTTCCTTAACTTACACAAACTTAGATAATATTGTGCAAGTTTTAAATTGTTGTTATATCAATCATATATATTGATCATATAAGCAAATTGTTCTATAAAATGATTCTTGTATTATATAAACTCATGAAATTGATTATTCATACTCTGAAGCTTGATTACATTCTTTTAATCTTATTAAAATCATCGAACTTATAAATTGTTCCTAAATGTATTGAGAAAGGTGTCTAAGAGATTTGATTCGGCTACACCAATGTCTTTGAGTTAGAAAGTTATCCAAACTAATTACTTTGGTGCGGACTCTTATAATTTACTGAGATGAACAATCCCATAAAAGGGGTAAATATATTATGTTGGGAAACCAATGCACGCGTGAACAACATGTTTAAATGTTATGCATAACGTAGGGTACTTTGGGCCGATCACTGATAAATAGGTTTTATACCTACTTATCTGGTATCTGTTACTTGAATTAGTTTCTTAATCTCATGTTTCTTAGTTACTTTTCATGCATTTTGTGTTCATTTTGTAGATTGTATGCTTGGGAGCTGAAATCGCAAAGAATTGGTATGAAATCGCAAAGCAAAGCAAATCAGACATCATTTGGGCTTTCATGTTCATTTCATGTTTTTGGCTTGGAACTTGGCTTACATTTTAGAGCTTCTTCTTAGCTTTCCGGAACAACTTGAATCATTCCAATCGGAGTTCAGATGCAAGAGTTATGACATTTGTACCAACGGACGTCGAACTTCACTATTTTGGGTGGCCATTTGCATAACAGTCACTTCCAGCCCAATTTTGACCTTCATTCGTTCACTATTTCTTAATTCTCAAAGCATAAAAGTTGTAGAGCTCGTCGATATCTTAGATTTGATAGGTGTCAGGTCTCGTAACTCTTCTTGGATTGAACGTTATGGCCGTTTTCTCAAAGGACGTCAGAGCAGAAAAGGGACCCCCGCCGGGGTGGGCTTTTCCTTCATAAAACCCCAAGGTGGCATACCAACTGGAAAATAGTAGGGACCCCAACCCAGGCGGACCCTTTACAAATGCTAGACCCAGTATGGAAGCGTGATGCTGTAAAAAACTTCAGCTTTTTGTCCAAATTTGAGTTCGGGAAGGATTATTTCGATCCGATTGACTCAAGGACTTACAAGAGGACTTAAAGACATATAAAGAGACTTATAAAAGGAGGAGAATCACAAGGATTAGAGGATATAGATTAGATTAGAAGGAGGACTCCATTATATTATATTAGAATAGAATAGGAGAAAACACTAGTTCTTATGAGATTTGGAGATTGAAGCAACTTGGAGACCATTGAAGATTCAAAGTAGGAGCTTCAAATCTACAGACAACGAATTCTATCTTCTTATCTTCTTCTATCTTTGTCTTTTAATGATTATTCAATTGTGGATTCTTAGTTTTAATTCAATGAACTAATTCTTTGTTTAAGATTACAATGGATCTTATTGTGTAGTTTATTTTAATATGCTTTGCTATTAATTATTATGTTCTATTGTGAGGATTGTCTATTGTGATTTGGACTTAATTGTTTAATTGATTGGCCATCAATTATCGTGATAATCTATATGAACTCGAGAGATGAAGTTTAGATTTAGATCTTATCATAATAGCATGTGTTTGTGATTTCTGCATAGATGGAATTCATGATTCTTGTTTAGGATAGAGATATGCATTTACGCCATATTTAATCTTTTATAGAACTTGTGCTTTAAATCCTTTTTAATTGTAATTCACATAGAGATATAGTGGATTAGTTAATTAGGGTGTCTTGCTTAATTCTATCATCTGTGGATTTAAGTGAGTATGGGTATTATGCATCGAGAGATGGTTTTATCTGCTTTAGTGTTCTTGATTAATAATTCATGATAGAAAATAATTGATGAGAAGTGTGTTAACTTAAATGAAGTAATAAGTAAAGTTGTGATCTTAAATCTCCGTAATCTTAATTTAACTAGTGGAATTTAATAGTAGTTTAATTATATAATTTGAAATTCATTCGTTTAAATAAGATCGAGTTGGTTACGGGTTAGTACTTGGTGATTTTTTTATTAAACAATTCCTCGTGGGAACGATACTCTACTTTCACTTTATTACTTGTTGACCATGTATACTTGTGTGTTGTGCGTAACTAGATTTTACCCAACAATCACCTATTGAACTTTTTTTATTGAGTTATCAGTGAAATACTATTAATTCTAGTAAGAGTTCTTGGTCCATAGTGACTGCTCAGTATTAAATTTAATCCATTTGAAAATGTTAAGACCCTTTGAATTCTTTTAATAATCATTCGGTCTATAATGACTCATTGTTTAAAATTCAAAGGAGAAATTTGGGACTATTGAGACTTCTTTGTTTACAACATTATTCTTTAAATTCCCGAGCTATCATTTATCGTTATACCCTTGAGGTTTTTAGTTTTATATTTATGCATGTTCACCCTTATGCTACGTTTGGATTGAAGGAATGGAATAGAGTAGGGAATGGAATAGATGAGGGAATGGAATAAGGAAGAGAATGGAATAATTTTTTAATATTCCATGTACATGTTTGGTTGATGTTAGGAATACATCTAAGAATGAAATAAATAATTAGAAAGTGACCTAAATACCCCCAAATGTTCAAATTTAACTTAAATTCAATTTATATTAAAAAATTAACACATATTTCTCTAGATTTTTTTTATAATTATATTCTTCTTTTTTTTTACTATACTTTTTCATATAATTTTTCATATACTTTTTCATATAATTTTTTTTTTTGGGTGGGGTGGGGTGTATACATAATCACATAATATTATTTTTTTGGGTGGGGTGGGGGGGGGGGGGGTATACATAATCACATAATATTATTTTTTTTTTGGGTGGGGGTGGTGGGTTTGGGGTGTGGTGGGGGTGGGGGTGGGGGGTGGGGGATATGTGTGGGGGTGGGGGTAAGAGGTGTATACATAATCACATAATATATTTTTTTTGGGGTGGGTGGTGTGGTGGGGTGGGTGGTGTGGGGGGGTGGGGTGGGGTGGGGTGGGTGGGTGTGGTGGGGGTAAGAGGTGTATACATAATCACATAATATTATTTTTATTGGGTGGGGGTGGGGGTGGGGGGGTGTGGGTGTGGGGTGTGGGGGGGTGTGGGGGTGTGGGGGGGGGGGGGTGGGGGGGTGTGGATGGGGTGGGGGTGGGGGTGGGGGGTGGCTCTGCTCCTCTTTCGCTTCGCCTCTGCTCCTCTCTTTTCGCAGATCGATAGATTGATTGAATGAAAGAACATGGAACCCTATTTTATTTTTAAGGGGCATATTTGTCAATTACTTTAAAATAATAGATGAAATAAGTTATTCCTGACCCCCCCTTCTAGGAATAAAAATTATAATTTTAAGTTAACACCTATTCCACTATGAATACATTATTTCGTTGGAATAAACAAACCAAACAACATTTTTATCATTCCAATAGAATTATTCATTCCATTCTCCCTCCTATTCCATCGATCCAAACGTAGCATTATTGTTATATTACGTCTTTGAGCAAATTTGTTGCTCATTCTTGCTTTCCTTAAACATTTCAATCAAGACAGAACCGTGTGGAACATCTGGCAAGGATAAAGAAAAAGACAAGGCTACAGAGTAGCTTTAGTCTTCTATGTTAAGATTTAAATTTTATGTTGTATTAAGACTATTTAATGACATATATTAAGTTATGTTAAGGTTTAAGTTTTGTAACGAATTAGTAATGGTTGCGAGACTTGAGACGAGAATATTTATATTATATCAATATAAATTATTCTATTATTCCGTTGTATGAGATATTAGTATGTTATTAGAGTTAGATCGTGAAGCACTAGATTCGAATTACAAGTATCTGAATTTGAGGGGCGTCACAAGAATTATATTGGAGCTAGACTTATAGAATACTACTTGATCCTCACTCTAGCCTTCATTAAGAGATAACAAAATAACATGATAAAATTTATAGAAAAGTTTTCAAATTATTCTCATAAATTAGGGAGTTGAGGACTCCATATATATTATATCACTTTGCAGCATTTTGAGCCCACACTCAGAAAATACGCGATATCAAAAATAAGGGTCATAGGGAGGAAGATCACGAGGAAACAAAATTCATCATCAAAATAAGCCAAAATTCTTCATTGTGCTACAACCAAGTATGATATATGTAATATAAGTTTTTGATTATACTAAATTATGAGAAAAATCTTGAGTTAAAATTTTTTAAAATAAAAACTGTTAATTTATTTAAAAATTGTTTCCTAAACAATCTAGTTACAATGAAATGGAATGCCCTTTTAAAAATTCATGAAATTTGGACCTCTACCAAATTACTCACGACAAGAACGTTTTTTTCACAACGGACACTCTTATTATAAAAGTAAGTTTGTTTTCACCCTTTTTCGTGCAATATAATGGAATGTCCTTTTAAACTTGATGAAATTTGGACCTCTATCAAATTGTCCACGACAAAAACGTTTTTGTAGACTCTTTATTATTACTAGCAAGTTTGTTTCACCCTTTCTTGTTAAAGTGTCATAGAGAAAACTTGAATCAATGAATAAACTAAACTACTCATCACTGGCCTTTCAATCAAACGGCGACAAAATTTCTTCCCCTTTCTTATCCGTTCCACTAAAGTCAACTACAGCACACCTCCCTCAATTTCGCCCTCTTTTTCTCATTTCTACTCCGATTTCTACTACTAGTACCCATTTCTCTTTTCTATCATCCTTCGGATTTGATTCCGGTCGAAGATTCCGGCAACTAAACACTCGCCGGAAACTGAGGTCGTCGAGGGAAGTTACGGCAATAATGTTTTCGGGGAACCAGGTCGTCGGAGATGTCTGTGCAACGGCGATATCCGTTGCCATTGCTATATCTATTCTTCGAATTTGGCAAGAAACTGCCAAGCGGGGCCTGTTTGACCAGGTTTCTTGTTCTACTTTCTCTCGTTTCAAAATGAGAATTATGAGGGCTTTAAAAATGAATTATTTAGCTTTACGTATTAGTGTTAGTGCCTTAGTGGTCAAAATTTGTTACATTGGCTATCATTTTTGGGACATAAGGACTGAGTACTTTTTTTGCTGAAACTTTATCTGGAAACCATATACTCCCTCGGTCCCAAATTATTCGCTGTTCTAGAGTTCTACAGGCATACCAATATGTGTGATAAAAATACTAAAATACTCTTATGTGCTAATTTTTTATTTTATGCAATTAAGGCTTTAGTAAAAGGAGATTGTCCTTGGAAGAGTGTGCCAAGGTCTTTTAAGAAGCATAACTTTGGCAATTACATTTTTATTGGTGGGAATATGAAAATGATGCTTAAAAAAGAGGAGAGACTTGAATGAGTAATGACTATCAACAATTAAGGTAAAGGGGCAAACTTGGAAAACAAAGAGAAAATGCATTGAAATCTTGAAAAAGCAGATATTGTGGGACAAAATTTTTCTGCTAAAACAACAGATAATTTGGGACGGAGGGAGTATTATTTTTTTTAAATTTCTGAACTGAGATTTCTTGGGAAAGGTTAATGTTTTGGAAATTTACTATGGTTTAGTTTAGTCATTAATCCTGTTTTTTTGGAAATGGCACATCTAATTTGGACTTACCGAATTCAAAAGTTTACACTTCCATTCACAGATACTGCCGGACTGGAGATAAGTCTACAAGAAACTATTTGGAAAAAATACATTGTTTGACCAAGTAATCTAAGAAGAATCGACTTCAAGACTGGTGGTGTTAGAGATCATTTGCCAAATTTGCAAGATCATGCATATAATCCCTTGTATCTACTCTTGGGAAGATTTAATGTTAGTAAAATCTTACTAAAACTAGTACTCAAAGCTTTTAAGATTAGTTTGACTTTAGAATACTCACCAGTTTGATTTATTAAATTGATCTTGAAGCGACTCTTATTTTATTAGAAAAAAAAGAGGACTCTTGATTTTGGGATGGAAGGAATGTTTTTTGAGAAAACACTTGGCTTCAATGTAGCTTCTGCTCCCAACAATCAAAACCCCCTATGTTGCATATAACATATTTGTTTCAATTACGTCAATATGTTACTATAACTCTGCTACATAGGCTATTCTCTTTATCATCTTCTGTAGTCGTTCATGACTTCATGATGCCACATACCTTGAGCAACTTAACAAGTGAAAGTAAATTAATCATGTCATTCTGCCGAAGTTGAATTATTTACAGAATTCAGCTTTGTCATCAAATATGGATATAAGTGTACCACCCGAATCCCATATGAGATAATTTGATATGTATATATGGTCCTAAGCCTACTACCAATATTATCTTCAGTTATGACCTTTTGAATGAGCCTATGGTGGGCTAAAATAACCTGAGACAGTGAATTGAGCCTTGACACAATTTGATTTGATTCAGACTCGGGATTTGACTCGGGTTGTTACATATTATACCGCGGTGAGTAAAACATATTCTTGAGGATTGTTGCAACCTGTCCTATCATTAGATATGCAATGAACTGATCTTCCTCTGTCAGTCGTCTTTTTAATTTCTGTAAGCATTGTGTTGTGAATTTGAGATTAGAGTAGATTATTTGTTCTCTGTTGAATAGTGTGCTTTTGTTGAATGAATACATCTAATTGAGATTTCTGTAGTTAAAAGTTATATTCCATATTCAGCCCATGAATATGCTAACATGCTAACCACTGGTGCTTCTTTATCTTAAGTCTTGCTATCTGCAATACTCTTATATTCATACAATCTTTTTAGTTTCTTATAATACAAACAGCTTCTTATGCTATCTCTTTTTTATCCAGAAACTAAACAGGAAGCTTGTTCATGTAAGCATTGGGCTAGTATTCATGCTTTGCTGGCCACTGTTTAGGTAATCTACATTACCAAACACAGAAGCTTTTCATTCTATCTGATATCTGCCAAGTGATAGAGCTAGTAATGATTGTTGCAGTTCCGGTCGTCAAGGAGCACTTTTCGCAGCTCTTATTCCTGGAGCCAATATAATAACAATGCTTCTTATGGGACTTGGAATATGGAAAGATGAGGCCACTGTCAAATCAATGAGCAGATTTGGAGATTACAGGTAACATCTGGTAAAGAGTGAAGTTGGTTGTTCATGTCTACTGTATCATCTATCGTAGAGAATTGGTATCTTATATATGTCCCTTGGACTTGTAGCCCAGCTAGAGAGTTCCCTGCAGAGTGGCCTAATTTCCTGTTGTTTCTTTTGTTATTTATTTTTTTATTCCAATGTTAGCCCAAAATAGAAAAAGATTCAATACTCAAAGTACCAGATGAATTTCTGACTAAATTACTTCTAATATTCTAATAAGTATGGGTTGGAAGATCATGAATTACCCTAGCTTAGGTCTGTTAATCAAGAAGCTCATTGAGGCTTATGCAGAAACAAGATGGATCAAGGATGAAGCTTTACAATTGAAGATCTATTGCCTTTAAAACCAGAGCTTGAATAGCAGCAACCGTCACTCAGTATGTTTGCTAGTGTTAACTTTAGGTGTCATTTAGGTGCTTTGACGTAATGTAGCATGGTCTATTGTTGAACATACCTGCCCTTTATAGCATTGTTATCAAGTCATCGCCTAGGCGTCGCCTAGGCGACGACAAGGCGTCCAGTCGGTACATTTTGGGAATTCATTTGGGCGACTTGGTTGGAGGGGAGAAAGGTGACCGCTCAGCCAACGACTAGGACGACTATTAGGACGATTTGCTCGCGACTTGGGCAACTATATGCCTAAGCGGTCAGAGCGGGTTCTCGAAGCTTAATTAGGTTAAAAAGAAGAAGAGTAAAGTTCGATTCGACTGATCTTAAACCTAATCGACTCACCTCTTCTTCTTCTCTTCTTCAGTTCTTCTACTCTTCTTCAATCTATCTAACAAAATACCACCCTAATAAATTATTTGGGCTGTCCAAAGTTTGGGATAAATTTCACCGTTCATGTAGTGTCGGAGGCACGGAACACATCTAGTACTCATATATTCTTCTTCTTTTCTTCTTCTCTTCTTTGAGACTCCGACTCATTCTTTTTTTTTTTTTTTTTGTTTCTAATTCTCTCTGTTCTGCTCTGCTCTATTATGCACTTCTGCGGCTGTTATGGTCTATGGGTCTGCTGGGCTAGTGGGCTGCTCTTAATTTTTTGTTTAGTGGGATGCGTACTGTGGTCTATGGGTCTGATTTATGAGTCTGATTTGCACTGGTTGTAGTATACTAGTAGGTTATTTTTTCATAGCAGCCCAATTCTCATTGTAATTTTGCAATTTGCAGTTCCAACTCTTTTGGATTTTGGACAAATCAAACAAAAATAAATATATTTGTTGTTTCAAGAAAATAAAAATAATATTAGCAGTAGCAGAAGAAAAAAAAAAAAATATTATTTAACAAACTAATGTAGTTCAAATGAATGAGTTGATTGGAATGTAATTAATTATTAACTAATGCAGTTCAAAGAAAATAAAAATAAAAATAATTTAGCAGTAGCAGGAAATTGGAATGTAAATAATTATTAAATAATGCAGTCCAAAGGAATGTGTTGATTTTTTGTGTTGAATTTGTTACTTAGTAGTTATGAATGTGATGTGATGTTGCTTGTTTGTGTAATTGTATTTTATAGATAATAAAATTATTCATTTTGTCTTGATCTTGTTCACTTCTTGTTGTGATTTGATATACTACAACCTGTATTATAAATATGCTAAATCATTAGAAAATTAATATATCAATATTCATATAAATATTAAATATATATAATTTTATTTGTATAAAATTTACATTTTTAATGACTTGTGGACGATTAGTTGGGCGCCTAAGTCTTAAACATAACATAAATAGTCTTAACATCAACATTCTTAAATACTAAACAAGTCTTCATCACTTGTTCGCTTCGCCTTTGCCCTTACTAGTAGATGGCTCATCAACGCTTTCAACCTTAGCTGTAATGTTATTATACAAGAGTGAGTAACAATTGCCCACAAGTTTAACAATAGTAATAATAATAACATGCGAATAAACAATGTATACTGAACAAAAGAAAGTTCGGCTTTTGAATCAAGATTAGAATAGGAATCAAAAGTACATCTGAGGGTCATAAGACCATGAACTATGTCTCAGGTTATCAAGTATTTCTACTTTAAACATTTAACAGTCACAAGACTATATGGATCTTATTTCTCGTACTTAGGAGGATCAACCCTTAGTACTATGTATGTGCACAACAATTTAACACTATCGCGTAATATAATCCCATGTAACAAGGTTGTTCATCTCAGCTTTGACATTTGAGTCCGCACCAAAGGAAGTTTGGTTTGGATCAACTTCAAGGGTAATTTAGAGTTCAATAATCAACTAAGGATTAGTCGAATCCCTAGCCATTCAAGGTTTCAATACGATAATGTAATCAATATTTAAATCAAAGATTGAATCTCAACTTTATACAATTGAGTGAACATTGTATAACAGAAGTAATACTTCAAAAGAGATAGAACATTTCATTTGGAATCATGAACTTGAATAATTAAGTTTTGAACAGTTCGAAATAAGAATATGAAACTTGCTCAATAATAATAATGTTTAAGAACTTCCTCAATGGAAGTTTAGAGAAGACTTGCTCAATCATAACAAAATATAGAATAAGAATTTGCTCAATGTAAGATTAGGGTTTGGAAACTTGCGTAATTGTAATCGAGATAGGGTAAAAAAACTTGCCTTGTGCATAAGCTATAAAATTACAATTCACGTTCTCCAATTATCCTACATACATGTCATTTAAATTCACAATCTCAATTAGCCACAATGCGACCAAATTGCTTAGTTACACATCCGTCTTACATTCTTTATCTCTAGGTTTAATTATACTAATCACATAACACAATTGAAATCTTTACTAGCACGTAACATGAGGTCGTAGCATTTAAATCACATTTCCAATTCCTATCAACATCAAACCTCAGTTATTATCAATTAGTTAAATCATAGTCTTACAATCATCAAACTTGACTTACAATGTGATTATAATATGGTTTAACATCAAATAATATAATTAACATATTTTTATGTCAATTAGATTAGGTTACAATTACAGTTTCTGGACTTGAACAATTAAAAATCTCATTTCAGGCAAAAGCGCAGTGGCGTTCTTGACTCTACCATTTGAACTAAAATTGGTAGCTGTGACTCAATTTGCTGCTGACTCCCACCATTTGAACTAGGATCAATTTGCCATGGCTGGGACTTTAGGCTAAGTGCGGCGTTGTAGCTCAGACTTTTAGGCTTAAGTCCGCGCTGCTGGCTCGGATTTTAAGCCTAAATCTATGTACAGCATTGTAAAAGCGCTAGTTCCAAAATCCGAAGTTCGCGAAAAATACAGAACATGGCCAAATTAGGCCAAAACTTCGCTTAAACAACGAATTCAATATTATTACCTATAAGTTCTGAACTCTACAAAAACGTTTTACAACATTCATAACATGATTTTAACAACTTAAGTCACATAAACAACTAAATTTGAACCCATATTTTTCATGTTCTTGCTATTTTTTTTCAAAGTTTCATCAAATTTCATAAAATCACATATTACAGATTCTTTATAACACCAAATCAGTCCGTTTAAGTTTCGTTCTTTTCGTTTTTACATGTATAAACATAATCAATATTATCAATTCACCGATTAATATGCAATTTAAACATAAATTTTCATACTTTTAAGCCATATTCATACATATTTCTCTGTAAACTACAAAACTCCAATTTAAACAATGTTTCATGGATTTGATTACTCTAAATCGAATACAAATCATATACAAATGGATTATGCATACTAATAAACATATATAATCAATCCCTTAACAAATTGGCCATCAAACTCCATTTACAGAGAACTAAAATAAACTTTCATGGAGAAACTCAAGAACATAATTTTAAAACTTGAGATTAAGGAATTACCCTTGATTTCTCTACTTAGATTGCTAGAATGTGAAAGAAAGCTTCTTTAATTCTCTAACTTCTTCAATCTCAATGATTCTCAAATTTTCTCTCTTTTTCTCTGTGTTATGCTCCCCAAACTAAACAATATATGATATACTATAAGTATATAATATAACTGATGCGTACATGGATAGCAGTTAGGTGCAGTATGGCCTTAATTGCTCCCATGTCCTCAAGGCCATGTTTGGTTAGCTCATTAAAGGCTCATTTTCCATTTATTTTAATTAACTTGTTTATTATGTAGTTTATTCGTCACACTTTAATCAAATAATATTACTTAAACCCAATAAAATAAAAGGCAATATTACTTATTAAATCAATTTATCACATAATTAAAATTCTCATTTATTAATTATGACAAATCATTAAATCTCTAATTAATTATTAAACTAATTAGAATAACATTATAATTAATAACAACTCATTTAATTTAATAATCTCAATTAAATTCACACTTTGAACTATAAAATTATTCCACATTAATCTAATCAATGTAACACATTTAATTAATCTACCACAATTTCATCAAATATTTATTTAACTCAATAAATAAATCAACAAAAATATTTATTTAATTCGATAAATATTTAATATTAATTACAAAAGTCTCGTTCGTCACATCTTTCTCCCTTTAAAAGGATTCTGTTCCCAGGATCACGATTCACTTATTTCGTCCCGTTGCATTCTCCCCTCTTACAAAGATTATGTTCTTCAAGTTCTCACGTAGCTTAAGCAAATAAATGAGGATAATTTTTCATCATTTGTTCTTCAAGTTCTCACGTAGCTTCTTTAGCATTGTAGTTCCTCCACATTATCTCAACAGAAGGTATTACTTTATTTTTGAGTACTTGTTCTTACCTGTCGACTATCTGAACAAGAATCTCTTCATAAGATGAATCTTTCTCAAATTGTAAGGGTTCATATTTGATAACGTGCTTGTAATTGGCTTTTTCGGTCGTAACACGGAAACATGGAAAACATTATGGATATGCCCTAATGCCGGAGGTAAGGCTACCTCATACGCGACTTCACCAATTATCCTCAATACTTCAAAGGGTCCAATGAACCTCGGGCTCAATTTACCTTTCTTGCCAAATCTGATTTTTCCTTTCCAGGGAGGTACTTTTAAGAAAACGAAGCTACCAATTTGAAATTCTCGATTCTGTCAATGTTGATTGGTGTACTTCTTCTGCCTATCCTGAGGCAGCTATCAATCTTGTCCAGATTACCTTGACAATCTCGACGGTTTGTTGTACTAATTCTAGTCCTAGTAATTGACGTTCGCCAACTTCATCCCAGCATAATGGAGTTTTGCACTTTCTGCCGTACAATGCTTCGTAAGGCGGCATGCCAATACTTGCGTGGTAACTGTTATTGTAAGAGAATTCCATCAATGGTAGATGATTATTCCAATTTCCTTTGAAGTCTGTGATACAAACATATCCTCCAATGTTTGGATTGTTCTTTCACTCTGCCCGTCTGTCTGAGGATGATATGCCGTACTCATTCTTAACTGCGTTCCCAAAGCATTCTGTAGTCGCTTCCAGAAGTTCCATGTGAACTGCGGATCTCGATCAAAGACTATAGACACTAGAACACCGTGCCTTGAAACAATTTTCTTCACATACAATTTTGCCAACTGATCTAAGTTAAATCTGACCTTGATCGGTAAGAAGTGTACTGATTTCGTCAAGTGGTCTACGATAACCCATACTGCATCAAAACCTTTCTGAGTCGTTGGAAGACCTACCACAAAATCCATCGTAATATGTTTCCACTTCCATTATGGGATTTCTAACGGTTGTAGCAACCCACTTGGCCTTTGATGTTCTGCTTTAATCCTCTGACATGTCAAACACTTGGCCACACAATCGAAAACGTCCCTCTTCATATTCAGCCACCAAAAAAGCTTTCGGAGATCTTAGTACATCTTCGTACCCCCGGATGAATCGAATACCTTGAGCTATGAGCCTTGCTCAAAATTTGCTCTTTAACTTTTAGTACTGGCAGAACCCAAATTCTTTTTTCGAATCTCAATAACCCTTCTGTATCGACTGTGAATTTCACTTCATCACCTTCAGATATTCTTTTCCTTATCTTTTCACATTCCTCATCATGAAGTTGTGCTTCCTTGACCTTATCCATCGAAGTTGGACCAGTTTCCATTTGGAATAGTTTTTCATTCGACTCTTTCAGATATTTCACTTCCAATTCCAGCTTCACCATCGCTGAAATTAGTTCCTCCCGAGCAGTTAACGTAAATAGTTTCTCCCGACCCTTTCTGCTTAAGGAGGCGGCAACAACATTCGCTTTACCCGGATTTTATAAAATCTCACAGTTATAATCCTTTATTAACTCCAACCATATCCTCTGACGCATGTTCAAATCTTTCTGTGAAAATATAGTTTAGGCTCTTATGGTTTGTATATATCTCACACTTCTCCCGTAGAGATAGTGCCTCCATATCTTCAAAGCAAACACTACCGCGACCAATTCCAAATCATGGGTCGGATACCCCTTCTCATAATCCTTCAGTTGACGTGACGCATACACAATGACTTTGCCGTTCTGCATAAGCACACAACCTAGTCTTTTATGCAATGCATCACTATACACTACAAAATTTCCCGTGCTATCCGGAAAAGATAACACAGGTGTCGTACTCAACCTCTTTTTCAGCTCTGGAAAATTTTCCTCACACTTCTCCGTCTAGAAGAACTTCACCGATTTCCTAGTCAAATTCGTTAGCGGAGTCGCGATTTTGGAAAAATCTTGAATAAATCTTCTGTAATAACCTGCCAATCCTAGAAAACTTCTTACTTCCGAAGATGTCTTCGGCTGATCCCAGTTCATCACAGCTTCAACCTTCGAGGGATCTATCGAAATTCCGTCCTTGTCAATCATATGCCCATGAAATTGCACATGCTCTTTCCATAATTCACATTTCGAAAACTTGGCGTACAACTTCTCTCTTCTTAATGCTTCCAATGTCACCTTCAAATGTTCCACATACTTTTCCATGGTCTTAGAATATACCAGAATATCGTCGATGAACACCACCACGAATTTATCCAAAAACAGTTTAAACACTCTGTTCATTAGGTCCATAAATGCTGCATGAGCATTCGTAAGACCAATTGACATCACTAGAAACTCATAATGACCATACCGAGTCCTGAATGCTGTCTTCGGTACATCCTCCTTTCTCACCTTCAACTGATGGTACCCACTTCTCAAGTCTATCTTTGAGAAATACCTAGCTCCTTTCAACTAGTCAAACAGGTCGTCAATCCTTGGCAATGGGTACTTATTCTTAATTGTAACCTTGTTTAATTCTTTGTAATCAATGCAAAGTCGCATCGACCCATCCTTCTTTTTGACAAACAACACCGGCGCTCCCCACGGTGATTCGCTCGGTTGGATATACTTCTTGTCTAAAAGTTCTTGAAGTTGAACCATCAATTCTTTCATCTCCACCGGAGCCATACGGTACGGGGCCTTCGATATTGGGGCAGTTCCCGGCATTAAGTCGATCACAAATTCAATTTCTCTGTCAGGCGGCAGTCCTGGCAGATCATCTGGAAATACGTCTCCAAAGTCTTTAACGACATGTATCTTTTTTAGCTTCGCACTCCTTTCGAGTATCAACTATGTTGGCTAAATATCCTACATAACCTTATCTCAACAACTTTCTGACCTGCATCGTCGTTAGACAACTCGCTTTTTTAGGCGACTAGCTGCCATAAAATACAACCTTTGACGGGGTCATAAGGTTTACACACTTCCTTTGGCAATCAATTACCGCACCATAATTAAATAGCTAATCCATTCCCAAAATGACGTCAAATTCCCCAAGTTTAATCGAGATTAGATCTACCATCATCTCGTAACAGGAATTACTTTCCTATTCGCAATCTCTATGTTCAAAGGGTATACTAATTCCTCTTTAGGCAAATTCAAATTCTTAGCAAAATCGTCGGATATAAATGGACAATTAGCACCCGAATCAAATAATACGTAAGCATTAATATCATTAATCGGAATGATACCTGACACCACAACTCGTGACTGCACAACATCTTGCACGGTTATGTTGAAAGTTCTGGAAGTGGGTCGGTTTGGTGGCGTCGGTCCAGTGATAGCCAGAGTGCTACCACCGTTGTTTCCCTTACTTCCACCTGCTCCTGCTCCTCTTGCTGCCTTCTTGGGACAGTCCCTAGCCAGATGATCCCTCGACCCGCAAGTGAAACAATTGCCCTTCTTTTCTTAGGATTAGGACAATTTGGCGCTATGTGGCCTTCATGACCACAATTGTAGCAAACCCCCTTCCCCTTCATGCATACCCCCAGGTGATTCTTTCTGCAAGTAGGACAAGCCTCCACCTTCTT
Organism: Panax quinquefolius; assembly: GCA_020205615.1. NCBI lineage: Eukaryota > Viridiplantae > Streptophyta > Magnoliopsida > Apiales > Araliaceae > Panax > Panax quinquefolius. Next base: position 41,852,484 of record CM035160.1, read on the forward strand.
CTTCTGACTTCATTGCTGATTCCTAGTAGACATATTATCATTCCACTTCCTCTTCTGACTATGACCATCACCACTATTGTTGCCACTAGCCTTGTTGTTCTCACCTTCATTCTTCTTCTTTTTCTGTTCCTGATTGTACCTGGTCAAAGCATCGCTTCCACCTTCTGCAATGATTGCCTTCTCCTAAACTCCCGTAAAAGTGTTCAATTAGAACATTGACACCTCTTCTGACTATGACCATCACCACTATTGCTGCCACTAGCCTTGTTGTTCTCACCTTCATTCTTCTTTTTCTGTTCCTAATTGTACCTGGTCAGAGCATCGCTTCCACCTTTTGCAATGATTGCCTTCTCCAAAACTCCCGTAAAAGTGTTCAATTAGAACATTGACACCTTGCTGTACAACCGTGGCTTCAACCCCTGTTCAAACCTCTTAGCTTTCCTCTCATCTGTATTCACCTTATAAGTTGCGAACCTAGCCAACTCATTAAACTTCGCCGCATATTCTGGCACCGACATGTTACCCTGCTTCAACTTCAGAAATTGAACCTCCATCTGGTTCTGAGAGCTCGTTGGGAAGTACATCTTTTTGAACCTATCCCATGCGATCACACCTTGTCCTCTTCTAACCTTGTTCGCCTGCCACAAGTAGCTGGCCTCTGACTTCAGCATAAACGTTGCAAAGGCGGTCTTCTGATCATTGTTGACCTTTGCAACGTCAAATACCTTCTCCATTTCCATAATCCAGGTCTGAGCTTCGACTGGATTCATGGATCCCCTAAACTCTGGCGGTCCTACCGCCTTGAAATCCTTAAACGAGATAGCTTGAGCTTGCGGTTGATTCGCAAGTGCTCCAGCTAACAGGTTTACCAACTTCTGAAAATGATTATCGTTGACATTGTCGTTGTTGTTGTTGTTGTTGTTGTTGTTCATGGATCCTTCCTGAGCTTGTTGACTTGTCAGGCGTCTTCTTGGCAGCATTTTCTGTTTAAGATATATGCTTATTAGATCATTATTCAATTCTTAAGTATTTAAGACTTAAAACATTTTAAGATTATCACTTAACATATAACATCTTGAATAAACATTGATATTTTATTCATTAATAACTTTTAAAATATAGAAAGATAGCATCACTGTTATTTATATCAACTATCCCAAGATAAAGAATATTCAGGATTAAATCATCATATTCCATTGCTTATATCCGCACTGGAATTTACATTATTAACTACTATAGGTATTCACATAACTCATACTGTTCCTATCACGACCTACTAAGATGTTGAACAGCTTCTCCGCGCTCTTCTTTCATGATACGGAACATCGTCCTACGATCCAGCATGTACCAAGGCAAGTCCTTGAACTAGCCTGGATAATACATAACTCGATCCTGAGCTCTGTTCGTCGCAGTGTGGAAGGCACAATCCATCTCTCCCATCTTGTCATTCTTTGCTTGCACCTCTTCCTCGGCTACATCTGCATGCTGGGAAGCCTCCTCGTAAGCATCTTTAGCCCCGGTTCTCTTCGTGAACTCTTCTTTCAGATCATCCTTCAGCTTCGCAACCTCTGCCATCAGCTGCTCCTTATCCCCCTCTGTGTGAACTAACTTCCACTCCACATTCCCAAGACGTACATCAAGATCCTGGATTTCCTCATCTTTTTGATCTCTAGTGGTCTGACGTTCATCTGTCAGCTCCTCCAATTCTCTGACTCTATCCTGAAGCTCAATGTTACGGTCATACACCTCGTCATACATCTGAGCTGTAATAGAGTTCAGTGGGAACTCTTCTTCCTCATCTGTCCGTAGTAGCTCCACAGGATCCTCCCAATCCGTCTCTATCTCATCCTCCTGATCAAACTCATGCTCATGCTCATGCTCATGCTCATGCTCATGCTCATGCTCATGCTCTTGACCAACAACAGTGATCAATGGAGATGACTCTCTCTATACCAACTGTTCCAGGACGACATAAATGTCTCGCGGCTCCTCCTTTCTAGGCGCTCGGGGTTCCTCCTCCCCAGCCCGACTAGATTCTCCAACGTTAGACATCATGACAACAAAGTTTTATGTTTTTGTTACTAATCGATACCCGCGAGCATATAAGCTTATCACATAAGCACAAAGTCTATTATTTTCAATGAATTAAGGAATTCATTTCTTAAAACTTGATAAGAGTTTATCACCACAATTTTCTCAATCTCCTATAAGGCTACTACCTAAGATTTTTTCCCCACCTAAGGTTCATAACCTACAACTTTGATACCAACCCGTGACACCCCCAAATTCCGGTACTCGAATTTCCCACAGATTTGGTGTTCACTCACCAAAATAAATAACATCTAACTACCCATAATAATGATAACAATAAAATTGAAATAGAAGTCCTCCCAATAAAGGGTTACAACAGCTTAAACAAAATCAATCCCAGGTAATCTAACCTTAATACATCAATGCGGAAACATAACATATTCTAAATAAGTCTTAAACATAACATAAATAATCTTAACATCAACATTTTTAAATAATAAACAAGTCTTCATCACTTACTTGCTTTGCCTTTGCCCTTATTAGTAGATGACTCATCAACTCTTTCAAACTTAGTTGCAATGTTATTAAGCAAGAGTGAGCAACAATTGCCCACAAGTTTAACAATATTAATAATAATAACATGCGAATAAACAATGGATACTGAACAAAAGAAAGCTCGACTTTTGAATCAAGATTTGAACATGAATCAAAAGTACATCTGAGGGTCACAAGACCATGAACTATGTCATAGGTTATCAAGTATTTCTACTTTAAACCTTTAACACTCATAAGACTATATGTACCTTACTTCTCGTACTTAGGGGGATCAGCCTATGTGCACAACATCTTAACGCTATCGCGTAATATAATTCAATGTAACATGGTTGTTCATCTTAGCTTTGACATTCGAGTCCGCATCAAAGGAAGTTTGTTTGGATTAACTTCGAGGGTAATTTAGAGTTCAATAATCATCAGTTAAGGATTAGTCGAATCAATAAGGATTCCCTAGCCATTCAAGGTTTCAATACGATAATGTAATTGATATTTAAATCAAAGATTGAATCTCAACTCTATACAATTGAGTGAACATTGTATAACAGAAGTAATACTTCAAAAGAGATATAACATTTCATTTGGAATCATGAACTTGAATAATTAAGCTTCGAACAGTTCGAAATAAGAATATGAAGCTTGCTTAATAATAATAATGTTTAAGAACTTCCTCAATGGAAGTTTAGAGTTAGAAAACTTGCTCAATTATAACAAAATATAGAATAAGAATTTACTCGATGTAAGATTAGGGTTTGGAAACTTGCGTAATTGTAATCGAGATAGGGTAAGAAAACTTGCCTCGTGCATAAGCAATAAAATTACATTTCACGTTCTCCAATTATCATACATACATTTCATTTAAATTCACAATCTCAATTAGCCACAACGCGACCAAATTGCTTAGTTACACATCCGTCTTACATTCTTTATCTCTAGGTTTAATTATACTAATCACATAGCACAATTGAAATCTTTACTAGCACGTAACATGAGGTCGTAGCATTTAAATCACATTTCCAATTCCTATCAACATCAAACCTCAATTATTATTAATTAGTTAAATCATAGTTTTACAATTATCAAACTTGACTTACAATGTGATTATAATCTAGTTTAACAATAAATAATATAATTAACATCTTTTTATGTCCATTAGATTAGGTTACAATTACATTTTCTAGACTTGAACAATTAAAAATCTCATTTTTGGGCAAAACTGCCAAGTGGCGTTACAGCTCCACCATTTGAACTAAAAGCGCAATCTGCTGGCTCGGACTTTAGGCTTAAGTGCAAGGCCATGACTTGGACTTTAGGCTTAAGTCTCGGCTGCGGCCGCAATTTTGTGTCTTTATGACTTGGATTTTAAGCAAAATATGGTATTTATGACCTGAGCGCCGAGTTCGAATCTGAAGTTCGTGAAAAACACAGAACATGGCCAAATTAGGCCAAAACTCCGCTCAAACAACGAATTCAATATTACCCATAAGTTCTGAACTCTACAGAAACGTTTTACAACATTCATAGCATGATTTTAACAACTTAAATCACATAAACAACTAAATTTGAACCCATAATTTTCATGTTCTTGTAATTTTTTTCAAAGTCATCAAATTACATAAAATCACATATTACAGATTCGTTATAACACCAAATTAGTCCGTTTAAGTTTCTTTCTTTTCGTTTTTACATGTATAAACATAATCAATTATCAATTCACCGATTAATATGCAATTTAAGCATAAATTTTCATACTTTTAAGCCATATTCATAATATTTCTCTGTAAACTACAAAACTCCAATTTAATCACTATTTCATGGATTTGATTACTCTAAATCACATACAAATCATATACAAATGGATTATGCATACTAATAAACATATATAATCAATCCTTTAACAAATTGGCCATCAAACTCCATTTACAGAGATTAAGGAATTACCCTTGATTTCTCTACTTAAATTGCGAGAATGTGAAAGAAAGTTTTTTTAATTCTCCAACTTCTTCAATCTCAATGATTCTCAAATATTCTCTTTTTCACTCTATGTTATGCTCCCCAGACTAAACAATATATGATATATTATACGTATATAATATAATTGATGCGTACATGGGTAGCTGTTAGGCGCAATATGACCTTAATTGCTCATGTCCTCAAGGTCATGTTTGGTTAGCTCATAAAAGGCTCCTTTCCCATTTATTTTAATTAACTCGTTTATTATATAGTTTATTCGTCACACTTTAATCAAATAATATTATTACACCCAATTAAATAAAAAGCAATATTACTTATTAAATCAATTTATCACATAATTAAAATTCTCACTTATTAATTATGACAAATCATTAAATCTCTAATTAATTATTAAACTAATTAGAATAACATTATAATTAATAACAACTCATTTAATTTAATAATCTTAATTAAATTCACACTTTGAACTATAAAATTATTCAACATTAATTTAATCAATGTAACACACTTAATTAATCTACCACAATTTCATCAAATATATAAATTAATAAATAAATCAATAAAAATATTTATTTAATTCAATAAATATTTAATATTAATTATAAAAATCTCGTTCGTCACATTGTCAGCTTCTTGTGATGTGATATGCTATAACATGCATTTTGAATATGAAAAATCATTAAAAATATAAAAATATAAATATTCATATAAATGTTAAACATATATAATTTTATACGTATAAAATTTACATTGTTAACGACTTGTCGATTTGCAGACGACTAGTCAAGCGCTTTGTCGACTAAACGCTTAAGCTCCCGGTTGTCGCTTTGCCTCGACTTGGCGCCTTGATAACTATGGTTGCCTTTCTTCATAAGTCAAACTTCAAACACATAGATATTAATTATTGATATGGAGTGTTGAAAAAGATATAACTAGAAAATGTATTTTTTTTAACTTAGGAATATATGTAAGGTCTAGGAATATTGCTGAAAATTTGAAAATCATTAGTCACTATGTCATATTACACAATTGACAATTGTATCATTTTCTTTTATATTTAAATTTGAATATTATACAATTATATATATATATATATATATATATATATATATATATATATATATATATATATAGCGAAACTCTCTCCAAATAACAAGCTATAGCAACGATTTTTTCCGTCGCTATAGCATAAAAAACCGGCTTTCTATGCTATACGACGGAAAAAAATCGTCGTTATAACCGGTTCGTTCTTAGCTTGCTCTTTCTAGTTCGCTGGAGAAGCGGACTATATATATATATATATATAGGGATATGATCCATAGCAATTATTTGCTATGGAGGAAATTTGGGCAAATAGCATCATATCTGTCCATTCTATGAATCAAGGGCGTAGATTAAAAAATAGGAATGGGCTTACGCTGTAGCGTCTAGCGTATGTTAAATTTATTAAAGACACTTACGCTACACTTACGCTACTCCAAGTAGCGTACAAACAAAATTTCATTAGAGGACCAATTTGCCCTGATTAAAAAACAATTCTCTGACTAAATTGCCCAAAAGGTATAATTGAATTGTTAAGCAAATAAAATCAATTTGACTGCGCAAGTTCCGAGGAGGCCTAGTTTGACGGCCACCATATAGGAGTAGATTGTCAAGACTATTCATGCATGCGGAATGTTGGTTCACACGCCATTGAACGCATTTGGATTGAATGAACCAAGGTATTTGAAGTGTATGTTTTGTTGGTGGTGGTGATGGTGGTTATTATCATAAAATGATATAATTATCACATATATTTATTTTATTGTAATAAATTTTATTTCACCTTCTTCTCTACATGTAATAATAAAACAAAAGAATGAATTTTCATTCCATTAGAATGATTTATCCTCTAAAATAATTAACAAATTCACTATTTTTATTCTATTATTTCTTCTATTTTATTCCCTTAATTTCAAACGTAGCATGAGGATCGATGGAACAAAAGATTTGCATTTTATATAATTTTTGAACTTGGTTGTTAAATTTTAAAATTGTTGCCAGTTATTTAGATTATGAATTAATGCAACAAATTTTATACTTATCGCTATTTATTAAGTTTAGAATATTTATGATTATATAGACTATATAAAACCAAATTAAATCATGATCAGTTCAAATCAATTTCAAATTTTAAGAATTAATTTATAAATTGTACTATTTAATAAACTTTAATTTTTCATGGGTCGGATGTAGTATATATAATTCTAATTGTCTTGTTATATTTTTGGTATTGTGGTGTGCCATGATCTATATATGCAGTATTTAGGGTTAAAAATGAAAAAGAGCATTTAATTTATAGATGAGCTATTACTTTTAATTATATTTACCTAATAATATTGTTCCCCAATTAAATAATGCATCTTCTATCATGTCATGCTATTCAAAATACACAAGCAATATATCATGATGGGTGATTCAGGTAAAACCCATAACCGAACAAAACCAAAGCAGTGCATGCAGGTTTAAATTTCAAGTTGTGTGGGCTAGCGAAATAAAATGATCGACGGTTTAAAATAGATAATTGTTAAATTCATAATATTTTTTATTATTTTTACAATAAAAATATCGTGATAGATGTATAGAGCTATAAGATTTATAACAACATTTTTGTTATAAAAATAATAATTTCTATTATGAATTTAATAATTTTATTTAAAATAAAGAGATTCTCAGATTGTGCTCCATCTCATATATACCGTCATCATCATCATAAACAAAATTTCATTTTGTTTATACGCTACTTGGAGTAGCGTAAGTGTCTTTAATAAATTTACCATACGCTAGACGCTCCAGCGTAAGCCCATTCCTATTTTTTAATCTACGCCCTTGATTCATAGAATGGACGGATATGATGCTATTTGTCCAAAATTTCTCCATAGCAAATAATTGCTATGAATCATATCCCATATATATATATATATATATATATATCAAGTATTAATCCGAGAGTTAGGTACCTATTTTTAAGAATACATCACCATCCCTGGTGTGAGAGTTTCATGTATCTATAATGGAATCTCATTTAGATTGTGCGTAATGTCCTGCTGCTATATTTCAGTTAATATATCGTAATATATTATACTGTGAATTTGAGGACATGTATTTGCCATATATCTCAAAATTTTGCATTCTTATTTTAAGCGCTAGTTTAGGGCATAACTTGTATATTTATTGATTGTTAAAAGTCCTATCTAACAATCTTATTAGCTGGTATCAACAAACCTTTCCCACCAAAATATCTAAAAAATTAATGCTTTAAAATATTGTGTATCAAAGGCTACCAACTCGAGCTTGAGCAACCTAATACTTTGCAATCTTTGGCTCATTTGTAGACTTACCAGAATGGAATTTTTGTGAGCATTTGGTGTTTTAGACAAACAGGGATCTGGATGATACTGGACTCATGCTTCAATCATAAAACATCTGTATCCCTTGATTGGTTATATGTTTCTTGTAATGGCTTTTAAGTTTGTTCTCTTATTACTTGGGGCATCAGGGAACTTCTGAAGGGACCGCTGTATTATGCTTCCACAATTACCTTAGCTTGTGCAATTTATTGGAGAAGTTCCCCTATTGCAATTGCTGCAATTTGCAACCTCTGTGCCGGAGATGGTATGGATCTTTGAGATGATTGTGTGCGCATTTTCTTAATTTAGTTGTGCGGGGACTCTACAGGCCAGATAAATATAAATTCTCATGTGAATTGAAAAATATAAAACTTGCTTTGGAAATTGTCCAAATATCGGATACTACACATTAAGTTTTTGTTTATTATTCTTTATCTGGATTCAGGATTAGCTGACATCATTGGAAGGCGATTTGGAAGCCATAAGCTCCCGTACAACAGGAACAAATCCATTGCTGGTAGTATTGCAATGATGACTGCTGGTTTTATCGCATCTATCGGGTAACTTCCTTTAACCTCTTATGAGCATATGTGGAAACTATACGAGTTCTTGCTAAATTACAACTATTGTCACAGGTATATGCATTATTTTGCGTTCTTTGGGTACCTCGAGGAAAGTTGGGAAATGGTTTTGGGTTTCTTGGTTGTTTCTCTTGCCACAACACTGGTGGAATCCCACCCTATAAGCACTGAGCTTGATGACAACCTAACAGTTCCCCTTGCCTCATTGTTGGTGGGAGTTTTTGTGTTGTAGTATTTTCATTGATAGTGATTGAGCACAAAAGAAAATTAATGGGCAGGCAATGTATCCATTATGTCTTTATAGGAATGCTGTTAGATAACTGTACAAAAAATTGTCTAATTTACTTGGACAAATCATTAATGGATCAGTACAACCCATCAATACTTTGTCTAAGCTAGATAGTTTTTGTCTAGTATCCTAACATTTTTGGCTTTATAATTGTGTATATTGTTGTAACAACGGTCAGTGTACTTTCTTAATTGCTAGATCAGTGTTGATTTCAAGTCCTTATCTAGATATGATGTTATTCAATTGTTTTAATTTAGCCACAATTGTTTTTTTCATCCACTTTTGCTCTCGTTAAATGGTTGTATCACAATTTTAAATGACTCTTTGACATATATTTTGCATAATTGGTAAAATTTTAATTTTCTCATGCTGATAAATGTTGGAATTTAATCACATATGGGTACTGTTTGTAACAACTTTTCACTTACCAGCTTCTAGCTCTAGGCCTAAAGTTGATGTGACGTACCGAAATTTGGTCTATTTTTACACCCGAATTCGTACACCACGAATACATTTCATTCCAAACATATATCATTATATAGCTAAATATATTAACATGCATTCTCAAATCTCAAGTTCTAATACCTTATAACCTCATTCATTATAAATAATGATAATTACATTAATCTTTACATCTTACAAGAGTGACTTTCATCCACCGCCAAGGATACATAACAGTTCATTAAACTAGTCTATAGTTTAATTAAACTATTCTACTTTACAAGTCTTGGTTTACATACTTTCATTCTTCTACCTTTTTCATACATGTTTTGTCTGATTAGAATCAATAGCAAAAATTTAACAATAACGGTTCATGTATAAATAAAATTTTTTCACATAGAACAATTCAATCATAAAACAGTTTATTTCACAGAAACACTGAAGTGTTAAAATTATGGCACAAGGCCTCGTACATACTAACACCTTGTACAAATATCACACATTTGCACATAGGTAAAACTTCTCATGTTCAATATCCGAGAAAGTTTAAGAAACTAACATTCATTTAAAATATGAATGAAGTTAGGAAACTTGCCTTAAGCACAACTACAACTTATAGTTTAAGCTGAATTGTTCATTGCAATTCCTATATAGCACGCAAGGAAATAACACATACACCAATTAGTCATATACTTGACTTGCGCATTAGTTTAAACAAAACTTTACTCCTTATGGTTCGCGTTTTTAACCTAAGTTCATGTAACCATCCTTCTTTACCGTTTTACGACAAAAATGACATACGGGGATGTCTTAACTCATACGATCATCATCTTTGATGATTTACATTCTTATCTTCTTCTTATAACTATTTTAGGATTTAGCACACATCGAGTCTATACTAGTATTCCATATGGTACTCTGAGTGGTTTCCCACAAACAATCAACAATCTAGTTTTCCGTCTCATCTACAATGTCTTTCACAGCGAGTTAGATCGGTTGCTAGTTCGTATTAACATCTGCTCTAAAGAAATTGGTTAGCCCAGCTCCCATATGTCAACCATTAAAGATTTTTATTGTATCACAACTTAAACTTAACTTATCCGAACCATTAAAACTATAATGTTCGTTAAGTTGATTTCCCATTCCTTATGGCTTTCTGGCAACTAAATGCCATACCTCAGGATTTATTCCTTTTCGTCTAAGTCATACAATCTTTTGTATACCTAGAACGACCATTCAATGTTAATACTATGCGTTCATAGCGTTAAGCATTTTACATTACCTTATTCATATCTTATAACGTCCAGTTCATTCGACTCGGAACATTATCCAAGTTATTATTACTAACTCGGCTTGTTCAACGTTTATACGTTATTCGTTACTCTTTATTCTCTTACGTTTAAACTGTGACGCCCCCAAAATAGGTATACAACACTCATTCTGAGTCGCCAAATACATGGTACAGAAAGCAAACTACAACTTCAATAATACAATTGTCGTGCAAAATACGACAACACATACTGTGAGTTTAAATACAAATATTATCTTCTAGACAATATCCACACTCAAATAAGTCCTCATTATAATTATTCAAACACTATTTTACAGAAATAGTGAGGACTGCTAAAATATCTTTCTAGAACCATCACTCCATACCCCGACTAGCTCCTGCTATGTTCTCACTTCACGAGAGAAAAAATGGAACAAAAAAAAGGGTGAGCTCAACTAGCACAAATAAAGAATATTATGACTAAGATAATATACAACAAATTATCATTAGTTTTCAATAGGAAAAAATCGATAAAATATAATAGACAACAAGTTTTAGATCAACAAACTGCAGTGAAACATCAATCCATTAGAAGAGTCAGTAGAGAATGAGTTCTACTATATTCTAAGATTTAAAAGTCCATCATCAATATTTTATCCTCATAATAACAATCAATATACATCTTTAATCAATTATTCATCTTTGCACCACAGCCAAAGATATTCATTCATATCACCGGTTGGTCATGTTCATCTCAATACACATTCATCTTTGCACTACGGGCCAAAGATATTCATCGATTAATCATTCATCTTTGCACTACTGGGCCAAAGATATTCAAGAATATCATCATTTAGGACTGAGGATGATGAAAAATATTTTAAAGAAAACGAATCCAGTGAGACAGAAGGACAAATATTAAGGATTCGTATAACAGTTTATCCAAGATCAATAAATACTCCATAATAACTAATTTTGAAGCAGAATTTAAAAATAAAGACCAAAACATGGATACAATCAAAGATAGTAACCATAATAGACATCTTGGACAAGAAGAAGAAAATTTCATTTTTCGGTGAATAGTGCCGTATTCGTGAATAATGTCGTATACGTGAATAGTAACTCCGACACAAAAAATTCCAAATTTGATAAAAAGTTCAAACCAATATTTCGGCATAATGATATTGAAGAAAATAATATCATTTAAGAAAAAAATAACATCCCTTACCTCAAAATAACGGTACTTTTGATCGGAATATCGGATATAAAAGTCAAGGAAACTTATCTTTAACAAAGCAACTCTCAAAGTATATAAATACTCACTAAAATACGCTCGACAATATAGAGAGAAAGAAAACTTATTTCTGGTGTGATTTTCAATTCTAACCTAAGCGTTTATTTATAGGAAAATGCTAGAACGCCATAGGAGACTAAAATAATAAAATAATATTATTAATTACACCAACCTCTTTGCATGCTTTGTTGACAAATAATACCAGCCATCTTTGAACAATTTTCAGCAGCCCACATGTTGTCAAACAAGAGTGGGTCCCACCCATAATTTAATAAAAATTATTTTATTTTCTGAAACTTCAGTAATTCATAGAAAATAGCTCGTTTATCAGAAAAATACGAATTTTATGTCCATTTTGTCTGAAATCGAATTCTCTACAACTTTGTAGTTTTGAGTTTTTCCAAATTCCAAACATAAAATATTCGAAATCCATAAACGGATGATTTTTAATACCTCTACACCGACAAAATCTTGATAAAACACCTCAAAGATTAATTCCTTCATTTTTATCCACATAAAATAAATATATCCATCATTTATATCCACATAAAATAAATATTTCCTTATCATATAAATCAATAATTAATTATTCACAAATAATATTATAGAATCACAATTATGACAACCAGGCCATTCCCAGAAAAGAGGGGGCTTTCCAATAAGAATTTCTCCTTACTGGCGCGTAATTAGGTGACCAAACCTCTTCTTGACAGAACTTTCTAGACATTGCCAATAATGCTATCTAATAATATTATTCAAATAATATGAATTATTGATCGATAATGGGAAATATTGTGCGTTGATAATTATTGAAATAACAATAATATAAAATATCAACGCAAACAATTATTGAATTAATAAAATAAAATATTGAGCAAAGTAATTATCGTAACAATTATTGAGTAGTGCCTTCACGCATGCGAATCAATAATTCAACTATCTTGTCTGCAATCGTGTGCCACTTCGCTTATTCACGCAGACATCGTATTTTAACCACCGGGTATTCCAACAAGTGTTAATTCAGAATAACACTTCGTTATTTGTAAAAACTCAAATTTGTCATTTTCTTCATCTCGATTGTTATCCGTTATGGGGCCCACAAATGGTCGCGGTGGTTGTACGAATATTCCCGACGTGAAAGAATATTCCACGACCAAATGAATATTCCCCAACAAAATGAATATTTATAACCACTTGCTTATTTTGTAAAATTTTCACATTTCACCCATATCCAAAGCATTATATCAAATTAATACCTTATTAATTTAGAATAATGAATAGAGGAAAATTCACTTTTATTTATAATAAGTTGGGGTCTTACAACCTCCCCTCTTTATAAAATTTCGTCCTCGAAATTAACGTACGTACCTGGTGTTTCGAACAGGTAAGGGTACCTTGCTTTCATTTCCGATTCCAACTCCCAGGTCATTTCTTCAATAGCATGGTTCCTCCACAAAACCTTAACTTGTGGTATAACCTTGGTGCGTAGGACATGCTCTTTCCTATCTAAGATCTTAACTGGTACCTCTTCGTACGTTAAATCTTCGGCTATGTCGTCTGGTTCTAACGCAATAATATGGTTCGGGTCTTTCACATATTTACGAAGCATGGATATATGAAAAACATTATGAACACGAGACATACTTGGAGGTAATGCGAGTCTATAGGCCACATTTCCTATTCGGTCAAGAATCTCAAATGGACCAACAAATCTTAGATTGAGCTTTTCTCTCTTTACAAATCTTGTAACTCCCTTCCATGGAACAACACGTAACAGTACATGATCTCCAATATTAAACTCCACGTCCTTTCTATGAATATCAACATAACTCTTTTGTTGATCTTGTGAGGTTTGAATACGTTATCGAATCATTTGGATCTTTTCTGTAGTCATGCGTACTAATTCTGGTCCCAACAACGTTGCTTCTCCCACCTCGTCCTAGTATACTGGAGAGCGACATTTTCTTCCATACAACGCCTCGAATGGAGCCATGCCTATACTTGCTTGATAACTGTTGTTGTAGGAGAATTCCACCAATGGTAGATACTTATCCCAACTCCGTTTGAAATCTAGGACACAGAGTCTTAATAGATCTTCAAGAGTTTGAATAGTCCTCTCTGATTGTCCGTCTGTTTGAGGATAGTATGCTAAACTAAATCGTAAATCCGTGCCTATAGCTTTCTGCAAGCTAACCTAAAATCGTGAAGTGAATGTTGGGTCACGATCCGAAACTATGGATACTGGCATGCCATGCAATCTCACAATCTCATTCACGTACATACGAGCAAGACGTTCAAGGGAATAATTCTCACGTATCGGCAAGAAATGGGCAGACTTGGTTAATCTATCAACAATAACCCAAATCGCATTTATGCCTTGAGAAACTTTGGGAAGACCTGTAACGAAATCCATAGTAATGTGTTCCCACTTCCATTCCGGAATCTCAAGTGGTTGCAATGGACCTTTTGGCACTTGATGCTCCGCCTTTACACGTTGACAAGTTAAGCACCTCGAGATAAACTCTGCGATTTCTCTCTTCATATTGTTCCACCAAAATGTATGTCGAATATCATGATACATTTTGGTACTCCCAGGATGGATTGCAAACAGGGTGTTGTGTGCCTCAATCATGATTCTATGCTTCAAGTCAGAATCGTTAGGAACACAAAGTCTGGAGTTGAATCTAAGTATTCCTTCTTCATCGATTCTAGCTTCTGGAATAGCTCCTTCTTGCACTTTCTTCTTCATACGTATCAGTCCCAGGTCCGTAGCTTGAGCAGCTTTAATTTTATCGATTAATGTCGGTTCTACTCGTATATTCGCCATCATCATATGGGTCCCTGAAGTCTTTAATTCTACCTCCATCCTTTGCAAGTCATACAAAAAGGGCCTTTGCATTAACAATATCGCACTCATACTCGCATATGATCTTCTACTCAATGCGTCAACTACTACGTTCGCTTTTCCAGGATGATATTGAATAGTGTGATCGTAATCTTTCAATAGTTCAAGCCAACGTTGTTGCCGTATGTTGAGTTCTTTTTGGGTGAAGAAATATTTGAGACTTTTATGGTCCGTATAAATCTCCACTTTCTCCCCATACAAGTAGTGTCTCCAAATTTTTAATGCAAATACGACTGCTGCCAACTCCAGATCATGAGTAGGATAATTCCTCTCATATTCTTTGAGTTGTCGTGAGGCATAGGCTATGACTTTCCCATGTTTCATGAGAACACATCTTAACCCTTTGCCTGAAGCATCGCTTTGGATAACAAATCCATCCGTACTAGATGGTATTGCCAGAACAGGTGCCGAAATGAGTCTCCTCTTGAGCTCTTGGAAACTCTTCTCGCATTCCTCGCTCCATACAAATTTTGTATCTTTTCGAGTCGGTGAAAGTTCTGAGTAGCGATTCGAGAAAATCCTTCCACGAATCTCCGATAATAACCAGTTAAGCCCAGAAAGCTACGCACTTTGGTCACCGACTTCGGTTGCTCCCAACTTTGTATTGCTTCAATCTTCGCCGCGTCAACAGATAATCCATGTTTTGACACCACGTGTCCAAGGAATGCTACTTCCTCAAGCCAGAACTCGCATTTCTTCAGCTTGACATAAAGCTTGTTTTCACGAAGCCTTTCAAGTATCAGCTTCAAATGGTGCTCATGATCTTCACGGCTTTTGGAATAGATGAGGATGTCATCAATAAGGACAACAACGAATTGATCCAAATATTCCTTGAATACACGGTTCATCATATCCATGAAAGCAGCTGGAGCATTAGTCAATCCAAAAGACATGACTAAGAATTCATAATGTCCGCATCGAGAGTTACAAGGCGGTCTTTGGAATATCCTTAGTTTTAATCTTCAGCTGATGATATCCAGAACGAAGGTCGATCTTTAAAAAGAATTGTGCTCCTTGCAACTGGTCAAACAGGTCATCAATGCGAGGTAACGGATACCTATTCTTGATGGTGACATGGTTCAATTCTCGGTAGTCAATACAAAGTCGCATACTCCGCCTTTCTTCTTTTACGAATAAAACAGAGCACCCCAAAGAGATGTATTGGGGACGAATGAAACCGATGTCTAATAACTCCTGTAGTTGGACTTTTAACTCTTGAAGTTCAATAGGAGCCATTCGATATGGGGTTTTAGAAATGGGTTTTGTACCCGGTTCAAGGTCAATAAAGAATTCAACATCACGTTCTGGGGGTAGACCGGGAAGCTCTTCAAGAAATACATCAGGAAATTCTCTAACAACAGAAATATTATTCAAATCTGACTTGTCTTTGTTCAAATCCATAACATGGGCTAAGAAAGCTTGACATCCGTTTTTTAATAAACGAATAGCTTTATGGCTTGATATGACAGTGACTGATTTTAGTGGTTTAGTTGTTTGAATTCGTATGACAGGTTGGTTAGGAATATGAAAACTAACAACCTTACGAAAATAATCAATTTTAGAATGATGAGTGGTTAACTAATCAATTCCTAAAATCACATCAAAAGTAAGTATCTTTAAAGAGATAAGATCAACAGGTAATGTGATAGTGCCAACTTGGATTAAACAAGATTTATAAACAGTGGACGTGACGAAAGTTTCTCCTAACATAGTCTCCACTGATAAATCAAAGTCTAATTTCTCCAGAGTCAAGTTTAAACGTTGAGCACAGGAAGGAGAGATAAAAGAATGGGTAGAACCGATATCTAGTAAGGTATAAACTTTGCAAGAATTCAAGATTAGCTTACCCGTGATCACCTCGTTCGGGTTCCTCACGTTTTGGCGGTCATGATAAACGCTTCTTCCAGAACCGCCGATTTTGACTTATATGGGGATGACCCTTGGAGTCACCATCCCGTTGAACTTGGTTTTGCTACGTAACAATCCCGAGCTATGTGGCCTTCCTTTCCACGGTTGTAACATACCTTGGATTGTTGTGGACAGTTTAATGATATGTCCCTCTTTCCCACATTTGTAACACATCTAAGCGGCGGTCGTTCTCCTCCCCTAGAATTTGTTGTTGGTCTTTGGTGATGTCATTGATGTCTTCTGTCATTGTTGAATCTGCTCTTTTCCGAAATTTCCACTTGACTCACCTCTCCTATTATCATGGCTATAATGATGACCACCCGAGTGGTTACCGCGCTTTGTTAGTATTTTTCCTTCCTCGTTGGTTATCATCGCTCGATGATCGGGCCGCCATCAGATGACCTTGGTTGTGGTCCATGGGTTGAACATACTCACTATCTCGCTCTAATAATTGTGCTTCGTTGACAACATCCGAATAGAGAAAATTTATGAGAGATAAGGTATTGACGAATCTCGGGTTTTAGAATCGCTCGAAACATCCTTGTCATTCGTTCCTCATTCTCTATCAAATGAGGTGCAAACACGGATAACTCAAATGAACTTCACCTCGTCTTTGGGACACCGTCATGTTATTTTGTTCCAGTCGATAAACTCTACCTCCTTCATATATGCGAATACTTTCGGGAAAGTACTTGTCATTGAATAGTTCTCAAATGTTTCCCAAGACATGTTGAGTGCGGCGGTGGGTATACTTCACGAGACTCCCACCAAGAGTCCGCCTCCTCACCGCTAAACATAAAGGTGGCGAATGGAACCTTCGTTCTCTCCGCATCATCCAAGACATCGAATATCTTGGTAATTTGCTTGACCAACATTTCCGCCTTGATCGGATCCGGCTTTCCAATAAATTCTGGTGGTCCCAACTCCTTGAACTGCTTGGCTATGACAAGCCGTGCATTGCTAGCATTTCCACCCGAATTTTGTGTACGAGTCTCCCTCGTCTGATTTTGCATGAACTGCAAAAAGCTCCTAAACATTCCATCATTCATCGTTTGCTCGGTAGTGTTGTTTATGGGAGGAATATTGCCTTCTGCATGCGCGTTCTCCGGTTTGTAACTAAAGGTTGTTCCATAGTCTCATACACTCCATTGTTAACGTTCTCAGCAGCCATTCTTAAATACTGCTATAAAACAAGGGTTAATTAAACAAATTAACATATCACATAATATCCCATATTATGACTGACCAACAAATAAGCTTAGATAGGACACATGTAAGACCCCAAATTATTAATAAATGAAATTTATTTTCCTCTATTTATTATTTTGAAATAGTAAGGGTTGATTTGATTAATGTGGATAGTTATGGGTAACATACGCAAATATTTCGAATAAGCAAGTGGTTATAAAATATTCATTATCATCGGAGAATATTCGTTTGATCGAGGAATATTAAATGCATAATGGGAATATTAAATGCGACAGCCGTAGTCTTTTTGTGGGCCCCATAACGGAAAGCGATTGGATGAAGAAAATGACAAATATAAGTTGTTTATAAATAGCAGAGCGTAGTTATTCTGCTAATTATCTTGTTGGAATACCCGGTGGTTAAAACACACTAATACGCGTTGTTGAACAAAAGGTAGACACAGTATTGCACCAATTATTGATTCTTACGTAAAGAAGGCACTACTCAATAATTGTTACGATAATATCTTATTCAAAGATTTTATTTTATTGATTCAATAATTCACGCATTGATATTTTATATTCTTCGTTGTTTCAATAAATTGTCATTACACAAGTATTTTCCATTATCGAAGCAATAATTCTTATTATCTGAATAATATTATTAGATAACATTATTGGCAATGTCTAGAAAGTTCTGTCTAAGGAGAGGTTTGGTCACCTAATTGCACAAGAAGAAAGAGAGATCCTTATTGGAAAGCCCCTCTTTCACAGAAGCGGCTGGTTGCACAGATATTGTGATTCTGTAATATTATTTGTGAATAATTAATTATTGATTTATATGATGAGGAAAATATTGATTTTATGTGGATATAGATGGAGAAAATTTTTAATGTGACAATTGTTGAAAATTAATATTTTATCTTTTTCTGATAAAATAATTCATTTAAATATATTATTTTAATAATATATTAACGGTGATATTTTTATAATGAATGTGCGATATGTGAGTATATGAGGAGGAAGAGTATATTTGTGGCATTAAATGATTAACACATGTTTTGTGTGTCGGTGGACCCCATTTCTTGACTGAAATTTGATTATAGTCTGTAAAATCGCCCGTTTATGGATTTCGATCAATTTCTGTTTGGAATTTGGAAAAACTTTCTTCTGTAAAGTTGTAGAGAATTGAATTTC
The DNA here is from genome assembly GCA_020205615.1 of Panax quinquefolius. Classification (NCBI taxonomy): domain Eukaryota; kingdom Viridiplantae; phylum Streptophyta; class Magnoliopsida; order Apiales; family Araliaceae; genus Panax; species Panax quinquefolius. Next base: position 41,871,502 of record CM035160.1, read on the forward strand.
CTATAAAAAGTCGTGAGATTCGAATTTTCTGATAAAAGGGCTATTTATTATGAATTATTGAAGTTCCGAAGCTCCGAAATAATTGATTTTTGGAAGTTTAAATTATTTTAAATTAGAAAAACGTTTTTTTCATTTTTGAAACTCATTTAACATGTGATTAGGAGGTTGATTTCAGATTGTTAGTGTGCATATGAAGTTGTGGAAAAATTATAATATTAATTTAATAAATTTTTTGCTTTGGTGTTCTAAGTAATTTCCTATAAATAGGGTGCTTAGGTTAGAATTGAAAATCACACCAGAAACTGAAGTTTTCTCTCTCTATATTATCGAGCGTATTCTTGTGAGTTTTTTGAGTATATTTTGAGTATTGCTATACGGTGCAAGTTCAAGTCATAGCCTATATCCAGTGTTTCAACTAAGTCTTGTCTTTTCGAGGTAAGGGATGTTATTTTCTTCTCAAATGATATTATTTCTTCAATATCATTATGCTTAGAAATATTGGTTGAAACTTTTATCAAATTTGGAACTTTTTCATATGGGGTTACTATTCATGAGTTACTATTCACGAGTTACTATTCACGAGTTACTATTCATGAGTACTATTCATTGAGCGTGAAGAAGATGTTTTTGTGAAATTTCTATCTTTTGGTGTTTGAGTTACTATTCACGTATCTGGCACTATTCACGATCTACACTATTCACGAATCGACACTATTCACCAAAAATGAAATTTCTTCTTTTTGTCCAAAATATCTATTCGGATACTGGCTTTGATTGTATCCATATTTTGATCATTCTTAAATTTTACTCCACTCTAATTACTTATGAAGTATTTTTGAACTTGGATTGTTTAAAATACGAATCCTTAATATTGTTCTTTTGTTTCCTTTGGATTCGTTTCCTTTAAAATATTTTTCATCATCCTCGGTCCTAAATGATGATATTGAATATCTTTGGCACGTAGTGCAAAGATGAATGATTTCTTGATGAATATCTTTGGCCGTAGTGCAAAAGATGAGCAGTGTTGAGATGAACATGAATTAATCGATTAATATCTTTGGCCGTAGTGCAAAGATGAGCAGTGTTTAGATGAACATGACCTAATGATGAATATCTTTGGCACTGTAGTGCAAAGATAAATATTTGATTCGGATATATATTGATTGATGTTACGAGGATAAAATATCGATGATGAACTTTTAAATTCATATATAGAAGATAGTAGTTTGCATTCTCTACTTAACTTTTCTATTGAATTATTATTTCACTGCGAAGATTGATTTAAAAGCGGTTGTCTATTGTATTCTATTAGATTTTTCCTGTTGAAGACTAACGATAATTTGTTGTATATTATCTTAGTCATAATATTCTTCTTGGGCTAGTTGAGCTCACCCTTTTCCTTGTTGTTCCATTTTTCTTCTCGGGAGGCGAGAATGTAGCGAAGTCTTAGTCGGGGTATGGAATGAAGGTTAGAGAGAGTTGTTTAGTAGTCCTCACCATTTTGTAAAATAATGTATAAATAATTGTGATGAGGATTTATTTGGGTATGTATATTGTCTAGAAGACAATAATTGTATTTAAACTCATCGTATATATGTTGTCGTACTTTGTACGACAAATGTATTAATAAAGTTGTAGTTATTTCTGTACCATGTATTTGGCGACTCAGAATGGGTTGGATGGAATGGACCTATTTTGGGGGCGTCACAACACACTAGCAAAGGATTTACTCATCTCTCCCCTCCTAGTTCTATTCCCCGATCTTCGCCAGAGACCATATCCCAAAATAGGTATCCAACACCCATTCCGAGTCGCCAAATACATCGTACAGAAAGCAAACTACAACTTCAATAATACAATTATCGTGCAAAATGCGACAACACATACTTTGAGTTTAAATACAAATATTATCTTCTAGACAATATCCACACTCAAATAAGTCCTCATTAAAATTATTTAAACACTATTTTACAGAAATATTGAGGATTGCTAAAACATCTTTCTAGAACCATCACTCCATACCCCATTAGATCCTGCTATGCTCTCACCTCCGAGAAGAAAAATGGAACAAAAAGAAAGGGTGAGCTCAACTAGCCCGATAAATAATATTATGACTAAGATAATATACAACAAATTATCATTAGTTTTCAATGAGGAAAAATCGATAAAATATAATAGACAACAACTTTTAGATCAATAATCGCATTGAAACATCAATCCATTAGAAGAGTCAAGTAGAGAATGAGTTCTACTATCTTCTAAGATTTAAAAGTCCATCATCAATATTTTATCCTCAGAATAACAATCAATATACATCTTTAATCAATATTCATCTTTGCACTACTGAGCCAAAGATATTCATTTTATCATCCGGTTAATGGTCATGTTCATCTCAACACTGCTCATCTTTACACTACGGCCAAAGATATTCATCGATTAATCATTCATCTTTACACTACTGAGCCAAAGATATTCAGTAATATCATCATTTAGGACTAAGGATGATGAAAAATATTTTAAAGAAAACGAATCCAGTGAGACAGAAGGACAAATATTAAGGATTCGTATAACAGTTTATCCAAGATTAATAAATACTCCATAATAACTAATTTTGAAGCAAAATTCAAAAATAAAGACCAAAACATGGATACAATCAAAGATAGTAACCATAATAGACATCTTGGACAATAAGAAGAAAATTTTATTTTTCGGTGAATAGTGCCGTATTCGTGAATAATGCCGTATTCGTGAATAGTGCCGTATACGTGAATAGTAACCCTGACACAAAAAATTCCAAATTTGATAAAAAGTTCAAACCAATATTTCGGCATAATAATATTGAAAAAAATAATATCATTTAAGAAGAAAATAACATCCCTTACCTCAAAATACTTAAGTACTTTTGATCGAAATATGGGATAGAAAGTCAGAAGGAAACTTTAATTCAACATCAACTCTCAAAGTATATAAATACTCACTAAAATACGCTCGACAATATAGAGAGAAAGAAAATTTATTTCTGGTGTGATTTTCAATTTTAACCTAAGCGTCTATTTATAGAAAAATGCTAGAACGCCATATGAGACTAAAATAATAAAATAATATTATTAATTACACCAACCTCTACGCATGCTTTGTTGACAAATAATACCAGCCATCTTTGAACAATTTTCAACAGCCCACATGTTGTCAAACAAGAGTGGGTCCCACCCATAATTTAATAAAAATTATTTTATTTTTCAAAACTTCAGTAATTCATAGAAAATAGCTCGTTTATCAGAAAAATACAAATTTTATGTCCATTCTGCCTGAAATCGAATTCTCTACAACTTTGTAGCTTTGAGTTTTTCCAAATTCCAAACATAAAATATCCTAAATCCATAAACGGATGATTTTTAATACCTCTACATCGACAAAATACTGATAAAACACCTCAACATTAATTCCTTATTTTTATCAACATAAAAATAAATATATCCATCATTTATATCCACATAAAATAAATATTTCCTTATCATATAAATCAATAATTAATTATTCACAAATAATATTCATGTAATCACAATTATGATAACTAAGTAGTTCTGCAGGAAGAGGGGGCTTTCAATAAGAATTTCTCCTTCTTGGCGCGCAATTAGGTGACCAAACCTCTCATCGATGAACTTTCTAGACATTGCCAATAATGCTATCTAATAATATTATTCAAATAATATGAATTATTGATCCGATAATGGAAAAATAATCGTGCGTTGATAATTATTAAAACTATAATAATATAAAATATCAACGCAAACAATTATTGAATCAATAAAATAAAATATTGAATAAAGTAATTATCGTGAACAATTATTGAGTAAGTGCCTTCTTACGCATTTAATCAATAATTCAACTATCTTTAATGCTTGATAATACCGTGTCTTCTTAAGTAACTACTACAGACATCGTATTTTAACCACTCGGGGTTCCAATAGTGTTAACGGTAAAAAAACTACGCCGTTATTTGTAAAAACTCAAATTTGTCATTTTCTTCATCCGACCGTTATCCATTATGGGGCCCACAAATGGCTACGCTGTCGTACCAATATTTCCCGACAGAAAGAATATTCTCCGACCAAATGAATATTCCCCAACAAAATGAATATTTTATAACCACTTGCTTATTTTGCAAAATTTTCACATTTCACCCATATCCAAAGCATTATATCAAATTAATACCTTATTAATTTAGAATAATGAATAGAGGAAAATTCACTTTTATTTATAATAAGTTGGGGTCTTACATAAACCATACACGACATGTTGGTTCTGCCCATTTAATATTCGCGTACACTAAACCCTCACGTCGGCTAAAATGTTTAACGCTTACGTTTCATTCTAACATTCTCTATCCGACTCACACTCGTACTTTCATTAATCTTATTACCTTTCATTATGGCTTTCTTGATAATTCATATCTTACTTACTACCTTCCTCAACGTTTAAGTCATACAACCAATGTATACTTAGAATGTTCACCCGACGCGAATACGATTCACGAGGATTGTTTACTTATGCATTCACGTTGTTCGTCTTTTAAACTTCTCTTCAACCTTTACTTAAGGTTTTAATCACTTTCTCTAGCGATTTATTACATGAACATCACATTCATCGTCATCCCTCAATGTCTCAGCCACACGATTCGTGGTATGCTAAGACGGATCATTCAGCACAATAACTTTGCATTTATATATAGCGTTTACACGCTTTACACTTAACTCTCATTACGGCATCATAACATTGAAATGTTATAAATCACTCTCATCACTCAACGTCTAAGGAATCACAATCATATCAATTATTTTTCCACAAATTATTTGTAATCAAAATATAATATATTCAATTATTTCATTTCCTTTCTATAAATTGTTTTTAACAATTTATTTACCTATAATAAATATATATCAATAATATATTTATTATTTTACACATTATTACATTGCACAATATATATATATGTCACATAATAAGAATTTTATTTATTTCAATACTTTTTTGATATTTCTCAAAAACTCAGATTGTCATATTCTTCCCCCCTTATAAGGATTCTGTCCCCGAAATCAAAATAACGAACCCTACTTACTTGATTTAAGTCTATTCTCTTTTAGCGACAATGAAATATATTATTTCCACATTACATAACACATATTACATGCATCTCCAAATATTAATAACATTATGCTATTTCATACTTATCCTTTTACTACTTCAAAAGTCCTAAAATTCGCGGACTTACACGTTTCTAATTTTCACGTGATTATTTTCATCAATTTCATTATCCAAAAATATTTACTTCTCATAACTTCACGTTTCTCCTTCTTCAAAGATTCATTTATAATTGTCGTATTCTACGACCTACTTTCTTTTGAGAAACATCGTTCTTTCTATATCCAATTTCCATAGTAGATATCCTTCACAATTGTTCAATAAGTATGAAACATTACTGTATCATGTTAAGGGTCATAAAGACCATAAGCTTTGTTTCTGAAAAGGTTTTAACAGAAGTTCATCTATAAACCGACATCTTATGGACACATAGTGTTAGGTTTGTAATATTCATGTGCGCAATCAAATTGCATAAAAGTGCGGAAGCGTGTAAAAATCAGAGTTTAAAAAATTTACAAACCATATACCCGGATCACCCTTTATGCATAATTATTAATTAAATGAAAAGATAAAGAATAAAATCATACCCTTGAAGATCGAGCTTCCTCAGGTACAAGTTCACCTCCAAATCCTTTCGCGTTCAATCTTGAATCCACGGGTTTGGTTCCTTCCTTTGATCAACGTTAGCCACCCAAATGTTTGGCCTCTAGAGGTGATCCACCAAGGAAGAAGAAAATTCAAGAAAAGGGGTATTGGCTCAAACCCTAATTTTTCTATCTCTATAGAAAAGGTGTACTCCCAACAACTTGGAATTATTACGTAGTTGTTAAAGTCAACAACCCATATCACCCATAATAAGACTCCTCTTATTTATTGATGTGGGCAACCCTCCTTAACAATTAAGAAATTGGGTTTTATTTAATTAATTAAATTCTTTTAATTAATTAAGCTCCCTAATCTTATTAGGGATAATTAATTAAACTCCTTTAACTAATTTTCCTTCCTAATCCAATTAGGAATAAATGAGAGTACTTATATTAAATTAATTCCTAAACTCTTTTAGAAATTAAAATAATAATAATTGTAATAATATTAATAAGACTCCTCTTATTAATTTATATTTAATATTTCTAAAATATTAAATAATAAATATTAAGCTATTTAATTTATTCTATCACCATAGATTAAATTAAATATACTTAACTATATTATTACGATTATGCCATTAACTTCTTAAATAATTATTCTTCCTTTTATGGTGTGACCCTTTAGGTTCTCCATATTAAACCAGGTTGTGAATAAATCAATTAGAACAATTCTAATCTTATTTAAATAAATAAATTAAACAATTAATTTATTTAAATAATATTTATTCTACAATAGGGATAGCCTCTCCCAATGATCAACGACTTTCCGAGATAATATAGATTTCAACATTAATCATTAAAGAACCTTTGAGTAAATAGTTACCATACAATTCAATCCTTCCACCATACAATGTCCCAATTAAATATAAGACATGGAATTTTTGTCAAGTCTTATTTTATTTAATTATATGTATTTCGACTCTTAAATGCACAACACTAAATAATGCAAATTAGAAACTCCTTTCTAATTTCATTACGCCTTGGCCAAGGACTCTTTGGGTTGTCATTTATCGAATCACATAGGACATTTCTCTTCTTTATTAGAAGTGGTAGATTCTTTATTGATCATACATTATCTCCATATACAACTTATTATACCCAAGCATACCCTTTGATATACCCTAAGGGTCTTAAGGAATAAGTCAAAGTATAACTCATCATACACAAGATACTATGATGATCTCAAGTCCAAGGATTACTTGTACTACTATCACTACAGAATTCCTATTGACAGCAAATAAAACTCCATTAGGTATTCCTTAGCGAGCCACGTTCAAAGTGAACTTATTCTCTAATAAGCACCTACATACTTGCTTTAGTGTCTCCACACAAATGATCATGAGATCAATCATCCTCATCCAATGAGCAAAGCAACGTATGTACCAATCTAACAGGATTCACTAATCCCCAATTTAGTAATCCAATGATTGGGAACTATTTTAGTTTTAAGCTTTCTAAGAATTTAGATCTCATTAGAATGATCATCATCATTATTCTAAAAGCATTGCTTAAAACTATGGGTTTATCACATATTATAAAACAGCATCATGTAGATAATTAAAAGCCTTTAATAAATTAATACTTTTTATTAATAAATGAATAAGATTGTTACAAAGTATATGCTTTATCATCAAACATGATTGGCTTGTATGCATACTACTTTCACATAGGTGATCAACCAATTTTATGCCCTGTGTTGACCCATGTTATCTTTGCCGCTATTTCGCGCAAACAAAATTTCCTAATTCAAGGATGTTCTATGTTGATCAACACTAATTATAGGAATGACATTTGCGTTCATCATCACCACCTTGGTGCAATAAATTTTTTCCCAATTCAGGGATATTCATACTTAGTCTGGAGTCTATACACAATCAATTTAGTTGGACAGTTCAAAAGTTTAATATAAGCAATATCTGAATCTGTGTCTAGCCGATTCAAATGACATCGACATCTTTTTAATTATTAAAATAATGAAAATTATTTTATGACTTTGTCATACTACATCATACCATAGTGGGCTGACGATATTTAGATCACATCCAACACTAGGTTAGGTTGCATTGATGATTCCATCATTTGTCATATCTACATTATATTAATAATGCATTGATGAATATATAAAATACATTTTGATATTTTCAACTTTGTTTAGCCGAAACAATTAACATAAACATTAGAAATAATAGAACTTGTTTTAAAATTTATTGGTTCAATATTTTGACCCAATATATTTTTTTCAAAAACACAATAGTGCAATTACCAACACGATGTCAATAAATTTCAAAATCTAACATAGCTAGAAGATTTGAAAATATCCATTTCTCCCATCATCAGCTACAACTTTCTCCATAATTTTAGTATATAATTCTATCATCAATACTTAATATATTGAAAATAACCATCTCTAAATTTATAATATTCTTATACACTGGTATAGTTCATCAAACTTACCACACTTTATGTTTTCAGGAACTTGCCATAAAAATATGAGTTTAAGAATTTGTCATAAAAATATGTAGTCCAATAACCAATCAAGGAATGTCCATATGCTTAGGGATTCAAAAATATACCATATGATTATGAGTCACAAACTTGCCATAAGTATGAGTTTTAAGAACTTGCATATAATCTTATAATTTTGATTTATCAAATATACAAATGAGAAAAGAATAACCTTTTCATCATATATATACCGAAAACGCGACACCAACATTTCAATGATTATCATGATAAACTAAGTGGTCGTTAAACCAAGCATAAAACTCCTGCCTACACAAATGTTTTTACAACTTAGTTATCACCTGAGTCCTCAATTGAAATCTCACCTAATTCTATCAAATTTTATCTTGCTATTTGCTCAATACAAATTTTTTTCTTTAATTCGTATTCCATCATCTTTATAACTTTTTCTGAGTTTTTCTTTGTACTATCTTATAGTACCTTTCCAGTATAGCATGAAAGTAGTATGCACACACGCCAATCATGTTTGATGATAAAATATATACTTTGTAACAATCTTATTCATTTATTAATAAAAGAATTGTTTAATTAAAGACTATTAACTTATCTACATGGTGCTGTTTTATAATATGTGATAAACTCATAGTTTTGAGCAATGCTTTTAGAATCATGATGATGATCAAACTAATGAGATCTAAATTCTTAGATAGCTCACAAACTAAAATTGTTCCCAATCGTTGGATTACTAAAAAAAGGATTAGTGAATCCGGATAGATTGGTACATACGTTGTTGCTCATTGAATGAGGATGATTGATCTCATGATCATTTATGTGGAGACACTAAAGCAAGTATGTATCCATAGTTTTTGATCGAGCCCCAAGATTCACTTTACGGTTTTGGGTCAGTTTACAGAAAGCTATGAGCACGAATTTACGATTCAGTTCTGCATATCATCCTCAAACGGACGGGCAGTCGGAGAGGACTATTCAAACTCTTGAATATCTATTAAGACTATGTGTCCTAGACTTCAAAGGAACCTGGGACAAGTTCTTTCCATTAGTGGAATTCTCCTACAACAACAGTTATCAGGCAAGTATAGGCATGACTCCATTCGAGGCGTTGTATGAACAAAAGTGTCGTTTTCTAGTATGCTAGGATGAGGTGGGTGAAGCAACGTTGTTGGGACCAGAATTGGTACGCATGACAACGGAAAAGATTATAATGATCCAACAACGTATACAAACCTCACAAGATCGACAAAAGAGTTATGTTGATCTTCATCGAAGGGACGTGGAATTCAATGTTAGAGATCATGTATTATTATGTGTTACTCCATGGAAAAGAGTTACGAGATTTGGAAAGAGAGGAAAGCTCAATCCTCGATTCATTGGTCCATTTGAAATCCTCGATCGAGTAGGAACTATGGCCTATAGACTCGCCTTACCACCAAGTATGTCTCGTGTTCATAACGTTTTTCACATATCTATGTTACGTAAATATGTGGAAGACCCGAACATCATTATTGAATTAGAACCAGATGAGATAGCGGAAGATTTAACGTATGAAGAGGTATCTGTTAAAATCTTGGATAAGAAAGAACATATTTTACACTCAAAGGTTATACCTTAAGTCAAAGTTTTATGGAGAAACCACGATATAGAATCTGAAATGAAAATAAGGTATCCTCACCTCTTCGACATACCAGGTACGTACACCAATTTTGAGGATGAAATTTCATAAGAAGGTGAGGTTATAAGACCCCAACTTTTATGAATACAGATTTAATTTTCTCTAAATTTTATTTTGAATAATAAGGTGTGGATTTAATATAATATTATAGTTGTGGGTAATATTTACAAATTTGAAAAAGTAAACAAGTTGTCATAAAATATTCATTTGGTTGGGGCATATTCGTTTTATCAAGAAATATTCGTACAACGACACAATCATTGGTGGGTCCTATAACAGAATAACTGTCGAATATAGAAAGCGACATAAATAACATTTTTATAAAAAAATAACATCTCGATGATAAAAATACAGTAATACATGTGATTCCATAGTAGTACATATTGCACAGTAATTTATATTATTGATTCTTACGTAAGAAGTCACTCAATATTTTATTCAATAATTATCACAGTAGTTATTGCACAGTAACTCATATTATTTGATATGATATAATTATACCAGTTGAAAGTATTGTGAGTCTATGTTAATAATTATGAATAATTATTGAACGATTGAAAATGTGTAAATAATTGATGAATAAAATGTGTTGATTAAAGATAAGTATGATATACAGATGTTTGTTCAATTATTTTCTTTTTACAAAAGTAAGTCTGACATGACTTGCCGACACTCTACTTTTTCTAAAGTAATCTGGACCATAACTCAATTATTTTTAAAACCTGTACACGTTGGTTTAATTTTCTCTGTGGGACCATAAATTTCACTACCATTATTATATACCTCATTTGGTTATTTTGTCAAAGCGGGTGTGCTAGTTGTTTACTAAAATTTTAGTATAAATAGGTTGCTCGGTTGAACAACTAAACACACACCATCACTACACTAACAATATAAAATTCTTTTACTACAATATTATGAGTATAATATTGTGAGTATTTCTATTGAGTGTAATGTTACTCCAAGTGTAGATAAAGAATGCAAGCTTTGTTTAAGTTGATCAATTTCACAGAAAGCAGAATTAAGTCACATGCTAGGGTAAGAGATATCATTATTAGGGTAAGGGGTATAATTTTTATGATAAAAAGGAATATCATTTTCTTTCATACTCTATATTATGGTAACATATTATTATTCATTTATTCAGTTTTATCATTAAATGGTGAAAAGTCCTGAAATGATTAGAATATCATTAATAGTTTGCGTTCCATCTAATATCTTGACCTTGATATTTATATTCAGTCTTAAGTTATTATTTTTGAGTCAGGAACTTTACATTACTTGAACTTTATATTTTATCAGGAATTCTAATCGATTTTCTAGATATCATGTTGGCAAATTGGACTAATGTTACAGATAAATGATGTGGTAAAAGTCATCTTTGGCCCGTAGTGCAAAAATGGACTAATGTTACAGACAAATGATGTGGTAAAAGTCATCTTTGACCCGTAGTGCAAAGATGGACTAATGTTACAGACAAATAAAGTGGTAAAAATCCTCTTTGGCCCATAGTGCAAAGATGGACTAATGTTACAGACAAATGATGTGGTACAAATCCTCTTTGGCCCGTAGTTTGCGTTAATAGTGTTATTTTTGGCGACTCAGAAAATTAGTCCATCTTTACACTACAGGCCAAAGAGGATTTTTATCACATCATTTGTCTGTAATAGAGCTTAAGAACACTGATTTTTCGGACTATGAGTCCTTCGGACCAGTTTCACTCAAACAGTCACCACAAAAAATCCACAAAGATTTTTTGGGTGATTCAAATTTATGCGTTTAGCTTACTTCCAGTGCTTTCTTTTGATATACGGCTAATCTCCTTACTCATTATATACAAAGAGTTATAGATTTTATAAAATCAAGTAGTAACTAATTTTTTGGAAAATTTCCAAATTTCGTTTTTCATTTGATTTCTTGATTTTTCTTATTTGATTCATGTTTATGCAAGTTTAAATCATTCAATACATACATAAATATGTACTCATAAAATTCATAAATCTACAAATAAATCAAAGATTTTAAAAACACTTTTTTAATTTCCTATTCATTTCTCATTCTTCTTCATCTTTTTCTTTCTCTTCATACTCTCCCTCTCCCTTCTCTTCCCACACTCTAATTTTTCAGATATTTTTCGTGAGTGGAAGTGAGAATGGATGAAGTCTCCTTCTTATTTCATTTTTCTTTCCTTTTTGTTTCTTTCTCTTTCTTTTTCTTTTCTCTCTCCCTCTTTTCTCCATTTTTTTCTTTCTTTTCTTCCTTTCCTTTCTTTCCCTTATTTTCTTTGTCTCCCACATTTCCTTGTCCCCCCCATAACACTCCTCACTCAGCCGCCCAAATGGGCTATTCTTCCAAAAAAAGTTATTTCATTTCCTCTTTCTTTGCTCATTTATCTGATTAATTATTTATTTGACCATTTATTAATTTAATATTTTATAATTTTAGAATAACAATCATAAATTAAATTAGACTTTTATTTCATAAAAGTCGGGATCTTCAGTTGTAAGACCCTAACTTTTAGGAATAAAGATTTAAATTTCTCTAAATATTGTTTTGAATAATAAGGTGTGGATTTGATTTAATGTTATAGTTGTGGGTAATGTTTACAAATTTTGTAAAGTAAGCAAATTGTCATAAAATATTCGTTTGGTCGAGGAATATTCTTTTTGTCGGAGAATATCCGTACGACGACACAATCATTGGTGGACCCCACAACGGAATTACTATCAGAGTAGAAAACGACAGAAATAACTTTTTATAAAAATAACGGTAAAACTTTTACCGTTAACTATTGAAATACCCAGTGATAAATGTGACGCCCCTAAAATTAGGTAAACATCACCCATCTTAAGTCGCCAGATACATGGTACAAAATTCAAATACAACTTAATAATACAACTGTTGTGTACAATACGACAAAACATAAACTGTGAGTTTGAATACAAATATTGTCTATTAGAGAGTATACAAACTCAAAAGGAGTCCTCATTACAATTATTATCACACTATTTCATAGAATAGTGAGGACTACTAATGCACCATCTAGGACCATCACTCCATTCCCCTACTCGTCCCAGCAATATTCTCATTTCCTGAAGAGAACAGTGAAAGAAAGGGTGAGCTCAACTAGCCCAGTAAGAAATATTATGACTAAGATAATGCAGAATAAATTATCATTAGCCTTCAACAATGTTAAACTGATACAATATAACAAACATCAAGTTTAACTGCAGCGGAATAAGCAATCCATTAGAAGAGTCAAGTAGAGAATAACATCTACTATCTTTTATGATTTAAAAGGTTTTTCATCACTTTTATCGCTGAGACTCAGCTTAATAAATAATCCACATCATCAAATCATCCCTGCACTACAGGCCAAGGATATTTTTTAGTATCACGACCACGAATTATCCATGCACCACGGGCCAAAGATAATCATGTTTTCATCAACGGTCCTGATCATGCCATAAAATAATTTCAGTTTTTAATTTTTGTGAACTTCGCGGACGCATAACTTCTTCGTTATAAGTTCGAATTGGCTTGTTCAAAAGCCTACGGTTCACAAATTACTTAATCTACATGATCATGCAAGAATTTTATCTATTTGATTTCGTTTGCTAAAAATTCACCTATTGGTTCATTTTTAACAAAAACGATAAGCGTTAAATGAACGTTCGGCGCTTTCGTTCTTCGTTCTAAGTCGGAATCCTGTCATTTTTGAGTCCGCAACTCATAAATGCCAAATATGACTTGCCTCCATTGGAAAACAATGGTTCCGAGTTCAAACACAAAATTTAACTTCCATTCCAAGAATTTTACGAATTGACGATTATAAATCAATCGTGCAAATTAAAGCAATTCTTCCTTCTTATGATTTATTCAACATTACAAATGAACTTCATTCATCATGTGAACACACTAACATACTTAATACAACAACTTATATTCGTTGATGGATTTTGACTTATTCTTCATGAGCTTATAACTTGTCAAATTATAAACTACTTAAGATTTGATTATTCATGACTTATGACAATTAGAGTTTCTTAATCATCATACTTTATATGTTCTTAACATATAACTTAACTTAGGTATACATGATACATATAATCATATAAATTCTCTTATATTCATATCATTTCTCTTAATAAACTCCTTACAAGTTCATATTATTTTTCACATAAGTTTATAACTTATGCTAGCTTAAATGACTTATTACCAACTTAATTGGCTTAAGTTCACTACTCACTCATTCATGTTTCTTAATCCAACTTTTCTTATCATCCTATCATGGTAGAGATAGAAGATAATTGAGAAGAAATCTTACTCTTTTGAAGTCTTGGTAAGGTAGCTTTCTTCTTCTTCTTACTTATGGAAGTAACTTATTTGTGACTTAAACTCTCTAACACTTAAGCACTTTGTGATGTCTTAAGATTATTTGAATAATCAACAAATGGCTTGTAAGCTTCCTTTATTTATAGAAATTGCAAAGCTAGGGTAGTTTAGTCATTAAACCATCCCACCTCCTCATGCACCTCTTTACTATTCATTTCTTGCAAGGCACAAAACTTATCCTACACTTGGTCATTACTTCAAAGTCTTCGTCACCACACTAACTTGGTCACCACCTTACTTGGTCACCACTATACTTGGTCACCACAATAACCATATCAATATGGTTTTGCCCCATGGGTCTATTAACTCATGGATTCTAGCTTGGGCTTGGATTAATAAATCCTTGGGCTTTGCATTAATAAACACTAGCTTGTTCATTAATCAATTATTGGGCCTCTTCCTTTAATTCACTTGGACTTATATTAATTCTTATCAATCTTTCCAAGTCCATTAACATTCCTTAATATATATACATATAGTTTATATATTATTCTTGTATTCTAATTCATATAGAATTTATACGGTATTTCATCCTTCTTACAAACTCATATAATACTTTGTATTATACTTGTTTTCATTACTCTTGTACAATACCAAGTATCATACAATTATTACTTATTCCTTAACACTCCGCTTTACTTAACGTTTATAAATTAAGTCCACAAGCGAATTATTACATTTTCCATAACTAAATTTTTATTACATAATCCATTTTACCTTGTTATTCCATCATTACGTATTTCTTGGAAACTCAAAATTATATCCGAGCAAATAAATGGATGAATAGTGTTTTTGGAAAATTTCTCGGAAAACTTTTATTTTCGTCTTGGAAATTCAAACACTTTAATTCATCCACGTAGCTCAAATACTACGACATTCTAACATCAACAGGTTATATAATGACAACCGTCTTGATAACACAAGGAATGCGATTTTATTATTATTTAATTTAATAAAATCATTTTACAATAAGATCCGAATTTCTCGGTCGTTACATTCTTCCCCCCTTATAAAGATTTTGTCCCCAGAATCTCGTCTTACTTTAATCAAATAGATGAGGAAAATTTTTCTTAATCTTTTCTTCTAGTTCCGCGTTGCTTCTTGACATCGTGGTTCTTTCATAATACCTTCTTGATGGTATTACCTTGTTCCTCGAACTTGTTCCTTCTATCAATGATGCATCGGTGACTCTTCATATGATAAGTCTTTCTCGATATGAATCGGTTCATACTCGATTACATGCTTATAGTCCAAACTTATATGGACATAATCTGAATCGTGAAACACGTTATGTATTCGTTCTAGGTGCGGAGGTAATGCTATCATATAAGCTACCTCTCCCACCCGTTTTAACACCTCAAAAGGTCCTATAAACCTTGGACTTAACTTTCCTTTCTTTCCAAAGCGTATCTTTCCTTTCGAGGAGATACCTTTAGAAAACACATCTGAGCCCACCTCAAACTCTCGACTTAGTACATGTGAGTCGCATACTTCTTCATACATCTGAGTAGCATGATGAGGCGCATCCAAATTAACTTTATCACATCCATTTGTCTGCTTTGCACCAATTACGGTCTTAGCATCGGCGTTCTCCCACCTCATCCCAACCACAAAGGTGTTACGCACTTCCTTCCATCATACAAAGCTTAAATACGGTGGCATGCTATGCTTTGCATGATAGCATTGTTGTTATATCAAACTCTACTAGTGGTAGGTGATCATCCCAACTACCCTTGAAATCCATGGCCTGCAAGACCTTAACATGTCTTCAAGCGTCTGAATTGTCCTTTAGCTCTGCCCATCGGTTTGTGGATGATAAGCCGTGTTTAACCTCAGCTGTGTTCCCAACTGCTCTTGCAAACTCCTCTAAAAAGTTCGATGTGAATCGTGGATCACGATCGACACAATCGATCTGGGTACTCCATGTGCGGAAATGATTTCCTTAACATAAAGTTTAGCTAAGCTGGTCTAAGTTATACTTGACCCTAATTGGCAAAAAAGTGAGCCGACTTCGTCAATGGGTCCTTATTACCCATATCGAATCGTACCCTTTTTGCGTCGTCGGAAGTCCCACCACGAAGTCCATCGTGATATGCTCCACTTCCATTACGGAATCTCCAATGAGGCGTAATAAACCCTTTGGGTCGTTGATGTTGGCCTTAACTTTTGACAAGTTAAGCACCTACTCACATACTCTGCTATTTCTCTCTTCATGTTTGGCCACCAAAAACTTTTGTCGAAGGTCTTGATACATCTTAGTGCTACGGGATGTATCGAGTACCTCAAACTATGAAACTTCTTGTAACACTTGCTCCTTTAATTTCGTCTCATTTCAGAACCCAAATTCTTCCCTCAAATCTTAATAATCCCTCATTATCAAGACTATACATAACATCTTCCTTCTCGGATACTTAGCTTCTTCATTTGGTTACACTCATCCGTCTTGAGTTGTACCTCCTTGACTCTTTTCTACGATGGTAGATTGCATCTCCGTCATAAAGTAAGCGCCCCGAATCACTTTCGGCATCTTCATTTCTATTTCCATCCTAGCCATCTACATTATTAACTCATTTTGGCCGTTAACATAGACAACTTTTCCCGACCCTTCTGCTTAAGGCGTCGGAAAAACTACATTGGCCTTTCGAGGGTGATACTGATTTCACAATCATAATCCTTTATCAACTCCAACCATCTTCTCATCTCATATTCAACTCCTTACGGTGAAGATATACTTTAGACTTTTATGGTCAGTATATATCTCACATTTTCCCCATAAAGATAATGTCTCCATATCTTTAGGGCAAAACTACTCCGCATGACCGGTTCGGATCATGAGTAGGATAAACTTTCTCATAATCCTTCAACTACTAGAGATGCATACGTAATGACTTTGCCATCTTTGCATAAGCACACAACCAAGTCCTCTCATCTGAAGCATCACTATACACTTCTAAAATTTCCTGTGTCATCCAGCAATGACAAAGCAGAGCTTCACTTAATCTCTTCTTCAGTTCTTGAAAACTGTCTTCACATTTATCCGTCCATACGTATTTCACCGTCTTCCTTGTTAAATTAGTCAACGAGGTAGCTATCTTCGAAAAATCTTGGATAAATCTTCGATAGTACCTTGCTAACCCTAAGAAACTCCGCACCTCAGTCGGCGTTTTTGGTTGTTCCCAATTCATTCTTTGCTTCCACCTTATTTGGATCACTTTGAAATCCCCTCTTGGTCGATGACATGACCTAAAAGCGCACCTTTTCATTAAAATTCACATTTGGTGAATTTCGCATATAACTTCTCCTTCCTTAGTGTCTCAACACTAATCTTAAGTGTTCGACATGATCTTACGGCGTCTTAGAATGACTAGAATATCATCGATAAACACCACGATGAACTTGTCAAATATAGTTTGAACACTCTGTTCATCATATCCATAAATCACGGTGGTGCGTTTCGTCGACCCAAATGACATCACGAAACTTCGTAATGACCATAACGAGTCTGAATGCGATCTTTGGTACATCTTCCTTCCTAACCTTCAGTTGATGATACCCGTCAGCAAAATCTATTTTAGAAAAATACTTTGCCCTTTAATTGATGAAGAGATCATCGATCACAGGCAATGGGTATTTATTCTTTATCGTTAACTTCTTTCGACTCGAGATAGTCGAACAAAGCCTTAACGATCCGTCTTTCTTGACAAAAACAAGGTGCTCCCCACGGTGAAACACTTGGTTGAATGTACTTCTTGTCCAATAGTTCTGTGGTGAACCATTAGTTCTTTCATTTCCACGAGCGCCATACTGATGCGGTGCCCTTGAGAGGTAGTCTTTGTTCACAGCGCGATGTCTATCATAAATTCGATCTCCTATCGGTGGTAAATATGGTAACTCACTTGGAAATACATCCATGAATTCGTTTACTATTGGTATTTGTTCCATGGTTGCTCCCACTCTCTGGGTATCAACAACATGGCATAGTAACCTACACAACCCTTTCTTAAAAGTTTTCTAGTTTGTGTCATCATCGTAAAAAAGCTGACACAGACGTCCGATAATTTACTACTAGTAAAATACTACGGGGAGGTTGTTTCAACGTCACGATGCTCACACATTTCTTTTGGCAATCTATAATTGCTCCATGGTTAACCAACCAATCCATTCCGAGAATTACGTTGAATTCTCCTAACTTTATCGGTATTAAATCTACAGATAGTTTACAACCACGTACATCTCACGCAACAACTCCTATGAATATCTTCGACAGGAATTATCTCTTCGTTTGCTACCTTAATGTTCAAAGGTACAGGCAATTTTTCGGGAAATAATTCTAGTCTTCTAGCAAAATCACATGCTATAAACGAACAAGTAGCTCCTAAATCAAATAGCACGTATGCATTTATATTGTTGATCGGAATAATACCTGCAACTACTTCCCCTGATGCCACCGCATCTTGGACTGTCATATTAAAAGTGCGGGCCATTGATTTCCCCGGCTGAGCTGGACCACTAATAGCTAACTTCCCGCTATTAGTTCCCTTATTTCCTTCTATCCCCTTCTTTGGGCAGTTCTTTGCTATGTGGTCAGTTGATCCACATACAAAGCATCCGTGATTTTTCTCCGGATTGGGACAGTTAGGCGAAATGTGCCCTTCCTATCCACAATTATAACAAACCGCCTTTCCTTTGAGACAGACTCCTAAGTTAGTCTTCCCGCATGTTTTACAGGCATCCATCATCCTCTTAGAGTCCCCTTGTTTTACTCCGGTATTCCTAGAGTTAAAGCCCTTCTTCTTCTGACCATTACCACTTCCACTAGCTCCCTCGGTCTTGGTTCCTCCATCAACCTTACCCTTGTTTATCTTATCTTTGTGGTACTGGTTGAGAGCCTCATTCCCACCTTCGGCAATTATTGCCTTTTCTAGTATGGTTCCAAAGGAAGTACTTTGGAACACAGAGATTCGGCTATAGAGCCAGGGTTTCAAGCCCTGCTCGAACCTTCTAGCCTTTCTCACTTCAGTGTCCACTTGATGTGGAGCAAATCGTGCCAGTTCATTAAACTTGGCAGCATACTGGGGAACTATCATATCCCCTTGTCTCAATTCTAGAAACCTCATCTCCATCCTCCCTTGCATACTCGTGGGAAAATAGTTCTCGAAGAAAATCTCCTTGAACCTCTCCACGTTAGATTTCCTATATCGGCCCTAGGCCTGGTTTGCCTCCCACCAGAAGTTGGCCTCTCCTTTCATCAAATAGGTTGCAAAGGCAACCTTTTGACCCTCCTCAACATTTGCTATTACAAATGCTTTCTCGATTTCTTTTACCCGTATGCGGGCTTCTATAGGGTTAGTAGTTCCTTTGAACTCGGCGGACTACACACTTTGAAATCCTTAAAAGTAGTAGCTCGTCTTACTCCGAGAATTCACAATACGTTAGCCCTCGATTTCTATTAAATCACGTAGTTAAAAGATTAACGAACTCTTGCATTGGATTAAGCAGGACCACCCTCCGGTTGGTTAACATTAAGCATACTGATTTCGTTGTCTCCTTCTTGGCGGCATTTTTTGTTAAGAAAACAACACATCATTATTACTTTATTCTTGTTGGTTTGTTATTATTTGTAATAAAACAACAACTCATACTCATTACTCAACATATTCCATAAAAAGACTTATATTGATTCATAACTTGTAGTATAACACTACATTGTTTACATTACTCGACCTTAGGTGATTACATTACCATCCATGATTACTTTCCAAAAATTGGGATTTACAAAAGACTACCCTTTGTTATACAAAAGAGGGTTTTACGTCACTACTAGATACATAATATTTACATATCTATTCTACTCTCTAGCTATTGCTACTACTACATCTGTCGTAGGGCATTCTTGAAATCCTTCTTTGGCAGGGCAAGCA
Organism: Panax quinquefolius; assembly: GCA_020205615.1. Classification (NCBI taxonomy): domain Eukaryota; kingdom Viridiplantae; phylum Streptophyta; class Magnoliopsida; order Apiales; family Araliaceae; genus Panax; species Panax quinquefolius. Next base: position 41,891,760 of record CM035160.1, read on the forward strand.
ATTACATCTCTCTCTTGATAGTGTGTGTAAGATTGCCATACGCTTCTATCGATATCCGACTACTGCTGCTTTGAAATCTACGTGAGAACTCCTATGAATATAGGACATCCTCTCCAACTTCCTCTTTTTTTGTCTGTAGCTCTGCTTGAGCTCAAAGACTTCACATTTCGACTCTCGGACCTTGTCCTTAGCTAAAACTCTATCATCATGCTCCTCTTCCCACATTCCTTCCATACTAGCCTTGTCCTCACGAGATGACTTGGAGTTCCTCTTTCAACTCCTTAACTTCTTGGCGATAGTGGACATTCCTATCCAATATCTGAAGCATAAATAGTGCTTTCATTGATTCCCCGTAGACATTTCCTCGTAGGTGGAACACGGTCCTCTGTAGGTGGAACTTTGGTCGAAAGGACATCACGTCCACCTCCTCCTCTAGCATGCCATCAAATATAGACATGTAGTCTAAATAAATGCGAGTCTCCAGGACTCGATGGTCACCAACTCTGGTTCTCTTGCTACGGGATTTGGTAGTATCTCTCTGCGATTAATGAATCCTCGCTCACTACATGTATATCTCTATACATATCATTTTCTCTCGACATCTACAATAAAACAATATAGTTTGATTAGTACACGTCGGTAAATAATAGAAATACATAACATAATATAATGCATTTTTATAGGGTTACTTTCCATCTTTTACTTCTTTATTCTTTCTTAAGGTTATGACTTAAGGTTCTACTTTCCCCTTAAGTTTTATAACCTAGGCTTTGATACCAACTTGTGGCGCCCCCAAATTCGGGTATCTTTCAACTGAGCGAGATGGTCTTTATCTTGTACAACATTCATACATTCATTGATTGAAAAGTCTCGAAAGAACGAACATAACTTCTATATATTTAAAGTAATATTTACATTTCCCAAGTTCTATACCCATTACAAAGGTTCTTTGTCATAATATCGATTACATTACAATAATAGATCTATCTTTATTACAAAACGACTTAGTAATCGCCTTAGCTTTTCCTTATCCTTTTTCGATCCTTGGGGACGTTCGGTCTTATTTGCATTCATATGGTTTAAGCAAGAGTGAACATAACTAGCTCATCAAGTATAACAATTTAATAACAACATGCTTGACACATACAAATCGTATATCTTGATAAGCGAACAATAGTTATGAAGTACTATTGATAATTCAAAATAGCACTTCATCTTTTCTTTCAAAATGTTTTACAATAACAACCATATTTAGTAAAACATTCACTCGATCAAAGACCTCGAGTATTCATTCTTTGTTGGAAAAGGAATGACCGGAAACAAGTCCGTAGTAAGCCCGATATCACTTACGAGCACTTCTAGGTGATCGACTATTGTACTCTATGTTGATAAACACTACATCCATTAAGCGTATATGCGTTTAAGCATTTGGCAACCTCACGTGCACTGTCGTTTTCTTACCGACAAAACATTTGTTTAACATTTGGTCTTCTTTTGAAAACCATATCAAGTAGTTGACAAAAGATAGCAACATTTGATAATACATGAATAGATTATCGATACATCAAGTCTAGCCAAAGGAATTGGCTTCAACTTCAACATACCTCGATTAAATGCGAAAGAATACATGAACCTCAAAAACTTGTTTAGATTGAGCTGAGACAAGAGTTAGAATACTTGCCTTTAGCGTCTGCTATGGTAAATTAACTTTATGTTCAAGTCGTTCAAGTCTCTACAATACATGATCACATAATGCCTTACATTAGGTCACATATAATCAAGTATGTATATGACTATATCATACCCTTCATTTCAATCTAATTGTGTATTAGATTCAGTTACTATTCGTTCCGGTTTATCATTACCCTTCCATTTATATTCGACTAGGTTATCTCGACCTTTACATTACATTCCTTAAGGTTTAACAAAGTTTAAACAATGTTACATTACCTTCCTTAAGTTATGTTTACTTTTAAATCAATTAGGTTTTCTTTTCTTTGTACTTAGAAACCTTCATTACTATCTTTGTTACGAGGATTGGCTGTGGCACTTTCGACTTTATACCTACATCTCGTATTGCTGTGTGTGAGCTCTAATGTCATTGTCCGGACTTGGGCTTTGCTGGACGAGTCCTTACTTATTAGGCGGCGTTGCTTGCCTTTCCTCTCGAAGGTTTTAGTGTATTGTTCATGGTATTTGCGGCGCCACCATATATACTATACTATAGTTATTTGCGGCGAACTCTTGCGATGTGCTCGATTCTTCTTTATTCCTTTTTGCGGCAGGTCATTTTACTAGGGTTTTCTTGGCTTGACTGACTCTGTGCACCAGAAAATAATTTCAATTTTTAATTTTTGTGAACTTCGCGGACGCATAACTTCTTCGTTATAAGTCCGAATTGGCTCGTTCAAAAGCCTATGGTTCACAAATTACGTAATCTACATGATCATGTAAGAATTTTATCTATTTGACTTCGTTTGCTAAAAATTCACCTATTGGTTCATTTTTAGCGAAAGCGATAAGCGTTAAATGAGCGTTGGCGCTTTCGTTTCTTCGTTCTAAGTCGGAATCCGGTCATTTTGAGTCCTGACTCTTAAATGCCAAATATGACTTGTCTCCATTGGAAAACAATGGTTCCAAGTTCAAACACAAAATTTGACTTCCATTCAGAGAATTTTACGAATTCGGCGATTATAAATCGATCGTGCAAATTAAAGTGATTCTTCCTTCTTATGATTTATTCAACATTACAAATGAACTTCATTCATCATGTGAACACACTAACATACTTAATACAACAACTTATATTCATTGTTGGATTTTGACTTATTCTTCATGAGCTTATAACTTGTCAAATTATAAACTACTTAAGATTTCATTATTAATGACTTATGACAATTAAAGTTTCTTAATCATCATTTCTTATATGTTCTTAACATATAACTTAACTTAGGTATACATGATACATATGATCATATAAATTCTTTTACATTCATATCATTTCTCTTAATAAACTCCTTACAAGTTCATATTATTTTTACATAAGTTTATAACTTATGCTAGCTTAAATGACTTATTACCAACTTAATTGGCTTAAGTTCACTACTTACTCATTCATGTTTCTTAATCCAACTTTTCTTATCATCCTATCATGGTAGAGATAGAAGATAATTGAGAAGAAATCTTACTCTTTTGAAGTCTTGGTAAGGTAGCTTTCTTCTTCTTCTTACTTATGGAAGTAACTTATTTGTGACTTAAACTCTCTAACACTTAAGCACTTTGTGATGTCTAAGATTATTTGAACAATCAACAAATGGCTTGTAAGCTTCCTTTATTTATAGAAATTACAAAGCTAGGGTAGTTTAGTCATTAAACCATTCCACCTCCTCATGCACCTCCTTACTATTCATTTCTTGCAAGGCACAAAACTTATCCTACACTTGGTCATTACTTCAAAGTCTTCGTCACCACACTAACTTGGTCACCACCTTACTTGGTCACCACTATACTTGGTCACCATAATAACCATATCAATATGGTTTTGCCCCATGGGTCTATTAACTCATGGATTCTAGCTTGGGCTTGGATTAATAAATCCTTGGGCTTTACATTAATAAACACTAGCTTGTTCATTAATCAATTATTTGGCCTCTTCCTTTAATTCACTTGGACTTATATTAATTCTTATCAATCTTTCCAAGTCCATTAACATTCCTTAATATATATACATATAGTTTATATATTATTTTTGTATTCTAATTCATATAGAATTTATATACGATATTTCATCCTTCCTATAAACTTCGTATAATGCCCGTATTATACTTGTTTTCATTACTCTTGTACAATACCAAGTATCATACAATTATTACTTATTCCTTAACACTTCGCTTTACTTTAGCGTTTATAAATTAAGTCCCTGGCGAATTATTACATTTTCATAACTAGATTTTTATTACATAATCCATCTTACCTTGTTATTCCATCATTACGTATTTCTCGGAAACTCAAAATTATATCCAGAGCAAATCTGGAGATGAATAGTGTTTTTGGAAAATTTCTCGGAAAACTTTTATTTTTCGTCTTGGAAATTCAAACACTTTAATTCATCCACGTAGCTCAAATACTACGACATTCTAACATCAATAGGTTATATAATGACAACCATCTTGATAACACTAAGAATATGATTTTATTATTATTTAATTTAATAAAATCATTTTACTTGCCTTGAATAATAAGATGTTAATTTAATAAATATTTTAAATTACACATCAAATAAAATTCTCATACTAAATTGTTACATCCTTCCTCCTTACAAGGATTCTCATTATAATTTTATTTAATCACAACTCTTAAAAAAATCAAATCGTTACACATCTAACTGTTATCTTCGATGAGCCCTGGATTTTACATCCTAATACATTTATTCATAAATATTTATATATATATATATATATATTTAATTTTTTCAAACACTTCATGGAGTTTATTTAATTGGTTGATTATTTTTACAAATTTATTTATATTTCCGATCTCCCATGGAGGTGCTTCAAAAAATGGTGGCCGAATAATGTACATATATATATATTGCTTATATATATATTTATATATTTATATATATATATATATATATATATATATATATATATATCGCATATATATATTATATATATTTATATATTAATTATATATATATCATGTGAGCCTAGGAATCATGTGATCCTAGGAAAGTGATCACAAGTTCAGTCTACTAAATCTTGATTCGATTCCCGTGATGGACATTTTCAGCTATAAGCAGCTTGTAAATTTATTCACGGTGTTTGGATTTCCTCAGATGATTTTCATGCCCACGAGGAATTCGGCACTGCTTTGTACATTATTTTCTCGAAGATGCTTCACATCTCGAAAATTAAAAGCAACTAGGCCGAACACTTAATAAAAAATGGAAGTGTAAAAGGTCTCAATTACTATTGAGCATAAGGGTTTGAAAAACCTTTTTTACAAAACATCACTGCCATATCTTGTTTAAAACTGAATTTTTATAAAAATTCAAACCCTGTGTATATATGTATGAACGAGGCCTCGCACTACTTCCATATAATTGCACATTGACCCACACACACATATTCATATAACAGTTTCTTGAAAAGTGGCGGTCATCATGGTAACACGGATGTCGAGGGGTGCATAACACCTTTCCTCCACATAATCAAGCCCCCAGACCCTAATGAATCTCGGTTTCACAGACCCGTTTAGCAGTGTCACATCACTGGGTCAATGTGCAAACCTTTTCTCGGTTGTGTTGGTACAACCATTTAAAAAACCAACTGGCGACTCTTACAGTCAAATCGTCGACATATACATGTCGAAACTTTTCATAACTTGTTTTTTCAAACAAATCTCACCTAACATGAGAACACCAAAGAACAAGAACAGAAAATGGACAAATAAAAATCCCAACATCGACAGTCTCGTCATAGTCGATGCCTTCTTCTTGAGAGTAACCTTTGGCTACTAGTCTTGCCTTGTTCCTTGTTATCACCCCATCTTCATCCATCTCATTTTTGAAGACCCACTTGGTGCCAATGACTGTGTAGTTTCTTGGTCTTGGAACTAATCTCCATACTTTGATTCTTTCAAACTAATGTAGTTCCTCTTGCATTGCTTCTATCCAACTTGAGTCTTCCATAACATCTTCTATCTTCTTGGGTTCCATTTATGACAGAAAGCTTAGATAGAAACACTCATTTTGGATTGCAGATCTTGTCTTGACTCTTACATTTGGATCTCTAATGATTAGGTCTTGAGTGCGATCTCTTTCCCATCTGTTTCCTGTTGGAACATCTAACCTGATACCTTTTTGTCTGAGTTCTTCAAGATCAATCTCTGCTTCTTGACGTGGAGGTTCGTTGTCTGACATATCTCTTTCTATGATTTCCTCTAAAGGCTCGACGATTTCATTTTTTGGAACTACGATCGTGGTGCTGGCCTCAACAGCCTTGTTCGTAGTGTCTGAGTTGTCGTTCATAGTGTCTTGAGACACAGTTTTGTCCAAGTCTATTTCATCGAAAATGATGTGTATCGAGACTTCTACACTTAGCGTCTTCTTGTTGAACACTCTATAAGCCTTACTGTCTGTGGCATATCCAAGAAAAATTCCTTTGTCTGACTTGGGTTGGAACTTTGTCAAATACTATTTTGCATTGTTGAGAATATAGTATGCACAACCGAATACATGAGAGTAGCTAACACTTGGCTTTTTTTCCGCTCCACAGTTCGTAGGGGGTCTTCTTTAACGTAGAGTGTACTAGAGATCTGTTCTGAGTGTAGCATGCAGTGCTGACAGCTTCAACCCAGAAGTATTCAGGCAGACGAACTGCTGCTAGTAGAGTTCTTCCTGCCTCTATCAGCGTTCTATTTTTTCTCTCAACTACTCAGTTTTGCTGAGGAGTTCGTGGAGCAGAGAAGTTGTGACTGATGCCATTGTCTGTGCAGAATTGGTCCATCTCAGAGAAGTCAAACTCTCTACCATGATCACTCTTTATAGCCTTGATTTTCTCTCATTTCTCATTCATCACCAGTCTGAACATCTTGATTAGTTGGAAGCTTATTTCATCTTTTGAGTTTAGAAAGAACACCCATATGAATTTGGTGTAGTCATCCATTACCACCAATGAGTATCTCTTCCCTCCAAGGCTTGTTGTTGGAATTAGCCCAAATAGATCCATGTGAAGCAACTTAATTGGCTTGTTAATTGAGTTGACATTTTTACTTTTGAATGAGCTTCTAGTCCATTTTCCAAGCTAACAGGCGTTGCATGGCCTTTCTTTGACAAAGTTGAGCTTGGGTAAGCCTGCTACTAGATCCTTGGATACCAGTTTTGACATGCTTTTAAAGTTGAGATGAGACAGCCTTTTGTGCCATAGCCAGCACAATTCTTTAGAAGCTTTAGCCAGAAAACATATTATCGCATCAGAACTTAGTTTACCAAGATTAACAGTGTAGACATTCCCTTTTTTGTTCGGTCAGCTTTATAGAGGATGTCTTCAGATCTCTGACTTGACATTGATTATTGAGGAAGGTAATTTGATGACCCCTGTGGCAGAGTTGACTTATGCTCAGAATATTGTGCTTCAGTCCTTCCACATAAGCTACTTTACTGAAGGACACTGCACTATTCCCAGCTGAGCGATATCCTCTTGTCTTGCCAGATCCATTGTCTCCAAAGATGACTGATGGACCCTCCTTCTCTTTGAAGTTAGATATAAGAGATTTATTCCCAGTCATGTGCCTTGAGCATCCACTGTCCAGATACCAGGTTGTGATCGTGGAGCTCTGTTCCTGTGGTAAGATTAAACTCTCATTTTGGTACCCATACTTGCATGGGTCCTACTTCGTTAGTACCCTTGGGAACCTAAATTTGCTTGACCTTGGGTCTCATATGCATAGGATTATTGTAGCATATTGCAGCCTTATGACCAATCTTATTACATATAAAATATCTAATATGATGCATGCTTTTGTGCGTATGTGGATTCTTCCTCCATTTGGACTTATGTGGGTTCTTAGCAATCCTTTCTTTGTACTGGTTCTTCTTTTTCCATGTATTATTGTGATTCATGATTTGTGAAGAGTGAAGCTTAACTCTACTGTTCCTACCCAGTTGGTTCATGGAGTTAATTTTACTCAACTCTATGACCCTTCGAGGTTGGAGAGTAGTGTCTAATTTACTCTTCTCTTTTCTGAATCCTAGGCTAGCATGGGATTCGTTGTGCCTTGAAGCATGGATTGGATCAGAAGAGCAGGGATGAACTGATTCTTCCTTCTGTGAGGATTTCACAAATGTAATGCTTCTATTAAAATTTGAAACATTACTAGAGCTAGTTTCCTTTATCTTTTCCACATATGGTTCTGAGGTGGATTCCCCAAAACCTAATTATGTTATGTCGGATGTACTTCTCTGACTGGAGATCAGGGAGTCCAATGAAGAAGATGATTTATTCCATGTAGAGATTGACTTTTCTAGTTCCTCAATCTTAGAAGTTAGATTTGACTCTCTTTGTGCATTAAGTTCATTGGTCTGTTTTAAGAGTTTATTCTCAGCTTCAAATTTGGAGAGAGAGTTAGTACTTAGAAGAGTTGTTTCTAGTTCTTCTTGAACTTTCTCTTTCTCTGTTTGAAGAAGAGAATAATCTTTAGACATAACTCTAAACCATTTCATGTATTGATGCAGATCAGATGTTATGCCATGTAGTGCAGTTCTTAAATCATCAATATTTACATCAGGAGAGTTAAAGTCAAATACCTCATCTATACTTCATGATTGTCAGGGATCTTCTTATCCTTTGCATGTTTGGCCATTAGACAAAGATTTTCTATTTGAGGATCTTCATCGTCTCCAGATTCGGGAGTTGAATGGTTGTCTAAGTCACTCCATGATTCTCCGGCCACAAGACCTTTGTCTTTCTTCTGGAGCCTCTTGTTGCCTTTGAATTCTTTCTTTGAATTTGATTTCCTCTTTAGTTCTTCTCTAAGAGGTTTGTTGTAATTTGCAATGAAATGGCTAGGTTTCTTGCAGTTGTAGCATAAGTCATTTATCTATTCCCGACTGTTATAGTTATTGAATTTCTTAGGTTTGCTGATTTTGCCTTTACGCATGAACCTTTTGAGTCTTCTAACCAGCATGGCAAAGTCCTCATCATCATCTTCATCATAGTCAGAGTCATTTTGAGTGTTAGCTTTGGAGATGTCAGATAAGTAGGTTTTATACCTACTTATCCGGTATCTGTTACTTGAATTATTTGCTTAATCTCATGTTTCTTAGTTACTTTTCATGCATTTTGTGTTCGTTTTGTAGATTATATGCTTGGGAGTTGAAATCACAAAGAGTTGGTATGAAAACACAAAGAAAAGCAATCCGAACATCGTTTGGGCTTTTATTTTTATTTCATTTCTTGTTTTGGAACTTGGATTACATTGTAGAGCTTCTTCTTAGCTTTCTGGAACATCTTGAATCATTCCAATCGGAGTTCGGATGCAAGAGTTATGACATTTGTACCAACGGACGTCGAACGTCACTGTTTTGGGTGGCCATTTGCATAGCAGTCACTTCCAGCCCAATTTCGACCTTCATCCGTACGCTATTTCTAACATCCTAAAGAATGAAAGTTGTAGATCTCGTCGATATCTTCGATTTGATAGGTAGCAGGCCTCGTAACGCTTCTCGGATCATAAGTTATGGCCGATTTCCCAAAGGACGTCAGAGTAGAAAAGTTTCTTTCACAAAACCGCCGCCGGGGTGGGCATGCAAGCATCAAAGGAGGCCCCTAGCCCTTTGGTCAAGGGCCCAAAACAAAGCCTAGACCCCGTAAAGGCGAGGGTATGCCTGAAAAAATGCGAGAAAATGCGAATTTTGATCCAATTTGAGTCCAGAAAGGATTGTTTCGATCCGATTGACACAAGGACTTCCAAGAGGACTTAAAGACATATAAAGAGACTTATAAAAGGAGGAGAATCACAAGGATTAGGGGAGATTAAAGATTAGAGAGAGGATTCCATTAGATTAGAGTAGAGTAGATTAGATCAGGTAGGTTAGATCAAAACACTAGTTCTTGTTAGATTTGGAGATTGAAGGAACTTGGAGACCATTGAAGATTCAAAGTAGGAGCAAGGAGGGAGCATCAAATCTACAGACAATAGATTCTATCTTCTTATCTTCTTCTCTTCTTCTATCTTTATCTTTTAATGATTATTCAATTGTGGATTCTTAGTTTTAATTCAATAATCATGAACTAATTCTTTGTTTGAGATTACAATGGATCTTATTGTGTACTTTATTTTAATATGTTTTGCTATCAATTATTATGTTCTATTGTGAGGATTGTCTATTGTGATTTGGACTTAATTGCTTAATTACCTAGCTAACAATTACCATGATAATCTATATGAACTCGAGAGATGAAGTATTGATTTAGATCTTATCATGATAACATGTGTTTGTGATTTCTGCATAGATGGAATTCATGATTCATGTTAGGATAGAGATATACCTTTACGCCATATGTAATCTTATAGAGAACTTGTGCTTTAAATCATTTTTAATTGTAATTCACATAGAGATGTAGTGGATTAGTTAATTAGGGTGTCTTACTTAATTCTATCATCTGTGGATTTAAGTGAGTATGGGTATTATGCATCGAGAGATGGTTTTATCTGCTTTAGTGTTCTTGATTAACAATTCATGATAGAGAATAATTGATGAGAAGTGTGTTAACTTAAATGAAGCAATAAGTGAAGTTGTGATCTTAAATCTCCGTAATCTAATTTTTAATTAGTGGTAATTAGAATTAGTGTAATTAAATAATTTAATTTATATAATTTGAAATTCATTCGTTTAAATAAGATTGAGTTGGTTATGGGTTAGTACTTGGTGATTTTTATTAAACAATTCCTCGTGGAAACGATACTCTACTTTCACTTTATTACTTGTTGACCACGTATACTTGCGTGTTGTGCGTAATTAGATTTTACCCAACAAGTTTTTGGCGCGCGAATTCTTGTCGGGAATTAGTTAATATATTTTGCCAATATTAGCTTCAATCAAATTAGTCTTAATTTAAACATTTTTTTTTTTTTTTAATTCTCTTCCTATTTTTCTTTCTTTTCGTGTACCGTGGCGAATTTAATTATCAATGGTCAGTATCTGAGAATGACTCGACCAAGGGGCGTGGATTGATGGTCTCAATGCATTTTCGCATTATCACTCAACTTGAGACACTTTCGAGGAGGTTGGACGTTGTCATACCTCAACGTAATCGAAGGATAGCGATTAATTGCAATTGGAAGTCATCAAAGTCATCAATGCAATCGCCGTTTTGAAGTCAATATAGTGGTGATTATCAATAACTCGTTGATCTTAACTATCACCAAGATTGGGGTATCACCCGATTTTTCATGGAGCTATAATTTGATGACCAACATTACGCTTCTAAATCCATATAGTGGTCATTACCTCAATAACAAGAGACGATTGATCTTAACTATCAAGAGAAGATTAATCAATAGGGGATCTAAATACGGTCTCCACCAAAGCCATAAGAAACAAACAGTATGACATGGATGACAAAATTGGAGGAAAACCCAACCAAATATGCCCACTGGATGAGCCACAAGATATCAAAAGTGTGGAGACAATTGGGGATAATGAAATTGAAGATCTAAATAGGTCTCCACCAAAGAACAAAAAGAGTACAATTTTGAATCCATGGTGGGATGACAAAAAGAGCGAGTACAATTTTGAATCCATGGTGAGATGAGACGGAGAGAGATAGAGCGAAGAGCCCATTGTGTGACAAGCTTCCATGCCCCAAAGTGATCACATACACAATGGAGAAAACACCTAACTATCGGACGTTCTTGATTGAGATCATACCAAATCAGAGCATACTAGGTGACCTTGATGCATTCGCCATCACAATTGGGAACCTACCAAAAGCTACATTATTTTTGATGGATGGAGGGTTCCTCAATTACCGAAGAGGAATTGGATAACGTTGACCAGATAAAGTCAGGCTGAAAGACTATAATTCAAGCTCTAACTGGGAGGCAACCCATGAATTTTTATATTTATATGCGTTACTAGTTTATTTAGTAGATAGGAATTAATTTTCTTAATAAGTTCTCTTACCAATCCAAGTGCTATTCTAATCCATGTTGTCTCTCTTTAGTGTAGGTATTGGAGGTTCAATGGACAGGCAAAAGATTATGAAAAGGTTATTCAAGTCAAATTCAAGTGTGGTGCCCAATTTATTCCATGCGCCTAATCTATTCTCCAAACTTAGCGGACAAGGAGGAGGATTGCTATATTTTCAGGGAAGTCCTCTGCTTTACTTTTTTCTATTTCAGCCATTAAGGACAATGTCTAGTTTAAGTTTGGGGGCATTTTAGTGTCGTATTGCATATAGTTAGTTATTTACATTGTAGTTCATATAGTTACATTTAGTTTTTGCATTCACTATCTTAAAAAAAAATCAAAAATTCAAAAATTAAAAAAAAAATTTAGTTAGTTACTATGTTCATTTGCATGAATCCAGTTGTTAGATAGTTTACAGTTTATTTTGGCCAATGATGAGATTAGAATTGGGTAGACAAGTATAGTACTGACTATTAGAGCTTTGATGTAATTTCTTGTTATGAATTGAGTCTTTTTTTGTTTGAAACTGGTATAATAAGGATAGCATAGTAAAAACAACTTGTTGATTGATTGAGTTTAAATTGATACATAATGGGATTCTAAAGGATAATGCTAGTTTGAATGAAAGAATGACAAGAATAAATAGTGATGGCTAAAGTTAGACACGAACCTAAGTTTGGGGGAATATTTGGGGTATATAAGCTATAAAAAAAAGAAGAAAAAAGAAAAAAAATGGGGAAAAAAAAGAAAAAGAAAAAGAAAAAGTATGAATAAACACCGTGGCGTGCAAAAGAGCTCTAACTCATGCAAGCATACATGTGTCAACAAGCAATACAGAGCAAGTAAAGTATCGATCCCACAGAGAAAGTTGTTTAATTTAAATCACTATGCATTAATTAAATCAGTATATTTATATGCTCAAACTAATGACTAAAATTGGTTTGTTCTCGAATTGCAAATAACAACTAAAACAAAAATAACACAGATTAAATCAAATCTAGAAATAATGGGATCCTAACTTCATTTAATATTTCATTTAATCACCACTACCATGCATGACTTGTTCACATATCACAGAAAAGTAGCCAAGAGCACTAACAAAGTCATAGCCATTTTTCAATGCACTAAGACCTACTTACACATCATCCACGGATGATAGACTATATGTAATCATCAATATAACCAAAATCACTATATGTCTATGTGAAATTGCAACTATATTAAATTTAAGCTCAAGCCCTTATTCTAACTTATACGGTGAAACAATATATGTCTATTTGGTTCACGAAATACACAAGCCATATGAAACAGCCCCATATACGTATACTATCATGATTACACTCCATACTTGCATGTTCATTGTCAATTCCATACAAGTACTGAAACGAATGGTGATCAAGCATTTATACATGCAAAATAATCATGATAGACATCCCATATGATATGTAAAACAATCCAGCATTCAAGCATGCAATCAAACTACATATTGAAATCCGTTAGAATCCCATAATGGAGTTTAGTTCATGACTGAACCAAAAGCCATTATGGGATCAAATCTAAACATGATTAATAAATGAACAACTGAAAGATGAAAGGTAGAAACAATCAAACCCAATTGCTGAATATAAATCAAGATTCAAATCCTCATATGAATCCAGCAAATACTAATAATAAAATACTCTCGTGGGAAACCCCAAGAAGAAGTAGAAAAAGTAGAGTTTTGGCCTCTTTCTACGTTAGAATCTCTCTCAGAGAGTAAACCCTAGTTACGATGTTACGCATACGTCAAAAGATATCCAAGATACATCTGACACCAGTCAGATATCATTTTAAAAACATTACAACCATTTTAATAATAAAATAAAATAAAACAACTCAGCAGCTTCAGGCCTCGCGCGCGGCCGCGTGCTCCTCCAGCACATTCCTCACGCAGGCGCGAGACCTGTAGTAAGTTATGATATCCAACTAGTGATGATCTGGCGGCATGCGTTCCCTAAGCTTGTCGGGGCTCGCGGTAATGCGCGATTTGCGATAGCTAACATTTTCTTTTGGTACTCGTCGTTTAAGACGTCGTCTCTAAGATCATCCTGCCGCGCGGCTTGCAGTTGATGAATTCTGGTTCTGCTCTTGAGTTTGGTTCTGCATTGTTGCTGCTACTACTGAAGTGTCATATGTCCATCCATGCTCCACTCAATCCTAGCCATATATATCCCAACTGTTGCTTAGCCTCATGTATCCATTAGCCTCGTGCCCTATAATACCACCAAATTAGGTCGATTCCTGCACTTATTCACCAAAAAGAGTTTTAAGTATATGCAATGCAAACAAATATGAAATGCAGCTAAAACATACTAAAATGTACTTGAGATGGGCATAGTTCACATGAATCGGTACTCCATAAGTAAGTATAAAACCCACTTATCAATGTCATCTGTTGCTTTGAGAGCAACCCCTTTGTCATTCTTTCTTCCTTCAGAAAGAGTCTTTGCTCGCTGAGTCAGCTCTAGTTCATAGGTGAAAAGGTTGCCATATAATTGTTGAATGGTCATTTCATGGAGATTCTTTGATTCTCTAATGGCAGTCGTTTTGGCATCCCATTTGCTAGGTAAAACTCTCATGAACTTTATGATTAGATCTTTATTTGGATAGATCTTTCCAAAAGCTCGAAGAGAGTTGAGCAGTACGTTGAATCTCTCATAAGTGGAAGTGACATTTTCACCTGGAACATGGGCAAACATTTCATATTGTTGAGTTAGAAGAGATTGTTTATTTTCTCTGACTTCTTCAGTTCCTTCGTGCATAATGAGCAATGCTTCCCATACTTCCTTTATTATTTTGTTGTTGACCACATTTTCAAATAGGTCATCTTTTAAAGATTGAAACAAAATGTTCTTGGCATTTTTATTGAGTTGGACAAATTTCTTTTCATTGTCAGTCCATTCTATTTTGACCTTGATCTGAATTCTGTTTGGGTCATCTGAAGTTGGTGCAAGCTTTGTAGGAACGTAGGGCCGATTCTAAACAGTTTCAAATAGATCTTCATCTATTGAATCCATGTAGGCTTGCATACGAACTTTCTAGTTGGAGAATTTATCTTTATTGCACATAGGTGGCATGCTACCTCCTCCAGTCTTTGATTCACTTATCAGATGTCCCATTGGATCTACTTACGCTTTGTAGGCTGTTTGATAGAACCTGCTTTGATACCAATTGTTAGTTCCTAGAGGCACAATAATTATCTAGAAGGGGGGTTGAATATATATTTTAAAATTTCTTTTTCAAAATACCTATCAGATTTGATAATGATTTAAGTAGAGCGGAATTTGAGATATGTTTGTTTTCCCTTTAAGATAAAGCGAGTTAATAGGATATATGCAGTAATAGCAGATATGTCAATTATGACAAGAATATAGGAGACATACTATTTTAAGTGGTTCAGAGCACTTAAAGCTCATAGTCCACTCTTCTACTCCTTGTAGGAAATCCACTAAGGATATCTTTACAATATTTGAATCTCACAGATTCCTTCAAGACCAATAGTCTTGGAACTTCTTAGTTCACTTTAGAACTCTTCAATTCCTGTAGACTTGGTACTTCTCAGTTCACTTAGAACTCTTCAAGTTCTTCTGACTTGGAACTTCTTACTTCTCTTAATAATAGTTGAGTTCTTGGATAGTGCTACTCAGTTGATGTTAAGCTTATGTTTGAAAGAACTGAGTAGCTGAGCAAGCTTTCTTTTCAGATCATAGAGTTGAGCGTTGAGTGTTCTTCAGTGTTTTGTTGTATGCTTGCTTGATCTTTTCATATGCTCATCTTTTACATATATGATGCCTTTGAAATATATTCGTTTGAAGACATCCGTTGAAGCATTAATTGTATTTGACATTTCTGAGCACTGATGGTGACTTTCTGGAAATCTTCTGTCCAGCTCATTTGATATTCGTTTGACATTTTTGAGCTCATTGATCTATTTTAAGACCTCATCTATACTTACTTCATGAATGTTGGAGTTCTTTTTATCCTTTGCATGCTTGGCCATCATGCAAAGATTTTCCATTTGAGGATCCTTATCATATCCAGATTCAGGAAATGAGTCATTGTCTGAGTCACTCCACGATCCTCTAGCTAGAAGACCTTTATCTTTCTTCTGAAGCCTTTTGTTGCCTTTGAATTCCTTCTTTGGATGTGATTTCTTCTTTAGTTCTTCTCTAAGAGGTTTGTTGCAGTTTGCAATGAAATGGCCAGACTTCTTGCAATTATAGCATAAATCATTTATTTGCTCCTGGCTGCTATAGTTGTTGACTTTCTTTGGTTTGCTTATTCTACCTTGACGCATGAACCTTCTGAGTCTTTTTACCCGCATTGCAAAGTCTTCATCATCATCTTCATCATAGTCAGAGTCATTTTTAGTGTTCACTTTGGAGATGTTGTCATTAACTTTAAGAGCAACTCCGTTATCCTTCTTTCTTCCTTTAGATAGAGTTTTTGCTCGTTGAGTTAGCTCCAGTTCATATGTAAGAAGGTTGCCATATAGCTGTTGAACAGTCATTTCATGGAGATTTTTTGACTCTCTGATAGTAGTGGTTTTGGCATCCCACTTGCTAGGTAAGGCTCTCATGAACTTTATGATCAGATCTTTATTTGGATAGATCTTTCCATAGGCTCGTAGAGAGTTGAGTAGTACGTTGAATCTTTCGTAGGTGGAAGTGACATTTTCTCCTTGAACATGGGCAAACATCTCATATTGCCGAGTCAGGAAAGATTGCTTGTTTTCTCTGACTTCTTATGTTCCTTCATGCATGATGAGCAATGGTTCCCAAACCTCCTTTGTTGTTTTGGTGTTGACCACATTCTCGAACAGATCATCTTCTAAAGATTGGAACAAAATGTTCTTGGCCTTTTTGTTGAGTTTAACAGCTCTCTTTTCATTGTCTGTCCATTCTTCTTTGACCTTGATCTGTATTCTGTTTGGGTCATCTGTAGTTGGTGCAAGCTTTGTAGTAACATAGGGCCCATTCTGAACAGTTTCAAATAGATCTTCATCCATTGAATCCATGTATGCTTGCATCCGAACTTTCCAGATGGTGAATTCGCTTATCAGATGTGCCATTGGATCTACTTAAGCTTTGTAGGCTATTTGATAGAACTTGCTCTGATACCAATTGTTAGTTCCCGGAGGCACAATAGTTATCTAGAAGGGGGGGTTGGATAGATATTTTAAATTTTTTTTGAAATACTTTGTTAGTTTTGATAAAGATTCAAACACATCGGAATTAAAATTTGTTTGTTCTCCCTTTAAGATATAGTGAGTTAATGAGAGTGAGGCAGTTATAATAGTTATAGCAGTTATAACAATTATAGCTAGAATGTAAGAGACACAACAGTTTTAAGTGGTTTAGATCACTTAAAGTTGTAAGTCCACTCTTCTACTCCTCGAGTAGGAAATCCACTAAGGATATCTTTTACACTTTCTAAATCTCACAGTTTCCTTCAAGACCAGAAGTCTTGGCACTTCTCAGTTCACTTTTGAACTCTTCAAGTCCAGCAGACTTGGTTCTTTACAGTTCACTTAGAACTCTTCAAGTCCTTCTGACTTGGAACTTCTTACTTCACTTGATAATAGTTGATTAGTTCTTGAATGGTGCTACTCAGTTGCAATTAAGCTCTTGTTCGAAAGAACTGAGTAGCTGAGCAAGCTTTCTCTTTTCAAATCGTAGAGTTGAGTATTGAGTGTTCTTTAGCGTTTTGTTCAATGCTCGCTTAGTTGAATCATCTGCTGATGTTTTGCATATATTAGGTCTTTGAAATCTATCCGTTGAAGATAGTTATCGAAACATTAAATGCGTTTGACATTTCTGAACTTTGATGGAGATTTTTCTGCACATCTGCTGATTTGCAGTCTGGCCCACTGACACAACACTACTATCTCACTTAACACCTGAAAAGGTGTTTTCCTCTGACCCATGGTACTTTCATTAGCTTCTTCAATACGTTTCTTTATTGTATACTAAGGATATCTTTATGTTATTGGGACTAGTGAGGACTTCAACGTTTATAATCCATTCCACATTTGTTGGGATTTATCCTTAAACAAATGGGCAAGGCTCGATGCTTCCGACACAGGTAGATGATGCTCTACGATTCTGATCTTGTTGCCTTGCCACCTTGGCGCTTGATCCGATACTAGCAAACGAGAACACTATAATTTCTCTTAAGGACTGGCACACTAAGATCTTCACTTGCTTGTCTTGCAGACTCTACGTTTCTGAGAGCACACTACGATCTCTGAGTTGGCTCGACAAACATTTGGACCACTCTACGATTTCTGGAGAGGTTTTTCAAGGCAGACACACTACGATCTTTTGATGCTCTACGATTCTGCCTTGCCTTCTGCAATCTCTTGATTAGCTCGATAGACTACAATTTTGTTGAAGCTTATCTATTACATCTTAAGTCATAGATCAACCAAACAGCTTTGATCTCTTCTTATATACATTCAGTTACAGAATGATAAACATTAAAATCTTAGATCAACCTAATAAATTTGATCTATCACTAAGTCCTTGTACATATATTCCTTGAAGGACTTTACATATAATCATGAACATTCACTTTAAACATCAAATCAAAATATGCACTATCCCAATAATCTCCCCCTATTTGATGTTGACATAACCAATGAGATTTGTGCCATGATTATCAATTTCTAGATGCAGTTGCTGGAAAGTAAATATGACTTAATATTTCAGTGAGCAGCTAAAATTACTAGAGAATAAACATGAATTTATTGATATTTGAAGATAGATATTACAATTAAGCTTAGTTATATCAATAAGAATTGAGTTTCAACTTATCTCTATTTCTTTTGCCTCTTGTTCCTCGGAGGATGTGCATACTCCTTAGTTTTCTTCTCCTGCTCGCTTCGTCTCTTCGTACTATATCTTCCAGCTCGCTTTGACTTAGTCTTTCATGATGATCATGCCTATTCAAGAATACAGGATCTCCAATTTGCATTCTTAGGCCCGTGGTGGTCACTTCTTGTGAGCTGGGAGAAGGCCCTTGACTCCTTAGTGGTTGTGCTATTATTATTTGTTGCTGATCAGATCGTTGAGTCTAATGGCCAGATCGTGGAGTCTGACGGTGAAGGATCTTTGATGATTGAGCGAAGTATGTTCCACTGCCTCTGCCATTGCCTTTTTCTCATTTCACTTTATTCTCCCCCTTTATGTCAGCATCAAGGGATCAAATATCTTCAGATAGACGAGTCATGCCTTGGACAAGTTTGTTGAGCTGAATCTGAGATTGAGAAATGTCTTAACGGTTCTCTTTGATTAAAGAATCAGATCGAGCTTCCCTTCTTTGGAGAATGTCCATGACAGTTTCTGTCTGTTTCATTTGGCCCATGGAGAATCCTTGGAATTCTTTCAAGGTAGTTTGTAGATTCGTGATGCTGTCCATCATAAGGCTGTTCTGGGATTCCCGAGTCTTCAATAAGAACAACATCCATGTGTCTCTTAGCAGCTTAAAGGTTGATTTGATCTGGGTCATTTATGCTCTTAAGTATCTCTTTTATGATCTCCCTAAGTTTCTTTATGAGCTCATAACTTAGGGTGCATGGGAGAGCATTGGCATCATTGATCATTTTAGTCAGCCTCATTTGAACGAGTTCAGAGTGAGCTTCAAGACTGTCTTCTATGTCCTTGGTCACTTTCTTGGATGCTTCTGTCAACTCAGTTTTGGTGGGAAGATCTGATATGAGTTCAATGAGTTACGGACTATTTGGAGGAGGGGCCCTTGTGTATTGATCTTGCATAGTGTAAAGAGCAAGATCAATGTTGAAATATTCATTTGAGGACGAGGAGGGAATATCTGATGGAGGATCTGATGTGTGAGGTTGAGCTTCAGGAGGAGGTGTCTCTACAATTTGAACACGTGACTCTACGATTGGGCTCGAATCAGTAATCGTAGAGATGATAGGGGATTGTACCAAAACAAAGTTGGGCATAATTGGTGCATCAATTATAAAATGTTGGGATTCTGAAACTGGGAATTGATTAAGTGGATGTAAAATTACTTCCAACCATCTTGGCAATTCATAGAATTGGTTGAAGAAGGATGGTGGACAGTGATTAACCCTGAAAGAGATTGGGATAGATTGTACCTCATGCCTATTTTCTGAAAAAGAGCCATTGGTGATCAGCTTTTGGGTAAATTTGAAGTTGCCTGGAAATCTATGAGCTAGCACTGAGATTGCTGGAAGCTCCATAATATGTGATCCCAGGAGTTGAGAATTTGGGCTCTATGAAAAGGCATCATAGGTAGATAGGAGAAGAATAGATTGTAGTTAGTTCTCCTATACCCAACACAACCTACAGCTATAATCTCGACCTCATCATCATCTTCTTCTTCTCTATCTTCTTTAGAGGATTCTACTACATCAATCACCTCCTTTTGACTTTCTTGCTCTGGTGCTCTCTCATCCTCCTCAGGTGAAGCTTCTACTGACATAGGGACATCATGAGGTATAGAAGCCTTTTTAGTAGTCAGTTGTAAGCCTTCTCACACACTTTAGAGTCTTTCTCTTCATTTTTGCACACACCCTTCTACACATTGAGAGTCGTGTTGCTTGCTTTTGCCCGGACTTCGGTCCGTGGTTTCATTTCAGTCTGTATATATATATATATATTATATATATATATTTATATATATATTGACTAACATTATCGAGTTATGCCTCGATTGAGCCTAGACTTGATGCGGAGCATTTATCGCTTTTATATATATATATATATATATATATATTTATATATATTAAGCGTGTGTCGACTTTGTTCGATGAGCCTAGACTTGATGCAGTGCGTTTACTCGCGCTTTATATATATATACTTATATATATCAACTAAGTGTCGGACTTTGTTCGATGAGCCTAGAACTTGATGCAGTGCGTTTACTCGCTTTTATATATATATATATATATATATATATATATATATATATATATATATATAACAATAAACGCACCGGATGTAAAATCCAGGCTCATAGAATAGAGTTCGACCACAGTTCATATATATATATATATTGTCCCACCTGGAGTTTATGTGACGGCCCCCAATCCAGGTCCTAAATCACCTCAGATCCGGTTCGATCAATCTATAACTATTCAACTATATTTGCGAAAGATATAAACATAAATTGTTTATACAATAACTTATACATAATCCCCAAGGTCGAGTAACCTTAACTTAATACACATTTCATAACTTTTCTAACACATAACATTATTAACATACAATACTTATACAATTTAAATTCGCACATATCCTACTTTGGGCATCTTTAACTTTGTCCTTGTATCAAGACGCATTCGTCTTAATCGCAATGTTTTATCATGATATAGCGAGGGTGAGCATAAGGATTGCCCAACAAGTTTAAGTTCAATAATATAACGATATATCATGATTGAAATGATTTGAATAATTGGTGGCTATAATTCAACAATATAATTGTGAACTAGCGAGAACAAAATTTTGGTGAACAAGTATTTTACATGAACAATTATATCTCGAACCAGAAGGGTAATGAAGGTGATCGACATTTCATACCGACTTATACATGCAATAATATGTGCAGAGTACAATTATACATGGCAATCAAAGAATGATTAACCATAAACATATCCAAATGAAACAACTCTTAGTAGAGTTAAGTAAAAATAAACTTGCACGAGCAGATTTGATTACCGCTACATGATTTATAATGCTTTATCAGAAGACCTAATATTAGTAATATAGATCTCAATATTAGAATAATATCATCACAATATAATCTTATTATATATATAGATATACATAGAATAACCTAAACACATAACATATAACACATAACCCTATCAGTCTATAACATATATAAGACTCAGTATCAAGTCAAACTATTGTAGTCTAAGTTGAACCTGACACAAAACTGACATCCCGACGGTCTTGTCGAACAATTCACGAGTTTAAGTTCAATTAAACTTTGCATTAAACACTTAACAATTAACTTAAATAATTTTAATATTAGTCAAAATAATTTTCATAAGCTCATAATAATTTTTAAATAATTATTACTATTTATCTTGATTTTCCAATCATTAAAAATGTTTTTAAATGAATTAAATACCACATAATTCTTTTATCATTAATATTTATTTATTATCAAATATTAATGAAATACATATCATAATATTATAATATATTTATAATATATCCAAGTATTTTAATACTTTAAAATCGCATTTATATAATTTTAAATACTTAAATCCATTATCCGATAATTGCTATTAATATTAAAATATTAATATTTTCATGACAAAATATCAAAAGTTATATTTTATAACTTAAAATATTTTTATAACACTTAGATCATTTTTATATGATTTATAAATCATTAATTCTATTTTCCATAATTTATTTAATATATTTATTAAATAAACTAATTACCATTAATATTAATTAATTAGTGAAATTCATCTCAAAATATTAAAAGTCATCAAAAATAACTTGAAATATTTTCTAATATCATAATATTATTTTTCATGATTTTTCATGTATTAAAATCATTTCTAAATCATTTATTTAATATTATAACTAAATAAATAAATACCAATTATATTCCAAAAATATTAAATATTTATGAAATATACTTTAAATAATTAAAACTAATTTTCATAATTTAAAATAATTTTTGAGAATTTATTATGTATTTTTAATAATTAAAAATCATTTTATCTATTTTTAAATAATTTCGAAAAATCGAGAAAATAAAATAAATATAAGCTGTCGTTAAAAGGCCCTATAGCGGCAGACCCATCGCTATAGGTGTTCTTGAGGCTATTCTTGTACTTGCTTGAGATCTTCGTATGTCGACAACAAGGTGGGTCGTTCAATTAGGTTCTAATCCTATGTTCTAGTTAAATTACGATCGGTAATGGTGTTATAGTTATAGTATAAGTGTTATACTACAACTATCAGTTGAGTTCATGGCCAAAACGTTACTTAATCGAGAGATCTCACTGCGAAAAGCATGTCGAGAAGTCGTTCTTCATTTACGGGTTTTCCGAAATGAAGAACGATTAAATCTTACTTTGAGCCTCCAGGATCTAGGCCTTCCGGTATTATTAATGTAATATTAAGGTTCCATTGTGTAGTACTCATGTCCTGTACAACTACATAACCTCGGATCATCTTAACAACAATGAGATCTAAGCTATCAAAGTAGAGGTCAAACTAGTGGTCAGGAATCGGTTCTTGAAGATTCTGGGTTACCCAGAATCTTCTTCCGAGAAGTTGGTCAATGGTGGTTTGACCATGATTATCTACTATTCTATTCAAGATCTTGGTGTTCTAAAACCTTTAGTATGTAGTCGTCATTTCAGGCTACAAGAAAAACACAATAACGTGGCCAAAACATGAACATACAAAGAAGATCGATGGTCTAGAAAATCATCATCGGACTTTTTCGGCAAACCTGGGTTACCCAGAAATAGTCATTCGTGGCCGGTCAACGTAGTTTGACTGCTCGTATCTTTCAATCTACTAATGATCTGGCCTTGTTTCTAGCTTCATATAAAAGTCCTCATGACATAGAACACATGTATAACATAAAACAACATATATCTAAAACAGAGAAAGATCTAGAGCCTCTGACATATGACTGTCAGGCCATTTTTTGACATTTTTTCCAGATTACTAAAAATGTTTGATTCGTGCATCTAAGTGTTATAGATCTATGATCTATCAACCCAGATTACTTAAAGACACCTTATAACACATCTTTAACCAACAACTTACAACAAATAACATCAGATTAAAGATTTAGAAAAATTAGGGTTCATACCTTCTTAGCTTTGATTTTTGATTCTGACTTTGTTGATCTGATCTAGGAGAGATAAAGGATGGTATTGGCTTATCTTATCTACCTTTCTCACTCTATATTTCGAAGTTGAAGAGAGAGAATGGGTTTGGAGAAAATAAAAATGAAAGTATGCATTTTCTCTCTCTTAATCTAATATACATGACATGATTCAATGTATCTAGTTGCTAGTTGGCATACCTATATAATATAAAATAGATATAGAGCACATGAGATAAACATTAGGGTGATGACTCATAAGATTTGCAAAATCTTTTGCTTAAGATTAAGAAAAGGGCATTTTGGTCTTTTTCCTTTTAATTTTAATGGCATACTAGTAATTTGTCAAAACCCTTAGGATTTAGGGTTTGGGTTAGGGTTTAGGGTTTGAAAAACCCTAGGGTTTAGGGTTTGAAACCCTTAGGGTTTATAATTTAATTTTCTAAATTTTCTAATTTAGGTTTTAAAAATAGAAAATTAACATTTCTAAATTATAATTAGGATTTTCTAATAATATTAACATTTCTTAATCATAATTTAAATATTGCTAATTAGGATTAGTATTTCCTAATTAAATTTGCTAATTTAGCAATTAGGGTCAAAATGGTCATTAGGGTTTACTACCTACGAATTAGGGTTTCTAATAGAAAAATAATTTTTTTTCTAAATTTGAAAATTAGGGTTTGCTAAGTAATTAAGCTTTACCTTAACTAATCTTATAATTATTTACACTTACGCCATTAAGTTCCCAATTTAGGATTTTATACAATAGAATTAGGGTTTGGATTCGAGAATCGAATTTTGGGTTTCGTAAGCCGGTTTCTAGGATTTCTTATTAATCACTAGGGTTTTCTAACCGAACGTTGACGTTCTTAATATATAATTAGGGTTTGTTACAGATTTCGTTTATCTGGTCAACCCTTGACCCTTAACCACATCATGTACACATATCATACCATATCCAGAGAACATAATCACGTATTCACTTAATCCTGAATAATTCACCTAAATCCTTCACAGAATTTTGAAATCCCCAAAATTCTATCTTAAAAATATCAAACGCATACACTTATTTTCAGTCTAGGTTCTAATTTTGAACCTTAAATCAATTAATAAAATTTTTAAAAATATTCAAAATTCTCGGGTTGTCACATTCACCCCTTCTTCGAAAAATTTCGTCCCTGAAATTTACCTTACACCTTACACCATACACCATACACCATAATACACAACATCACATGCTACCCAATACATTCCTCACAAGAATAAAAAAAAAATTCAAATTGTGCTGAGGGGTTTTATAGACTATTGTCTGTCATTTTTGCAAAGGTTATATGGAAATTCATCCACAAACCGTCCTACCCTGAAGACACAGAGGGTGATTAGCCCAGTATGCCCATGACTGGCCCAGTAATACTGGTTTTATCTAGTTTCTCATATCCGCTTTGGGCGCATAATTTACCTCAGTCTTATTAGATTCCGCACCAAAACAATTTAGTTCGGGAAAATTTTCAAAGAACTCTTAGAGTTTTATAAATGTTTGTCTAGCTGAATCAAATAGCATAGACTCATATCAATAATTCAATTCAATCAAATTATTTAAGTGTAGCCAAACCCCGTTGGCAAATTAAAATTTTTGAAAATATTTTCGAGAATGACGTCATGATGTCGTACTGTATTAACAGTCCGTTTGAGGATGCCGTCATTGTATGACTTTGACATAACACATCATACAATAGTGGAATAACAATTTTAGATCAAATTCACACTAAGTATTCCTGTATTTACAACTCCATCAACTTTTTATCATCTCTGCACCAGGTTACATGATACATGAGTGATAAATAAAATATATTTTGATATTTCAAATCATTTGCGTCTAGCTAGAATAAGTAGCTGGGAAGAGCTAGCACATTCCTTCCTCACTCAATACGGTTTTCAAACTCGAGATGGCTCTCGATCGATATCAAATTACCAAGATCAAGAAAGCGATCTAACGAGTCTTTGGAGAGTATGCCCAGAGGTGGAGGCGCTTTGGTACGCCCAAGTTAGTTCGCCGTGACAAGAGTCATAAATGGTCATGACTTTCATAGACATACAAGAAGCTCCCTTCCATGAGAGAGTTTTAGCCGGCATCGGTAAACCATTTTCTGAAATGGTTAAACATGGGGAGATGGCTGAGATGGGATTGAAGTCAGGGAAGATTCAAGACCTAGCTGCACTCAAAGCTGTTGCTGATCACATCCAATCTGGAAATTATGGGAACAACCCCCGTAGGGTCTATAAAAAGAAAGAGGAAGATGTTTCCCTGATACTGCAGGGGCAAAAAGGCAATTAAAACATGCCTATTCAAAGGAGAAACTACACTCCCTTCACAGCACAGTCTGCAAACCCTCCAGTACCAAAAGGTGGAGAAGTCAAATGCCATCGAGTGTTTACACCCTTAGGGGATACCCTCGAGAACATTCTTAATCTTCTGACAACCCAGAAGAAAATTACGCATCTTCTTCCACCAGCAAGCCCTAATGGACGTGGTTTCAATTCTGCTAGGAAATGTGCTTATCATGCCAAGGTACCTGGACATGATACTTAGGATTGTTGGGCCTTGAAACACAAGATCCAGGACCTGATAGACAACGGAGAGATTGTGGTTACCAAACCAGATCAGCCTCACGTATAAGACAACCCTCTTCCTCAACACAAAGAAGAAGAGGTCAACATGATTAATTGGAGCAGTGGACAGAGTTCTAATTTCAGCTGTGATTCCTCCCAGACCATCAAAGACGGTGATGACAAATGGGATTATGCTATGTTCCAGTTCACAATGGAACGAAAGATGAAAGCTCTCGGCAAACAAATTAAACAATTGGCAGAACTAGTAACTTATCAGCATCAAGTTACGCGTCAGTTAATCATCCAGGAGCATGCCAGTCTCCTACCTATTGTCATGAATATTCCCTCGTCACTTTCAGAAAATGAAATGCTGGAAGACAAAGTGACGAAGAGAGCAAATGCCAAAGCCCGTCATGATTTCGCCAATAAAAGGGAATTCACCTATCTGGGCCAACCTGTGGAGGAAATTCTTCATATGTTAATCAATGAAGGAAGGATCAGTTCCCTTCTACCGCCAATCAACCCCCGTTCGGGACGGTACAACTCTGATGGAGTATGTCAATATCACTCCCAATCTCATGGTCACAAAGACGGAAGAATCTTTGGGCACTCACTTACCTTATTTAAAATCGACGACAACGGTTGGTGATGCGCTTAGCGGACGGTAATCTTGTGTTACGTGCAAGTGAGAATGCAGGCCCTACTAAGTGGAAAAGTGTGGTAGCAGTCATATCCACTGAAACCGAGGGGATTAACACATTACTCACATCACCAATAATTCAAATCAAGGGAGGCGACAATCCTTTGAAAGAGGCCACTCCCGAGCCAATCAACTTGCCATGTAGAGCACAATATACTATTGTTAGCTTGTGCAAGGTTCTGTGGAATTATGGAAAAGGTGAAGGATCCACCTCACATACAACCACTGCAGTGTCCAAGGAAAATCCACTATATCTCCCCCAACGGGTGATGAAGTCTACCACCAAATCAAAGGGGAATATACCCATGGAAAAGATTGAAAAATTCCTCCGTGCTGTGGGTCATAATGAAGCTACGGTGGTTTTAAGCTTGAAAGAAGTTCCACAACAAATGTCAATTTTGGACTTGGTCCTAACCTCCGAGAATCACCAGAAGGTCTTGTTAAAGGTTTTGGAAGAAGCCTATCTCCCGACATCAGTGGATACGGAAAAGTTTCAACATATGGTTGATCACATTTTCAACAACAATGTGATATCCTTCACTGATGATGACATACCGCCCGAAGGGACCGGTCATTGCAAACCGTTGCACATTGTGGTCTTGTCCTTCGGATATATGGTAGCTGGAGTCTTAATAGATGGAGGTTCCTCTCTGAATATCTACCCATATGCTACCTTGGTGATGATGAACATCAATCTCAATCGAATTCGGAGTAGCCATATTATCATCAAAGCTTTTGATGGAGCCCGCCGTAACTCGGTCGGAGTAATTGAGCTGCCAATCGAAATTGGTCCTCACACATTATGCATATCTTTCCATGTGCTCAAGATAGATTCGAGATACAACCTGCTCTTGGGATGACCATGGATTCATATGGCTGGGGTAGTCCCCTCCACTCTTCACCAACAGGTGAAATACATCATCAACAATAGCCTGGTCACATTCAACGCTAAACCGGAGATTCCTCAGCACGGAGACATGCCATTCATCAATGCCAATGCCGATGTGGAACCAGTCAGTTTTCATGCTTTGGAAATAAGCAACACCCAATACCATGCTATTGGAGCACCACTGCCCGAACCCAAGATTTCTGGCGAGGTAATGTCGGCCACTCAAGAAATGATGTCGTTGGGTCATAAGCCGGGACAAGGGTTGGGTAAAGATTTCCAGGGTATCAAGTACCCAATTCGTTTAACCAGGCAAGCTGGAACCGCTGGACTAGGCTATTCTGACAGCTCTAATCACAGGAATCCTCATAAGCATCAACAGATTCCCTCAACTTCAACCATGTGGCGTTTAGCTTCGCCTTCAAACTCTGAGTCCGCACAACCTTCCGTAAAGGTGCCAGCCAATGTGATGGCCATGTTATGTCCCAAGCCGATACCGGTGAAGGGGAAAGAAGTCTTTGTTCCAAATCCCGCAGTGGAAAAAGAGGAACAAAGAATCAAACAAGACATCATACGGATGATGTCCGGTATACGCATAATCGTTCATGATGAACATACCAACAGATACACCCCAGACGATGATTGCCCAGACGTAATGGCCATCATTCGGGACAGGGAGGATGATGACAATCCCTCCATCACTGCGGTCCACCCAGACTTTGCCCTTGCCAATTGGAACAACATTCCTTACTTTGGTCGACGAGGGTAAAACGGGCAGAACTCTTTCTGCCCTGAAGATATAATAACTGCTTACTTTTCTGTACAGTATTAGCAGTTTATTTTGCCAGTATATGCTAACACTGTGTTGAAAGTAATATGCACACAAGCCAATCATGTTTGATGATAAAGCATATACTTTGTAACAATCTTATTCATTTATTAATAAAAAGTATTAATTTATTAAAGGCTTTTAATTATCTACATGATGCTGTTTTATAATATGTGATAAACCCATAGTTTTAAGCAATGCTTTTAGAATAATGATGATGATCATTCTAATGAGATCTAAATTCTTAGAAAGCTTAAAACTAAAATAGTTCCCAATCATTGGATTACTAAATTGGGGATTAGTGAATCCAGGATAGATTGAGTACATACGTTGCTTGCTTTCATTGGATGAGGATGATTGATCTCATGATCATTTGTGTGGAGACACTAAAGCAAGTATGTAGGTGCTTATTAGAGAATAAGTTCATCGAAGCATTGGCTCGCTAAGGAATACCTAATGGAGTTTTACTTGCCTGTCAATAGGAATTCCTGTAGTGATAGTAGTACAAGTAATCCTTGGACTTGAGATCATCATAGTATCTTGTGTATGATGAGTTATACTTTGACTTATTCCTTAAGACCCTTAGGGTATATCAAAGGGTATGCTTGGGTATAATAAGTTTTACATGGAGATAATGTATGATCAATAAAGAATCTACCACTTCTAATAAAAGAAGAGAAATGTCCTATGTGATTCAATAAATGACAACCCAGTAGTCCTTGGCCAAGGAAGAATGAAATTAGAAAGGAGTTTCTAAGTTGCATTATTTGGTGTTGTGCATTTAAGAATCGAAATACATATAATTAAATAAAATAAGACTTGTGATAATTCCATGTCTTATATTTAATTGGGACATTGTATGGTTGAAGGATTGAATTATGCAGTAACTATTTACTCAAAGGTTCTTTAATGATTAATGTTGAAATCTATATTATCCGGAAAGTCGTTGATCGCTAGGGAGGCTTATCCTATTGTAGAATAAATATTATTTATTTAAATAAATTAATTGTTTAATTTATTTATTTAAATAAGATTAGAATTGTTCTAATTGATTTATTCACTGTAGGTTTAATATGGAGAACCTAAAGGGTCACACCATAAAAGGAAGAATAATTATTTAAGAAGTTAATGGCATAATCGTAATAATATGTTAAGTATATTTAATTTAATCTATGGTGATAGAATAAATTAAATAACTTAATATTTATTATTTAATATTTTAGAAATATTAAATATAAATTAATAAGAGGAGTCTTATTAATATTATTACAATTATTATTATTTTAATTTCTAAAAGAGTTTAGGAATTAATTTAATATAAGTTCTCTCATTTATTCCTAATTGGATTAGGAAGGAAAATTAGTTAAAGGAGTTTAATTAATTATCCCTAATTAGATTAGGGAGCTTAATTAATTAAAATAATTTAATTAATTAAATAAATCCCAATTCTTAATTGTTAAGGTGGGTTGCCCACATCTATAAATAAGAGGAGTCTTATTATGGGTGGTGGGAGTTGTTGACTTTTTACCTATGATAATTCCAATTTGTTGGAGAGCACGCCTTTTCTATAGAGATAGAAAACTAGGGTTAGCCATAACATCCCTTCTTCTTGAATCATTATTATTCCTTGGTGGATCACCCTCAGAGGCCAAACATATGGGTGGCTAACGTTGATCAAAGGAAGGAACAAAACCGGTGGATTCAAGTTGGATGGCCTTGAAAGGATTTGGAGGCGAACTTGTACGAGGAAGCTTCGATCTTCAAGGGTATGATTTTATTCTTTATCTTTTCGTTTAATTAATAATTGTGCATAAAGGGTGATCCAAGGGTATATGGTTTGTAAATTTTTAAACTCGATTTTTACTCGCTTAGCATTTTTTTGCAATTTGATTGCGTTCAAGAATATTACAAACCTAACATGTGTATGATCAACGCATTTCATATATACTAAGTGAAAGCATATTTTGTTTCAGGACTCTGAATTTAAATATGCCCGTACTTGCTGATATGGTGCCTCTTCTACACAGGGATTGTACCTTTGATGTAAAGATGAATTCAGCCTTGATGGATATACATGATGACATTGAGGTGCCTCCAGAAATTCAAGAATGGGTCAAAGACAAACCCAAACCCAACCTTGATCAAACCACTTCTTTCAATCTCGGAACCTTAGAAAACCCTAAGTTAATCCAGATTGGTTCAGACCTTACCCCAAACTAACGGAATGACATGGTTACGCTATTAACCCAATTCCAGGATGTGTTTGCATAGTCTCATGAAGACATGGTGGGTTTATCCACAGACATTGTCCTTCATCGCCTTCCCATTAAAGATGGATTTAAGCCAAGAAAGCGTAAACTCGGCGATCAAACACGAGTGGAGTTTAAAGGTGAAAGAAGAAATTGTGAAACAATTTCAAGCTGGCATCATAATGGTGTCTACATATCCTGAGTGGATATCCAACATTGTACCCGTGCCTAAACCTAGAGGGAAGGTGCGAGTTTGCGTGGATTACCGGGACTTGAACAAAGCTAGCTTAAAAGATAGCTTTCCGTGCCATTTATCCACATTCTCATCGGCCAATCTGCCTTAATACGATATGTACTCCTTTCTTCGATCGCTGCATGGGTACCATCATATCATGGTCGCTAAGGAAGATTGTGAGAAAACTGCTTTCATCACTCCTTGGGGAACTTTCTACTATAGACGGTTGTCATTCGGCCTCATCAATGCCGGAGCTACCTATCAACGAGCTATGATGGCTCTTTCCCACGACTTAATGCATAAAGAGATCGAGATCTACGTGGATGACATCATTGTCAAATCCCGGAAGGAGGATGACCATATAGACCATCTTAGAAAGTTGTTCAACAGGTTGCGTAAGTACAACTTGAAGTTGAATCCAGCTAAATGCGCCTTTGGCGTTAAATCAGGCAAGTTGCTAGGATTTCTAGTCAGCCACAAAGGGATAGAGCTGGATCCTGCAAAAATCCAAGCCATCACTGAAATGCCCATTCCTCAGACAGAGAAGGAAATACGGGGATTTTTGGGAAGAATCAACTTCATTAGCAGGTTTATCTCCCAACTCAAAGCAACCTGTGAGCCAATCTTCAAACTATTAAGGAAGAACTCCTCCATGAAATGGAATGATGAGTGCCAGAATGCATTCCTTACAATCAAGAAATAGCTAGTCAAAGCTCCTGTGTTGGTACCACCCAGGGATGATGTTCCCCTGTTTATGTACCTGTCCATAAGTGACAATGCCATGGGCTGCATGCTGGGATAGAAAGATGATAGAGGTCAAGAACGAGCTATCTATTACCTCAGCAAAAGGTTCAGCAGCAGTGAACACAAGTACACTCTGATCGAAAAGACGTGTTGTGCTTTAGCATGGGCTTCTATGAGGTTATAGCATTACCTCCATGGTCACACAACCCATCTCATATCCCGCATGGATCCTCTCAAGTACGTGTTCAACAAACCCATGTTAAATTGTTGGTTGTCCAGATGGCAGTTGATTCTACAACAGTTTGACATCGTATATGTGACTCAAAAGTCCATCAAAGGTCAAGGAATCGCGGATCAACTGGCCACCGCACCTTCAGGGGATTTCAAACCCTTGGAAACATATTTCCCTGATGAAGGAGTAATGACAATGCAGAAACACCATCAGTAAGATACGCGCCAATCATGGAAGATATATTTTGATGGAGCTATTAATATGGAAGGCTCTGGAGATGGAGTAATTCTAGTATCTGATACGGGGGAGCAGTATCTCGTTGCCGTCAAATTACAGTTTGTCAGCACCAACAATACGACTGAGTATGAAGGTTGTCTCATGGGGCTAAAACTTGCCCGTTCAATGGGCATCAGGCGGTCAACTATCTTTGGAGATTCGGAGTTGGTAATCAGACAATCCACCGGAATCTATCAAACCAAGGAACTACATTTGCTGCCTTACCATCGCCAGGTTTTGAAGATGGCTTTGGAGTTCGAAGAAATCTCCTTTCTACACATTCCTCGTAATAGGAATGACTTTGCGGACGTATTAGCTACTTTGGACTCCTTGATTCGCATATCAGACAAGGAACACTCGCCGAGCGTCACCATTTCCCTGCACAAGGCCCCAGCTTATGGGAATTACGTTGGAGAAGTATCGGATAAGCTACCTCCCATCCATCATCCTTGTTATCAACATATCAAAGAATATCTACGAGATGGATCTACACCCGCTGAGGCGTGCCCAACTGAGAAAAGGCGGATCCATCGACTTGCTATGAAATTCTATCTGAGTGGAGATGCGCTCTACAAAAGAGATGCGGGATTAGGTCTCCTTAGATGTTTAGACAAAGATCAAGCCTAAAGGCTTATGGATGAAATCCATGGCGGAGTCTGTGGCCCCCACATGAGTGGCTCCCTCCTTGTCAAGAAAGTCCTCAGGACGCGACATTATTGGCTATCCTCAAAGGCGATTACAGCGACCACGTCAAGAAGATGCTATCGGTTCGATTCATGGGAATGCTATACACGCCTCCACGAGAACTCCACAATATGAGTTCGCCTTGGCCCCTTCTCAATGTGGGGAATGGGCGTTATCGGGCCCATCGAGCCTAAAGCTAGTAATGGTCATCGATTTATCTTCACCATGATCGATTACTTTACCAAGTGGGTAGAAGCGACCTCCTTCCCGGGGTTACTAAAGAAGTCATCATTGCTTTCATCGAAGCAATGTCATTTGTCGATATGGACAACTAGAGGTGATTGTGTCGAGACAATGCTAAAACCTCAACAACAAAATGATGGAGGAATTATGCGATTAAATTCCACATCAAACATCTCAACTCATCATCTATTGTAGAAGATGAGCGGTCTTTGTTGAAGCGGCTACAAAAAAAATCAAGAATATTATGCAAAGATGTCCGCCAACCACAAAGATTGGGCGACCTATTGCCTCGACTCTATTAGCCTACAAAACCTCGTCGTGCTTCAACCGGGGCAACCCCTATGCTTTAACCTATGGGATGGGCGGTGCTCCCCATAGAAGTTGAGATGGAATCCCTCGAGTGTTGATCGGCCTTTCGGATGGATGAAGACCAATGGGTACAAGGCGGTATCACCAATTATTTCTAATAGGCGAAAGGCGAACCGCGACTATCTTCCATGGTCGATTATATCAAGCAAAGGATTGCGGATCCTACAACAAAAAAAGTCCATTCTGGCGGTTTAAACAACATGACTTGGTTTTGAAAAAGATTCTTGACAACCAAGATCAGACTAAAGGAAAATTCGCTCCTAACTAGGAAGGCCCGTTTATTGTCAAGGAAGTATTGACAGGAGGCGCTCTTAGATTGCAAGAAATAGATGGCGATGAATTTCCATAACTCATCAACTCAGACACCGTGAAACGATATTATGTCTGAAGTAACCAGAAAACACCCTGGTGCATAATCATCAGATCACCAGTCATTCCGGTTCTTTAACCCTTTACCACCCACAACTTTCCTACACATTGCCCATCAGGGAAACATACATTTCAAGCCAACAGCCTGGCTTTCTCCTTTGCGTTCCTATAACTTAGGTCATCCAACCGTGGATCAAACCTCTCGCACTTACAGTTTGGCTACCCATACATGGGATCAAACTTCTCGTACCAACAGTTTATCCTCAACATAGGATTAAACTTTCTCCTCCCCGCACTCTAATCTGCACAATGGGATCACGCTTTTCTTCTTGCCCTGTGGGGCGAACTACGTCGACCTGATCTCCTCTTCAATAGGAGTACGCAGGCAACCATTTCATATGGCCCAGTCGCAATAAAACAAAAACAACAAAAACATTTCTACCCTCTTCTCCTTACAAAAACAAAAATAACCAAAAACATTCCTACACCATTTCTGCCATATACAGCGTTGAACCTCTTACACTAGGTTTGAACTACGCAGACCTGATCTCCTCTTCAATAGGAGTACGTAGGCAGTCATTTATGGTGCGGTCTCACCCCCTACCAAAACACAAACCCCTGTCAGTTGGTACGGGGATCAACCTTCAATACCCTACATTTCATGTGGCTTCAGACCGAAGGAATGGAATTATCTGAACTCCTCCTAAATAGGAGATTCGGCGACCATCTAAGCTGCGGTCATACCTTGAAGAGCAACACCAATCCATAAGCGATGGAATTAACTAGGCTTCTCCTAAATAGAAGTACTGGCGACCATCTGTGGTGCGGTTAATCTTAGAGAGGAAAGCCACACTCCTCTACACATTTCTATTCAGAAACAATTCCCAAGACACCAAAGATGGTAGGGATACATAGAGATCGATGATCCATTTTGAACTATCTAGAGACAGCTCAATGTCCATCCACCCAGGAGGAATTCAGAATACATCAAGACCACAAGCCCTGAAGTAGTAGGCAAAATATCAAATAAATAGCAAGGCATATCTAAAAGGGAAGTGATCCAAAAATATATTTCCCTATCATATATAATGTTGTTTGATATATATACAATGTAAACTGTACATGACAAAATGGATAAGCTAGTCTGTACAGGTAAATACAAGCTCATCTACAAGTCGGGATATATGCGAGCTAACAAGCCCAATATGGCGTCCCTCTCAGAAGACGGAGGCGAAGCTGTGGTCTCCTGTATGAGAATATCCACACGACCCAAAAGATCTGTAGCCATCTGCATGGTGACCATATGATCATCGATATATGCGCTCATCTCTGTAATCATGCCAGTGGTAATAGACCTCACTGCAGTGCTATCTGTGATGACTGCATCCCGGGCAGATATAGCCTCATCCCGCTCAACTATCAATACATCTCTAGCTGATATAGCCTCATCCCGCTCAACAACAGCAACATCTCTACAATCTAATGCCTTATCTCTCTCCAATAGAGTGGCGTCCCTCACGTCAAGAGCAGTCGACATCATAGATCGAATCTGGTCTCTCTCAAAGGTCATCAGATGAAGACTCTACTCTAAGTACTGTGCCAAATGTTGAATCACAAAAGTACTGGTACTAGGAGAATCTGGAAGAAATGCTGGCAACCTAGCAGCGGGCTCTTCCTCGATGTAGGTATCAATGTCTTCCATAGGCTCTACATCGGCTAACTCGCTCTCTGGTACTACAAATACTGCTGCAGCCGATAAAATCTCTGTCTCCATCCATGCAGAATACTCTGCAGAATAACCGGGATGACTGACAGAAAAAGTAGCTATCTAATGCCGATCCCAACAAGCATACACACGGGATCGGTCCTCTACTAAGAGATATCGAGAAGCTGAACGCTAACCTATCGCCCCCTTAAAAGGATGGAAATCCTGGAACTGGTCGAACTGCGACATCACGGCCAATGGGTGATAAGTGGTCACGCCCCTCAAGCTAGCCAGAGGGAGGAAATCCATGCCCGGAGCGTGAGTAATGAAGCTGTATGGTGAGCAAAGCCCCGAGCACAACAATATGCTAAATGGATCTCTCGATATCCGCCTTAAAAATGCGGACCGGATCGAGCATCTCACACTCCGATGGCTGAAAGGAGTATGACATGGCCACATCATGGTAGAAGCAATACCCATGTCGTCTAAGGGTACCAACCGGTCTCAAGTGTGACATAAACCATATATACAGCTTGACCAAACTCCCAATGAACACGCTTTCGTGGGTAAGTACAGTGATGAGGATCTTGTGCAGAGTCTCTGCTACAATCATAGGCACAATGGTACGACCCTCCCTGAGAGCTCTCACGGCCATGATAATGCCTATATCTATCTCATCCATATACCGCGGCATGTACACATATGACAGTACACATAGCATCAGTACATCAACTCTGGCCAAACGCCAATGCTTCTCCGACGCGGTGAAATCCCCAGAATGTCGTGAGTAGCCATCCTCCGCGCCAAATCTGTCGTATAGAAAATGCTGGGAGATCACATGGCTAGATGTCAGCTCGTCCTGCACTACTCTGCGCTGCAATCCTGTGAGAGTCATGAATTGCCTACTCATGTCTCCCAAAGCCAGGTGCACGCAAGGTCTGTCTAAAGGCAGCATCGTCAAACGTGCATACTCCTCCAGAGTAGGAGTCAACTCATGGGTGCCAAAACGGAATACCTGCCTATCAGGTAGCCAATGCTCTAGCATCCCGTCTACAAATCATGCAGGAACCTGAAATGCCAAAAGGGTCATGGTATGCTGCAGCAACAGATCTACAGTCACCTTGTCTGGTGGTGACATGCTATCGTACCACGATCACATACCTAATACCACCACTAACGGTGGGGTATGATCTATACGGCTAACTGTCGAAGAAGACATTTGTGCGAGCTGTGTCATAAGATCATCAAGGGGTTAATGCCGAATATCTCTGGACATACATACATATGCATAACATGATACATGCATAACAGATAATGGATGGCAATATGATATAGGGAATGAAAAATGGTGCATACATTCCTAAATATATCATCATCTAATACATCACTCATACGACTACAAATACGAGGAAATGGGGCACAACCACCCCTACTACTAACAGAGGCCTATCAAAAGATATAGTGAGAATGGGGAACATCCACCCAATATCTAACAGAGGCCTATCAAAAGATATAACGAGAATATACATCAGAAGAAGACCATGGTCTCGATGTCTACGTCCTCAATCCTGTCCACTTGATGTAACTCCTCCTGAGTCATTGGATCTCTATCAACAGGGATATCAGGCCTATAAAGAGGAGGATCTGCTGTAAACAAAACCAAATGGGTCGTTGGAGGGGCCAACACCGATTTGGAAGGAACAAATGACTCACTCTCTTTGGATCTACGCCCAAATGCCAAATAAATTCATGTGCCTGATCCAACTGCCGGGTCAAGCTATCAATCTGGGTCAGATGAGTCGGAGCTCGAACACAAGCTACCCAATCCGTCATCATCAAAGATCTTGGAACCATGTCCCCATAAACCGTGTGTGGTGGCAGGACCTGGTCTCCAATAGTCTTGAGGAACCACCAACGCTGGGCGTCTCCTCACGAGTACATGGGCCCTCTGATAATGCAAAGCCGTCAACCCCCAACAATGGGATATCAATGACGGGTGACTGTGATACAGGCCAATGACGCCTGGCAGAAGGCAAGATCGGTACACGGATCTCCCTTGTGGTGTTCCTAATAGCACGCTCTCCTAAATAGAGCTCCCAGCCTCCATCAGTGAAGAGAGGAACTCTCCTGGTAGAGATCAAATACTCGATTCCGGTTGGATGTCCATCCTCGAAGCCGATGGTCAAATGCTCCCCTGAATAGGGAATCCATGAAATGGTACCCGCCGTCAGCAACTCCAGCTGCATACGGTAGTGAGTGAATCCCTCAGATACAGATAGAATGGTGCCATCGTCATCCTCGTGGATAGGTATCTAAACCTAACACACTCACAGGACGCAAACATGGGAGCCTATCATAAGCCCAAAACTGCCAACATAATGGCAAAACATCTGCTATCAGTAAAACACTCTTAACCTATGAATGGTAAAAGACAAGAGAAATACTCACCAACAGAAATGGGTAAAATCCTAGCCAAGCCTCGGTGAACCACAGTGGTAGCGTCGCATGCCCCGGAGGAAATAGGCAAAGGTGTAAGAGCCCCAATCGTACTCTCCAATACGGTCCACATCGCGTGTGGCTTTGACCAAAGTGAAGGATACCATGGAAGAGTTGTCTGCTATGAAGCAGCCTCGAATGATCATCAGGAACAATCGCCGTAGAACGCGATCCCTGACCCTGACATCATCAGGCATGGGCTCACTCAATAGCCCGTTCATAGCATCTACGCTCAAAGGACACGAGCAGACGATACCCTACCTTTGAGCACCCAGCGGAACTCCTAGTAAGGATCTGACGGTAGTAGGGGTGATATTCGTCATGCAAGGCACTGGCTCCCCTCCAAACTCCATACGTGTGATAAATCACCAATCCATAGGTGTCATCATCACATCGCAATCCAGCAGGTGGAGTGACTGAGTCTAATGAAACCATCGCTCAGACAATGCCCTGAGGTAACCCCAGGGACAACGACGGGGAAGGATGGAGAAAAATGCCCCAAATCCCCACTTATGCACTACTGCTCTATAATCAGGATGAAGCGCCTAGTACATAGAGTGGATGCTAAACCAGTTCCCTCGAGGCTGTGTAAAACCTGGAACCTGCATGAAATACAGATCAACATCAGAACCCTTTAATCCTCATCAATAGGAAAGAAGGAAGATCAAAGGCTAATGCCATACCTCGTTAGCATGCAAGTACATCGATGGATGTCTGCACAAATCACCCAGCAACTCTGGGTTCACCACCTGAATGCTCTGAAGCTCCCTGCGAGGGACATGTACAGCAGGAGCGGGATCCTCAATCGAAATATCCACCTCCTCGTCCTCAACGTCTGGCACATCTGCATGGACAGGATGTATCACGGCCTCCACCAACCGACGAGGCTGTCTGACAGAACGGGGACGAGGCACTTCAGAAGCTGATAAGTGGATTTTATATACACTTATTCTGTATCTTTTACTTGAAGTAGTTGCTTATATTTATGTATTTTAGTTATTTTTCATGCATTTTATGTTCATTTTGTAGGTTATACGTTTGGGAGCAGTGTGAGTGACTATTGGTAAAGAAAAGCAAAGAAAACGCAAAGAAAAGCAAATCGGACATCATTTGGGATTTCATGTTTACTTCATGTTCTTGGTTTGGAACTTAACTAAAATTGAAGAGCATCGTCTTAGCTTTTGGGAATATTTTGAATCATTCCAATCGGAGTTCGGATGCAAGAGTTGTGATCGTTGTACCAACGGACGTCGAACGCCATGGTTTTGGGTGGTCATTTGCATAGCAGTTACATTCATCTCGATTTCAGCCTTCATCCGCCCATAATTTCTCAATCCTCAAAGAATAAAAGTTGTAGATCTCGTCGATATCTTCGATTTGATAGGTGGCAGGCCCCGTAACTCCTCCCGAATCAAAAGTTATGGCCATTTTCCCAAAGGACGTCGGAGTAGAAAATGTCAGAACTTGGGGCCAGCGCCGGGGCGCCCAAAATAGGCCTATGCCCAGTGGCGGAACGATAGGGGGGCATTGTTTGAGCGTCGTGCCTAGTATTTTGAAGCCTGAGAGAAGGGAGCTTAGTGATGGCTTGGACGCGTTTTGGCGAATTTTGACACCTTTTGACTCAAATAGGATTGGTTTGTTCTAAGCTAAAAATTGGACTTGTAACCTATAAATACATGATGTAAGACATAAAATAGAGAGAGATTACATAGATTAGATTAGAGATACACTCCATTAGATTAGACATAAATCCTACTTCTTATTAGTTTTGGAGATTGAAGCAAATTGGAGACCATTGAAGATTCAAAGCGGGGAGGCGAAAGAGGAGTTTCAAGGCTACTTACGACAATAGATTTTATTCTCTTCTCTTCTCTTACTTTTATCTTTTAATGTCTATTCAATTGTGGATTCTTAGTTTTAATTTATTAATTATGAACTAATTTCTTTTATTAAGATTCCAATGGAACCTTTTATGATTATGAATTGATTATTTGATTTATTCCAATTATTTATGTTGAAGTGAATTGTTCATCTTGCTTTGTGTTTATTGATTAATTATCTGGCCAATAATTACCTTGTTACTCTAGAAGGAATTGGGAAAGGAATTCTAGGGTTAGAACTGGGCATGGTGACATGTAACTTAGTTATTTTGCATAGTGAATAATTAGGTTTGTGAATAGAATGAGAATATCTATTTACCGCATGTAACACATAAGGAATTGGGATTGTAGTGAGTTTAATTCAATTGTTTTGCATAGGGATATAGCAAAATTAATCTGGATTAAATAGAAGGCAAATGATCACTTGAGAAAGGGCTTTTGGCACTTGAGAATTTCACATTAACAATTGATAGAGGCATAATAATTGGGATAATTGGATAATTGGTTTATAGTTCATAATTGGGAATATTGGAGTCTTAATCTTTATTTATTTGAATTTATTTATAAAGTAACCTAGTTTTAATTGGTTAATTTAGTTTTCTTAATTAGAAAAATCATGATTTGAGATTGTTTAAATAAAATTAGTTTGGTTAAGAATTAGTATTTGGTGATTTTTATTAAATAATTCCTCGTGGGAACGATACTTTTCTTATCACTTTATTACTTGTTGGCGTGTATACTTGCATGTATTCATTGATTGAAATCGATCAACAAGTTTTTGGGCATTCTTGGGAATTAATTTAATAATTATTTACCGATATTAATTTCAATCAAATTAGTCTTAATTTAAACATTTTTATTTTATTTTTAATTCTCTTTCTATATTTCTCTCTTTTGGTACCATGGATGACTTTGCGTATCAATGGCCATACGAACATGACTCGACCAAAGGGGCGGAGATTAGATGAGACTCGAGAAACTTTACGCATTATCGGCCTGATTGAGAGACACTTTCGAGGATGTTTGAAGCTTTTGAAGCTCAGCGTCGTCAAAGTATGGCGGTTACTTGTGATTATTGTCTTGGAAATCATATGAGTCATCAATCGCCATCGGTTTCGGTAAGATGCAGTATAGTGGTGATTACCCCAATAATTATGTCTATCCCAACAACTATCATCGAGTTGGGGTATCACCCGGATTTTTCATGGAGTAACAATCAAGATCAATTTTATGATCCAAGTCAACATACCCACGGATTTCTCGTGTTCACCTCCACTTCTGACGGAAGAACATTCAAATTGGGAGGAAGCCTTGGAAAAATTTATTAAAGCTTACGAAAAAAGGCGAGGAACAAGACAAGAAAATGAATCAAGTAAATTTGAATTTGCAAAGCGAGGCGTTGATCAAGAATCTAGAAAATCAAGTGGAGCAGATAGCACATCGTTGAACAACCGAATCCTCAATACACTGGCCCTATGACATGGATTAGAGGCGATGGAGAGCTCGGAACAAAATCTACAACTAGATGAGCCACAAGATGTTGAAAGAG
Source organism: Panax quinquefolius (assembly GCA_020205615.1). NCBI lineage: Eukaryota > Viridiplantae > Streptophyta > Magnoliopsida > Apiales > Araliaceae > Panax > Panax quinquefolius. The sequence continues at coordinate 41,933,406 of CM035160.1, forward strand.
AGGAAACAATTGGGAACCAAGAAAAGGAGATCGGCGAAGATCTAACTTTGATTACCAACGAGGAGGAGGCCGATGTTATTAGTGCCCCAAGTTCCTTCTCCGCCAAAGTTCAAGAATCGGTTAGATTTGCAAAACCATGTCCGCTAGGTAGTCATGTCGTCGACAATACTCCTTGTGATGTAAGCGAGTACAACTTGAAGCCATGGTTCAATGAGTTGGAGAAGATAGAAGAAGAGATTGTTGTGTCGACAAGCCTCGATGCGAGAATCTATTCATGAACACTGATGGAAAAAACACCTAGATATTGGGCGTTCTTTAATGTGATCTTATCTAAACAAAGCATGCTAGGTGACTTTAATACAATGGCTATCGTAAATGGGAACCTACCAAAAGCTATATTATTTTCGATGGATGGAGGGTTCCTCGACTTTCGAAGAGGAATTGGATAGCATTGACGGACAAAAGTCGGTGAAAGACTATAAAAGCTGGTATGGGAGGCAACCTAGGAATTTTTTATATTTATATGCTTTACTAGTTTATTTAGTAGATAGGAATTAATTTGCTTAGTAAGTTCTCTTATAATCTAATACATGTTGTCTCTCTTCATTGCGGTATTAGAGGTTTGATGGATAGGAAAATGATCGTCGCTACTATCGCCACACTGACACCTCACGCTTAGGCGATTCTGGGAAGTTCTCTTCTACTTATCGCTATATTCTTACAATGATGACATTGTAATTGCTAAGTTTGGGGAGTTTAGTTTAGTTCGTTATTGCATGTTTAGTTTCATGTTTATGTTATGTTATTTTGCATATGTTGTTAATATAGTTTAGGTTCATTATAAAAAAAAATAAAAAAAATAAAAATAAAATTCAAAAAATAATAGTTAGTTACTATGTTCATTTTGCATAAGTCCAGCGGTTTGTTATAGTTAAGTTTATTTTGGGCAATGATGAGATTGGAATTGGGTGACAAGTATAATCTTGACTATTAGAGCTTTGATGAGATTTCTTGTTATGAATTGAATCTTTTTACATTTTGAAACTAGTATAATAATGATATACAGATAAAAAACAACTTGTTGATTGATTGAGTTTAAATTGATACATAATGGGACTCTAAAGGATAATGCTAGTTTGAATGAAAGAATGACAATAATAAGTAGTGATGACTAAAGTTAGACAAGAACCTAAGTTTGGGGGAATATATGTGGGGTATATAACCTTTAAAAAAAAACATGTTGAGTCTTGTGGTGGGTTGAGGAGAAACACTCCCCATAAACACAAGCGTGAGATGGAGCGTAAAACGCACTCACCAACCATCTATCAAAAGAAAATAAAAGGGAAAAAAAAAGGTATCTGAGGTGACTAGTCTTGTTTGGGGCCTTTGTTACTTGAAGCGAAATGCATGGGGATTGTCTTTACACTAAGCGCCCTAAGGTCTTTTATGAGTGCAGGAGTCGTTGGTGGCTCGCTAAGGGGTAACCTTTATTAGCCTAATGGGATGAGACATTGCACGATCATTTATGTATATATATAAAAAAAATGAATAAATCACGGGAAAAGAGCAAAAAGCCCCCGTGTAAAAAAAAAGAAGGAAGAAAAGAAAGTATAAGTATCCCGCATGTACCCTTGAATTTGGTTGAGTTTAATTTTAGTTGAATCGTGCCTATCTTTGAGATTTCTTGAGTTTACACTGTATGATGCCTTCGAAGAGACTTGTTATGTGTTAAATTTGATTTTATATCAGTTAGCATGGTTGTTGAGCACACACACGCACTATACCAGTAATAACAGTTTAAGACTTGATGATTGACTAGGAAATTGTTGATTGGTTTTGATATGAAGTATTGTCGTGTTTGCTTGATTTCTCTAAGGCCGAGTGAATAGATTTGATTCTATCAAATACTGCTAGATTCGTAGGCATATAGATGAGTTGCATTTCATTGCATTGCATTACATTATGTTGTGTTACTTGGGGACAAGCAACAATTTAAGTTTGGGGGTATTTGATAAGTGGATTTTATATACACTTATCCGGTATCTTTTACTTTAATTAGTTGCTTATATTTATGTGTCTTAGTTACTTTTCATGCATTTTGTGTTCATTTTGTAGGTTATACGTTTGGGAGCGGTGTGAGCGACTATTGGTAAGGAAAAGCAAAGAAAAGAAAAGCAAACAAGACATCATTTGGGATTTCATGTTTACTTCATGTTCTTGGTTTGGAACTTAGCTTACATTGAAGAGCATCGTCTTAGCTTTCCGAAACATTTTGAATCATTCCAATCGGAGTTCGGATGCAAGAGTTGTGATCGTTGTACCAACGGACGTCGAACGTCATGGTTTTGGGTGGTCATTTGCGTAGCAGTTACTTTCACCTCAATTTCTGCCTTCCTCCGTCCGGAATTTCTCAATCATCAAAGAATGAAAGTTGTAGATCTTGTCGATATCTTCGATTTGATAGGTGGCAGGCCCCGTAACTCCTCCCGGATCAAACATTATTGCTGTTTTCCCAAAGGACGTCGGAGCAGAAAATGTCAGAACTTGGGGCCAGCGCCGGGGCACCCAAAATAGGCCTATGTCCAGCGCCGAGGCGCTGGGGGCAGTGTTTGAGAGTCATGCCCAGTGCTGGGGCACTGGGGAAGGGCTTGGTGATGGCCTGGACGCGGTTTTGGCGAATTTTGACACCTTTTTGACTCTAAATAGGATTGAGTTTGTTCCTAAGCTAAAAATTGGACTTGTAACCTATAAATACATGATGTAAGGCATAAAATAGAGAGAGATTACATAGATTAGATTAGAGATACACTCCATTAGATTAGACATAAACCCTAGTTCTTATTAGTTTTGGAGATTGAAGCAACTTGGAGACCATTGAATATTCAAAGCAGGAAGCGAAAGAGGAGTTTCAAGACTACTGACAATAGATTTTCTTCTCTTCTCTTCTCTTACTTTTATCTTTTAATGTCTATTCAATTGTGGATTCTTGGTTTTAATTTATTAATTATGAACTAATTTCTTTTATTAAGATTCCAATGGAACCTTTTATGATTATGAATTGATTATTTGATTTATTCCAATTATTTATGTTGAAGTGAATTGTTCATCTTGCTTTGTGTTTATTGATTAATTATCTGGCCAATAATTACCTTGTTACTTTAGAAGGAATTAGGAAAGGAATTCTAGGGTTAGAACTGGGCATGGTGACATGTGACTTAGTTATTTGCACAGTGAATAATTAGGTTTGTGAATAGAATGAGAATATCTATTTGCCGCATGTAACACATAAGGAATTGGGATTGTAGTGAGTTTAATTCAATTGTTTTGTATAGGGATATAGTAAAATTAATCTGGATTAAATAGAAGGCAAATGATAACTTGAGAAAGGGCTTTTGGCACTTGAGAATTCCTGTTAACAATTCAGTAGGCATAATAATTGGGATAATTGGTTTATAGTTCATAATTGGGAATATTGGAGTCTTAATCTTTATTTATTTTAATTTATTTATAAAGTAACCTAGTTTTAATTAGTTAATTTAGTTTTCTTAATTAGAAAAATCATGATTTGAGATTGTTTAAATAAAATTAGTTTGGTTAAGAATTAGTATTTGGTGATTTTTATTAAATAATTCCTCCTGGGAACGATACTTTTCTTATCACTTTATTACTTGTTAACCATGTATACTTGCACGTATTCATTGATTGCGAAATCGATCAACAGAAGCCCTCCGCCGTACGCCAGAAGCGGTCCTATAGGAACTACTCGGCTGATCCGAATCCATAATATCTGGACAACAAGTCTCCAAATCACCTCAGAAAAGGTGTGGTATTTCCTTACCTGGAGCTTTCTAAAATGCATTTATGACTATATGCATGCATGCATTTACTTTAACATATAATGGAGTTAGAATGCATGACTACCCAATGCCTACATTTGGAAAAATTTTGCCATAGTCCCCTTTGAAAATAGGACTATCCACATGCACATAGGCATGTCTAGGTGGCCATTCAAGATAGCACACACCCCTAAAAAGTCATACGCATAATATATGCATTAAAAATCAAAATCATCATGCATAAGGCCAACCTCAATGCTAGGAGTACTTTGCCTTTCTACCTTTTGCTCATTGGACCTCAAATAGGACAAAAAATAGCAGAGAAAGGTGCCAATTTGACTGTCTCAAAAGTTGAATTTTTTCACATCATTATGTTCAGCATGGTTTAATACTAACATTTACTATGTTGAATATTTTTTATCAAGTCATTTGTGCATACATAATCACTACTATGTGTTTAGATGCATTTTGTGCGATAACTCACAATCTAACAGACAGAAACTGGAAAAAATACATGCATATGTTACCAGGATAGTGTAGAACGCTTGTACGGTGACAGAATTTGCAGAAAGCAGCCTGAACTTAGCAGATCTGAAGATGGCTCGCGGTTTTTCCTAAGTGAAACAAGTTGAAAGTGACTTGTGGTGACCAATCTGCTGGAATTTATCATCCATGCCTGGCCGCAGGCCCACCTGCGGCTGCAGCAGGTGCACCTGCGGCACCCCTATATGGGTCCCACCCCTCTGGCTCGGTTCAGTTCGAGTTGAAACGGAGTTCTTACGGACTAGAAAGATCAAATCGAGAAGAAAAATGCCACGCGATTGAGCAAAACTGCATACAATTTTGGTCCTCTTAGATGAGATTTTGAATTTGTCTGGCACGCATTAGTAGTCACAAATCACATCCGACAATACCTCGTATAGGTCCGATGCCGCCAACTCCGGGTCGTTACCCTAAGTAGGTCCCCAACGGGGGTTACAACATAGGTCCCCGACGGGGGTTACAACATAGGTCCCCGACGGGGGTTACAACGTAAATCCCCGGTGGAGGTTACAACACGTTCATCCGTTGACATGTCTATCAACGCAGGTCAAGCAGCCTTGACGTTATTTCAGCCGATGGCAAGTAAACCCATTGAAGCATTGAGGACTGTTCGATAGTTGCGTACGTACTCATGAGTCACCAATGAATCCCCGACGGGGGTTACAACGTATATCTCCAGAGGGAGTAACAACGCATGCTCAACCGTTGACACACATATCAACGAAGGTCAAGCAACCTTGACGTCATTTCAGCCAATAGCGTTTAAACCTATCCGAGCTCTAGAGCTATTCGAGGTTTTTATACCCAACTGCTCGTATTCCCCAGCGGATCCCCGGCGGGGTTCACAATATGATGCTCGGTTGATCTACACAACAGCGAAGGTCAAGTAACCTTAACAATCTCTGATTCTCGGTAGTTGATTCACACGTCGATTGAAGGTAAAGCGACCTTGACGAAGATATCCCCACAGATTTTCGGTCATTGATTCACACGTCAACGAAGGTCAGGCATCCCTGACAACATATGCTGTTGGTAGTAAATCCAACAGGATCTTGACATACTCTAGCGATACTACCCGGAAAAGTCAATGTTATCAAAGAGGATAGATGAAGGAATATGTTATACACATCCTCAAACAGATCAAGCTTTATCCCCACAAATCTCTTACACATAAGAGGTACATTGTCAGGATCAAGTCGTTATCAAAAACACAGGGATTTGATGATAACTCCAACATCAACATCCTAACAGATTCGGCTTATACCTCAGATCTGGTCAATATTGCCAATCCCCAGTTGAAGTAACAGGGATCCAACAGTCATCCCCAGCATGTTGGGTTACAACCCCGTACACATGCATCATATATTTGCAACATTTTTGCTACCCATAGTACCACGTTCATTTTGTTGCGTTTCAAGTGTCTAGGATTCTTTATCCCACCCATGCATCGCCATGCATGAGTATGATAAAGAGGGGCATCTATAGACACTCGAAATTTTCTGTACTACTGTTACTAACATTGCAGAAGATGATTCGTCTTTTAAGAGAAACACGAAAGACAATCCAAATCCATCTGGGATACTCTAGGAAGTTCAAAGATCAACCCCGGATCGCTATCTGGGAGTAACGATTTCAACCTCGGATGTAACCCCGAGGCCTGCAGATACAATACCGAAACTCACACCGGAGAAGACCGATTAATCTCGGAGATGACCCCGAGGTATCCAGTCTCAGTCCCAACCATGGGAATAGCCACCAACCTTGGCGATAAACCCAAGGAATGCAGTTTCAGAGATAACCCCGGAAATGCTTGTTTCAAATGTAACCAGCTTCAATCTCGGCGCTCACAACGAGATACACTGTACCAACTTGGAAATAAACATCGGGGAGGTAGGCACACCTCAAAGATGACAATGAGGACCTTAAACAAAATTACAGTAGTCCAATCTCAGCGAAGTCTGAGGAACGTCTGCTTTATCAGCCCAATCCAGCGATAACACCGGTCAGGGGCAACATCATCATCTCATCAAAAACGATGCCACATCACGTCTCAACGCAACGATGTCCCACAAGGCTAACCAATCCCGAATGACTATTGTGCGGGGTAACGGATGAAATTTGAAGCTTGAAGACCGGAGGGCATCGTCCCATCTTCAATGACTTCGTACAAACTCTAATCCCATGCCATCATACAACTCTCAACAACGACCATCCAAAATAGGTCTTGAATACCTCAAACGGATGCCCAAATTGTACTTCTAAAAAATTAAGAGGACATTACAGTGCCTGAGTGCACGTACTTTGAGACAACCTGACCCGACAAACCCGGGCCAACCCGGGTTGCCTCTACACTACACCTGACTTGGCTCGGTAGCAGTACACCTAATGACTAATATCCGATAAATAGAGGGCTTGGGGTGCTTATTTTCTAAGAGAAAAAGACAGGGAAACCCTACATAATTCACTCTGCACTCGCCCATACAGTGTATTTCCCACTTTTAAACACCTGTGAGCTCATATATAGCCTCTTTTGTACCTAGAAAAGCCTAGTGTTTACCCACTCTAAAGATATAGAAGCCTTTTTAGCAGTCAGCTGTAAGCCTTCTCACACACTTTCGAGTCTTTCTCTTCATCTTTGCACACACCCTTCTACATGTTGTAGACACTCGAATTTTTCTGTACTACTGTTACTAACATTGCAGAAGGAAAGATTTGTCTTTTAAGAGAGAACCCTGAAAGACAATCCAAATCCATACCGGATACTATCGGAAATTCAGCATCAACCCCGGATCGCAATCTGGGAGTAGCAATTTCAACCTCGGATGTAACCCCGAGGCCTGCAGATATAATACCGGAACTCACATCGGCGAAGATCGATTAATCTCGGAGATGACCCCAAGGTATCCAGTCTCAGTCCCAACCATGGGAATAGCCACCAACCTTGGTGATAAACCCAAGGAATGCAGTTTCGGAGATAACCCCGGAAATGCTTGTTTCAAATGTAGCCAACTTCAATCTCGGCACTCATAACGAGATACACTGTACTAACCCGGTAATAAACATCGGGGAGGCAGGAACACCTCAAAGATGACAATGAGGACCTTCAACAAAATTACAGCAGTCCAATCTCAATGAAGTCTGAGCAACGTCTGCTTTATCAGCCCAATCTGGCGATAACACCGGTGAGGGGCAACATCGTCATCTCGTCAAACAAGATGCCACGTCACGTCTCAACGCAACGATATCCCACAAGGCTAACCAATCCCGAGTGACTATTGTGCGGGGTAACGGATAAAAGTTGAAGTTTGAAGACCGGAGGGCATCGTCCCATCTTCAATGACTTCGTACAAACTATAATCCCATGTCATCGTACAACTCTCGACAACGGCGGTCCAAAATAGGTCCTGAATACCTCAAACGGATGCCCGGATTGCACTTCTAAAAAACCAAGTGGACATTACAGTGCCTGAGTGCATGTACTTCGAGACGACCCGACCCGACAAACCCGGGCCAACCCGTGTTGCCTCTGGTACACCTGCGGCTAAGATGCCTATAAATAGAGGGCTTGGGGTGCTGATTTTCTAAGAGAAAAAGATGGGGAAACCCCCGCGACCCGCTCTGCCTTTCGCCCACATCTGATGTATTTCCCACTTTCAAACACCTGTGAGCTCATATATAGCCTCTTTTGTACCTATAAAAGCCCAGTGTTTACCCACTCTAAAGATATATAAGCCTTTTTAGCAGTCACCTGTAAGCCTTCTCACACACTTTAGAGTCTTTCTCTTCATCTTTGCACACACCCTTCTACACGTTGAGAGTCGTGTTGCTTGCTTTTGCGGACTTGATCAGGGGTTTCATTTGTATATATATATATATATATATTATATATATATATTTACAAATATATTGACTAACATTATCGAGTTATGCCTCGATTGAGCCTAGACTTCGGTCTAGAGCGTTTACTGCTTTAATATATATATATACACTTATATATATTAACTGTGTGTCGGACTTTGTTCGATGAGCCTAGACTTCGGTCTGGTGCGTTTACTCACTTATATATATATATATATATATATATATATACTTATATATATCAACTGTGTGTTGGACTTTGTTCGATGAGCCTAGACTTTGGTCTAGTGCGTTTTTCGCTTCGCTATATATATATATATATATATATATATATATATATATATATTTTGTCCCACTTTGGAGTTTACTTTGTGGTGGTTGATCGCTTTTACTGACTTTCTTTATATTACATCCTTTGGAGTTTCCTTCGTGGCGGTTGGCCGTATATTATAGCTTTATTTATGTTTCGTCACTTTGGAGTTTCCTCCGTGGCGGTGGATAGCTTTTTAATGACTTTATTTACATTTTCGATCCCCATGGAGGTGCTTCGTGGTTGGTGATCCGTATATATATATATATATATATATATATATATATATATATATATATATATTTACTGACTTTTTATATATATACATCTTCTTTGTTTTTCATATATAAGCTGCAGTATTTTGTGAGCCTAGGAATCATGTGATCACATATTCATCCCATTGAATCTAGATTCGGTTCCCGTGATGGACATTTTCAGCTGGAAGCGGCTTGTAAATTATTCTGCGATGTCTGAATTTCCTCAGATGGTTTCCATACCCACGAGGAAGTCGGCATTATTTTTGTATATTATTTTAAATATGGATGCCTCGCATTCCTCAAATAAAATCAATTCAGCCGCTCACTTAATAAAAATGGGAGTGTAAAAGGTCTCAATTCCTATTGAGCATCAGGGTTTGAAAAACCTCTTTTATAAAATATCATTGCCATATCTTGTTAAAAACTAAATTTTTACATAAATTCAAACCCTGTGTATATAGGTTCGAGCGAGGCCTCGCACAACTTCCATATAACAGCACATTGACCCCCCCACACACATTCAGATAATAGTTTCTTAAAAAGAGGCGGTCACCGTGGTAACACGGATGTCGGGGGGTGCCTAACACCTTCCCCCTGCATAATTAAGTTCCCGGACCCTAAATGAATCTCGGTTTCACCGACCCATATATCAGTGTCACATCACTAGGTCAATGTGCAAACCTTTTCTCAGTTGTGTTGGTACAACCATTTAAAAAACTAACTGGCGACTCTTAACAGTCCCATCGTCGACATCATACATGTCGGACCTTTTTCACTTGTTTTTTCAAACAAATCTTACCTAAAATGAGAACACCAAAGATCAAGTAACGGAAAGGGACACACAAAAATCCTGACGTCGACAGGTGGCGACTCTGCTGGGGACTCCAGTAAGAGGACTTAAGCCACTATTACAATTTTTTCAAAACTGTTATTTGCTTGTGTGTGGATGTTGCATTTACATTTGATGAATGTGTATGAATGCATTTCCTTATTGCACTTAGTTCTTCGCACCATAACTGCTTGTGATATTAGTGCTTCACACTATAAACTGCTTGTGATATTAGTGCTTCGCACATGTCATCATTTCATACGGTGAGATGCGATATATGTGAATGTATGTTGTGTGGTCCCTCCACCAGGAGGCTATCCCTTCGGTGTTTGATTACTGGACTCGTGAGAAGCCCGATTCTCTGAGGCTCAGGAAAGGCACCACCCAAATTCGCTCTAGTTGAAAGACTAGATTAACTTCCCATCTAGTAGATTGCGATGATTTGGGAACCTTCATGCCAAAAAGCCGCGAGAGTAACCTAAGATAGGTCAGCCTCTGATAAACCCAAAACGGAAGAAAGTCTCTTCATGCTCTTATTTCAATTACTTGTAAACACAATTACTTGTAATTACTTTCCATATCTATCTCCATGTAATGAGAAATATGAAGAAATGTGTTCACATACATATTAACATGCTATAAACAGCTGACACCCGTTGTTCAGGATAAAAACTGGTTTCCCCGTCTTTTTTTCTTCATCTTTGCACACACCCTTCTACACGTTGAGAGTCGTGTTGCTTGCTTTTTCCCGGACTTCGGTCCGGGATTTCATTTCAGTCTGTATATATATATATATATATTATATATATATATTTACATATATATTGACTAACATTATCGAGTTATGCCTCGATTGAGCCTAGACTTCGGTCTAGAGCGTTTACTGCTTTAATATATATATACACTTATATATATTAACTGTGCGCCGGACTTTGTTCGATGAGCCTGAACTTGATGCAGTGCGTGCGCTTATATATATATATATATATATATATATATATATATATATATATATATATATATATATATATATATATATATATGTGTGTCGGACTTTGTTCGATGATCCTGAACTTGATGCAGATGCGTTTACTCGCTTATATATATATATATATATATATATATATATATATATATCAACTGTGTGTCGGACTTTGTTCGATGAGCCTGAACTTTGATGCAGTGCATTTACTCGCTTTTATATATATATATATATATATATATATATATATGAACTGTGGTCGAACTATGTTCGATGAGCACAGATTTTACATACAGTGCGCTTTATATATATATATATATATATATATATATATATTTTGTCCACACAGAGTTTACTTACGTGGTGGTTGATCGCTTCTGACTTTCTTTACATTACGTCGCTTGGAATTTCCTTCGTGGTTACACCGTATTTACAACTTTATTTACGTTTCTTCACTTTGGAGTTTCCTCCGTGGAGGTTGATAGCTTTTTAATGACTTTATTTACATTTCGATCCCCATGGAGGTGCTTCATGGTTGGTGATCAATGCTCGTATATATATATATTTACACTTTTATATATATACCGCCATCTTGTTTTCATATAAACGGCAGTATTTTGTGAGCCTAGGAATCATGTGATCAGAGATTCATCCCATTGAATCTAGATTCGGTTCCCGTGATAGACATTTTTAGCTGTAAGCAGCTTGTAAATTATTCTGCGATGTCTGAATTTCCTCAGATGGTTTCCATACCCACGAGGAAGTCGGCATTATTTTTGTATATTATTTTTCGTACGGATGCTTCGCATTCGTCAAATAAAATCAATTCATCCGCTCACTTAATAAAAATTGGAGTGTAAAAGGTCTCAATTTTTTTAAGCATCAGGGTTTGAAAAACCTCTTTTATAAAATATCATTGCCATATCTTGTTAAAAACTGAATTTTTACATAAATTCAAACCCTGTGTATATAGGTTCGAACGAGGCATCGTACAACTTCCATATAACAGCACATTGACCCACACACACACATTCAGATAATAGTTTCTTGAAAAGATGCGGTCACCGTGGTAACACGGATGTCGGAGGGTGCCTAACACCTTCCCCTGCGCTAACCATGTCCCCGGACCCTAAAGCGAATCTCGGTTTTCAATCACCACCCATATATCGATGTCACATCTTTCGGGTCAATGTGCAAACCTTTTCTCGGTTGTGTTGGTACAACCATTTAAAAAACCAACTGACGACTCTTAACAGTCCCATCATCGACATTATACATGTCGGACCTTTTTCACTTGTTTTTTCAAACAAATCTAACCTAAAATGATAACACCAAAGAACAAGTAACGGAAAGGGACACACAAAAATCCCGACGTCGACATATAGAATACAAATAATGAACCAAAATAACTAACTTAATTAAATGAAATGAAACGAACAAAACTAATACAACGAAATAATAGGCTGAATCAAAAGGGTGGGTGTTATTTCATACTGAGCTCAGAATAAATAGTAATATACCTTGCCACACAGGTAAGTCAAATAATGCCACAAAGGCAATCAAAATAATGCCACACTGGCAAGTCACACACCGAACTGTGCAATCCAGATGCGTGCAAAATCGGAAGGCATATTTGACACAAACATCACCACTCCGCAAAACAGAACAGAAAAACTAGGGTCGACCCATATGCCTCCCACAACAAAACACCAAATGGCCAACTCCCACCGGAGCCCAAAACGGAGATGTCGTGGACTAATCACACTGCCACAGAAGGTGTCATTCCTCGGTGCCAAGAGGACATGCCTGTGGTACCCCCACAAGTGGTTATAGCTCAGGTATACCCTACGGTATTCTAACAAAAATATAATATCACAACACATGCGACAAAATATCTACACAAAGGGGTTCTAACGTGTACATGTTAAATCGAACGAATCATCAACACAAATCTCTAAAATAATAACATGTACATCACTATAAATGTCAAAATAAAATTTAGACATGTTGCACTAGTCTAAAGAGTACAAATATGAGTTCTAATACAACGCCAAAATAAATTTATCACAATAAATTGACAAGGAACAATTATGAGAGGCAGTACTAAATTTTGAAACGAATAATGAAACGAACAATTCAAAAACAAAAGAGTTTCGCGGAAAGAGTACGGAATCCGTACCTGGATTAAGCAATGTAATACCCAAAATTATATTCCAAAAACTCGTTTAGACTCTCTCTGTTCAATCTAAATAAAATAAAATAGAATTTTATTACAAATTTAACAATCTCTAACATAATATTATTTAATTTATTATTAAGTAATTTATAATTTTATCATTAGAATAATTAATTAGTATACAAAATTTTCAATTTAATTTATAATAACATAGGTGGGTTAATATAAAATACATAGTATAATTTATATATACACTACAGTATCATATATTTATATATATACTTGGCACAATGAGTTTTTATATATATATATATACACACGAAATCAAGAATTTATATATACATACATATATATATATATATATATATTATCGTAATATATATACACACATTATCATACAATATATATATATATTCCTCGCAACTACGTGATATATATATATATATATATATATATATATATATATATATATATATATATATAATCCTACTGATTACTAACTACTAACCTATTAATATATATATATATATATATATATATATATATAGACAAAAATTATATTATTAAATTAGTGTAATCATTTTGTCATCTTAATAGCATATGAACCACAAAAACAGGAAAGTTCTCCACTTCTTATTTACAATTGTGCCGACACTGTACACACATAATCTATAGAATTGATTTTGATGATTTTATGATTTTCTTACCTTTGTCAATTGAATTCTCTTTCTCTGTGAATTGGGAGCTTGTGACCTTCTCCTCTCCCAAATTTTACTGCGTCATTCTCCTTCCTCAATCGCGTATAGGCATAATGTTTAAGTGAATTAGGTTTAGTTATTTATTTAGTTAAAAATAGATTTTATTAATTAATATATTTATTAACTCTCCAAATTTTAATAGGAATTTAAAATTACACAATTATAAATTTGACCCACTTAATTTAAAGCCCAATTTTACCAATTTAATTATCCACCACTTATTAATACATTAACCCACAAAAATTAAATAACTAGTTTGACCCAATAAATAACAAAGTCCAATTAATATGTTTTAAACAAAATAATTTTTATTATACCATATTTATTATTTTATTTTATTTTATTTTTTTTCGGGCATTACATCACATACCCCTTTAAAGAATTCCATCCTCGGAATCAAAAGAATAGAACGTACCTAATTATCAAAAAGATGCGGATATTTCGCTCAAATAGACTCCATCTCCCAAGTGGCTTCTCGCTCCGAATGGTTCCTCCAAAAAACCTTAACGAGCATAATTGTCTTCCTCCTCATAATCCACTCTTGACGATCCAGAATCGCCTCGGCTTTCTCCTCACAAGTAAGATCCTCCCGAATCTTATCGAATGGATATTGCATGTAAGACCCCAACTTTTATAAATAAAGATGAATTTTTCTATAAATATTATTTTTGAATATTATAGAATAAATTTGATATAATGTTATAGTTGTGGGTAATATTTATAAATTTTGCAAAGTATGCAAGTTGTTATAAAATATTCGTTTGGTGGGGAATATTCTTTTTGTTAGGGAATATTCGCATAACTACTCAATCATTGGTGGACCCCTAAATGAATTATTATCGGATTGAGAAAATGACAAAAATATTTTATAAAAATAACTACGGAGGTGTTACAATTAAAAGCTGTTGAACTACCCGGTGGTAAAAAAATGCGATGTCTGGCGTGGTTGCATAGTAGCACATTACGGTATTGATTATTGATGCTTACGTGAGAAGTCACTCATTTATGCTTAATTATTGCTACTGATAATTCTTTGCATCATATCTCTTATATTATTGATTCAATTATTGTCACGATTATCATCAGTATAATATGTTATAGTATTAAATCAATAATTGAGACGACAAGTTATAAATGATTAATAATTGTTGAAAGATTAAATATGTTTTGATTAAAAATAAAATGATTTGTGGTAAGTTTGATTATTTTATGGGGGCTCGTATATGTCATCATCTAAGAGTCTCTTCGTCGATAGTAATTACCTTTGTGAATAGTAATTACCTTAAATCGATAGTATTTACCTTCGTCGATAGTAATTACCCTTGTGAATAGTAATTACCTTCGTCGATAGTAATTACCTATACCAGACGTCGAACCACTTGTCGTTTCACATTACAAGCTTCGAACCACTTGTCGTTTCACATTCACGGCGCCAAACCACATTTCTTTTCACATCATCGATTAAATCGAGCCACTTGCCTTTTCACATGGCGGTGCTAAGCTAGAAATCTTCTATAAATAGAGGCCTAGTGCTTCATTATTTTCACGAATTCATTCAAGCTATAGAGAGAGAAAGTATAGGAGAATAAGAGAGAAAGAAGAAGAGTATTTTGTTACTACACTTTGCGATATTCAATCTCCTACCAAAAGTAAGTGGTGTTATTCTTTCTTATTCATGAGAAGAACTGTTGTTATTCCATTGCTTATTATTACATTGGAATAACTCAGATAACGTGGTTTACCCTATACTTGGTGACATTCTTCTATTATTACATTGAAACATCCATGTGTGTGTTTTACACGGACTAGTTCCGTCTTTATTATTATTCATTTGGAACATCACATGCGTGTGTTTTTACAGGACTGGTTAAAATCTTTATTATTACGTTGGAACATCACATGCATGTGTTTTACAGGACTTGGTTAAAATCTTTATCATTCTGTTGGAATATCCTATCGTGTGTTTTACAGGATGATCAGTTCCATCTTTATTATTACGTTGGAACATCCCGCTTCGGTGTGAATTTCACGACTTGGTTACGTTATTATTATTACATTGGAATAACTTCGTCTATGTGAAGTACCACATGCATGGTGATTTCTTTTGTTATTCTATTCTTTATTATACCCGGTTGGTTAAAACTTTGACTTCTATACTCCATGAAATTAGTGGAATATCCTTGATATTTGCGTTTCATCCAAATATCTTTTCATGGAAATATTCTTCCGATCATTCTTGAATTTTACTCTACAAAACGAAGATCATGTTGATAATTTGGGACGTTAATAATTCTGGATAAAATAATTCTTGAACTTGTTTTATTGAATTCTTATATCATTGTCATCATCCTCATGTGTATATTATGTTGAAAGTCATCCGTGGCACTGTAGTGCATAGATGGACTTGGTATGATTATGACCAGAGATTATTCGATTGTAATCATGGCCGTAATGTTACAAATGATGTGATAAAAATCCTCGATTGGTAGTAGTGCATTGATGGACGAGTTGTTGGCATGATCATGACCATTAATGAATACATAAATATTCGCGTGGCCGTAGTGCATGAATAATTGTGGTCGTGATACTAAAGAATATCCTTGGCCGTAGTAGTGCGAGGGGTGATTCGATGATGTGGAATATTTATTAAAATTTGAGTCTCGGCTATAATGATGATGAAAAACTTTTTAAAACCTAAAAGATAGTAGACTTTATTTTCTACTTGACTCTTTTAATGGATTGCATATTCACCGCAGATTAAACCTGGTTGTCTCATTGTATTTTATCGGTTTAACATTGTTGAAGACTATTGATAATTGATTACGCATTATCTTAGTCATAATATTTCTTCTTGGGCTAGTTGAGCTCACCCTTTCTTTCCTTCGTGTTCTTCTTGAAATGAGAATATAGCTAGGACGAGTCTGGGAAACAGTGATGGTCACGAAGATAGCATTAGTAGTCCCTCACTATTCTATGAAATAGTGTGATAATAATTGTAATGAGGACTCCTTTTTGAGTTTGTATAATATCTAGTAGAGCGATATTTGTATTTAAACTCACGATTTATGTATTAAGTTGTATTTAAATTACATACCATGTAAGTGGCGACCCAAGATGGGTGATGTATACCTAATTTTGGGGGCGTCACAGTTAGTATCAAAGCTTAGGGATATGATCCTGGATAAGATGTGAGAATAGTACTAGGAGGGGGAGGCAGGGAATACCTTCGCTAGTATGACCTACCTAAGTTTATGTGCTATTTTATTGGTTGGTGAGGAAGATAGGGATAATTTGTTACATGTCAATTAACCTTTTGTTTTGTGGCGATGTCGAAAATGACATCCGAGAATGTTGAGAATAGCAATGGAGCGCAGCGATCGTTGATTCACCACATATCAATAATCGGGATAATGTGCATCGAGGCGACAATCCTCATGCAAACAACAACACCGACCAAATAATGAATGATCAAATGTTCGAGGCTTTATGCAATTTATGTAACAACAAAGCAGAGAAGCGACTCTGTCCAAAATGTAGGTGGAAACACGGAAAACTCTCGGGCGGTCACCGCTAAACAATTCAAGGAGCTGAGACCACCGGAGTTTAAGGAGAGCCAAAACCACTTCGCGGAAGCATGGATAAAGTAGATTACCAAGATATTTGATGTCTTGGGATGCTCCGAGGAGCAAAAGGTTCCCTTTCTTTAGCCTTTTTATGTTGTTGTGAGATAGGCAGACATTGGTGGGAATCGGTAAAAACGTACTCAACTTCTTTGTCTTCAAGATATCTTGGGAGAAGTTCCAGGGAGTCATTCAACGACAAATACTTTCCCGAAAGTATTCGCCACATGAAGGAGGTGGAGTTTATCAAGTTAGAATAAAACAATATGACCGTGTCGCAATACGAGGCAAAATTTTATGAGTTATCACGGTTTTCGTCCCCACTGGTGGATAATGAAGAGAGAGAATGGGCGCGAATGTTTTTAAGAGGTTTGAAGTCGGAGATACGTCAACATCTTATTTCTCATAAAGCGTGTTTGTATTCGGATGTTGTAAATAGGGCTCGATTAGTGGAGCGCGATAATGAGTCAACGCAACTAAAAGAAGCGGTAAGCAAAATTATAATACCAAATGAGAGTAGTCATCAAGCGGTGACAACAAGCGTGGAGGGAATCAAGCGTGCCGGATATGGTAACCACCGGTGGTAATCAGGCCAAAACAATAAGAATGGACATTTCAAGAAAAGGAGATTCAACAATGATGGAAAGACGTCAAAGACCAAAGACCCGTTGTTAAGGAAGGAGAAAGACCACCTATCATATGCTTCAAATGCGGAGGAGAGGACACATCGATCAAAAGCTGCGTCATGCCAGTCAAAGCATGTTATAATTGTGGAAGAGAAGGTCACTTAGCTCGATTTTATCATTTACCAAAGACAAATTCACTAGGATGGAGGCACCAAAGGTGTCGAGAAAATTTAAAAACCATTAGTCTAAGGAGAGAGTTTGTTGTGACCTCCCGGAGAGCAAAGAACCCGAATGAGGTAAATCACGGGTAAGCTTATCATAAACTCTAATGAAGTCTATACTTTATTTGATACTGGGTTCTACCCATTCTTTTATTTCTCCTACTTGCGCTCATCGATTAAATTTGACTCCGGAGAAATTAGACTTTGACTTATCTGTGGAAACTCCGTTGGGAGAAACCTTCATTACATCCACTGTTTATAAGTCTTGTTTGGTTCAAATCGGTACCCTCACATTACACCGTCGATCTTATTTCATTAAAAATACTTGCATTTGACGTGATTCTAGGGATTGATTGGTTAACTACTTATCATGCAAAAATTGATTGTTTTCGTAAGGTTGTTAGCTTTCATATTCCTAATCAACCTATTATGCGAATTCAAACGACCAAACCATTAAAATAAATCACGGTCATCTCAAGCCATAAAGCTATTCGTTTATTGAAAAACGGATGTCAAGCTTTCTTAGCTCATGTCACAGATTTAAACAAAAATACGTCAGTTTTGAATGATATTTCTATTGTTAATAAATTTCCGACGTATTCTCGAAGAACTTCTGGCCTACCCCGAGGCGTGAAATTGAATTTTGTATCGACCTTGAACCCAGTTAAAACCTATTTCCAAAGCCCCATATCGAATGGCTCTATTGAACTTCGGGAGTTAAAGACCCAATGCAGGAATTGTTAGACATTGGCTTTATTCGTCCTAGTACTTCTCCTTGGGGTGCTCCTGTTCTATTCGTGAAGAAGAAAGATGGGGGTATGCGACTTTGTATTGATTATCGGGAGTTGAATCATGTCACCATCAAAAATAGGTATCCATTGCCACGTATTAATGACTGTTTGACCCGATTGCAAGGAGCCAAATTCTTTTCAAAGATTGATCTTCGTTCCGGATATCACCAATTGAAGATTAGAACCGCTGACATTCCAAAGACGGCTTTCAGAACTCGGTACGGGCATTATGAATTCTTAGTCATGTCCTTTGGATTGACTAATGCTCATGTTGCCTTCATGGATATGATGAACCGAGTATTCAAGGAATATTTAGATCACTTTGTGGTTGTCTTTATTGATGACATCCTTATTTATTCCAAAAGCCGTGAAGATCATGAGCAACACTTGAGGCTGACACTCCAAAAGCTTCGTGAATATAAGCTTTATGCCAAGTTGAAGAAATGTGAGTTCTGGCTTGAAGAAGTAGCATTCCTTGGCACGTGGTATCAAGTCATGGAATATCTGTTGACCCCAAAGAAAGATTGAAGCTATTCAAAGTCGGGAACAACCTAAATCGATGGATGAAGTACGTAGCTTTCTCGGTTTAATTTGGTTATTATCGGAGATTCGTGGAAGGATTTTCTCAAATCGCTACTCCATTGACTCGGTGACTCGAAAAAATCTACAAAGTTCGGTTGGAGCGAAGAATGTGAGAGGTGTTTTCAAGAACTCAAGAGGAGACTTATTTCAAAGACTGTTCGACAATACCATCGGCTCGGAGGATTTGTCATCTCTGATGATGCTTCGGACAAAGGATTGGGATGTGTTCTCATGCAACATGGAAAAGTTATAGTTTATGCCTCGCAGAACTCAAAGAATATGAGAGGAATTATCCTACTCATGATCTAGAGTTAAGTAAATTGTTGTCTTTGCACTTAAAATTTGGAGGCATTACTTGTATGGGGAGAAAGTGGAGATCTTTACGGATCATAAAAGCCTCAAATATTTCTTCACTCAAAAGGAACTCAACACGCGACAACGACGTTGGCTTGAGGCATTGAAAGATTATGATCATACCATCCAATACCATCCTCGAAAAGCGAACGTGGTAGGCGACGCATTGAAGCGAAAAAGATCGTATGCAAGCACGAGTGCGTTATTGTCAACACAAAGGCCCATTTTGTGTGACTTGCAAAGGATGGAGATAGAGTTAAAGACTCTGGGGACGCATGTGATGATAGCGAATATCTGAGTAGAACCAGGCTTTAATCGATAAAGTTAAAGTCGCTCAAGCTCTGAACACGGAGCCGATGCGTATGAGGAAGAAAGTGCAAGAAGGTGCTACGCAGGAAGCAAGAATCGATGAAGAAGGAATACTTGAGTCAACTCCGGACTTTGTGTTCCTAACGACCACGATTTAAAGTATAATATCATGATGGAGGCGCACAACACACCATTTGCAATCCATCACAGGAGTACAAAATGTATCATGATATTCGTCATACATTTTGGTGGAGCAATATGAAGAGAGAGATAGCTCTGTTTATCTCAAGGTGTCTAACTTGTCAACGAGTTAAAGCGAGCATCAAGTACCAAAAGGTCCATTGCAACCACTTGAAATTCCGGAATGGAAGTGGGAGCACATTACCAAGGATTTCGTTCACGGTCTTCCTAAGGTTTCTCAAGGCATTGATGCGATTTGGGTCATTGTTGATAGATTGACCAAGTCCGCTCATTTCTCACCGACACGAGAAACTTATACACTTGAACGTCTTGCTGGTATGTACATAAACGAGATTGTAAGGCGCATGGTATGCCGGTATCCATAGTTTCGATCGAGACCCAAGATTCACTTCACGATTTTGGGTTAGTTTGCAAAAAGCTATGGGCACGAGATTTCACGATTTAGCTAGGCATATCATCCTCGACAGACGGACGGTCGGAGAGGACTATTCAAACTCTTGAAGATCTATTAAGACTCGTGTCCTTGATTTCAAGGGAAGTTGGGACAAGTTCTTACCATTGGTGGAGTTTTCCTACAACAACAGCTTATCAAACAAGTATTGGCATGGCTCCATTCAAGCGTTGTATGGAAGAAAGTGTCGTTCTCAAAGATCTTTGGGATGAGGTGGGTGAAGCAACGTTGTTGGGACCGGAGTTGGTACGTATGACTATGGAAAAGATTCAAACGATCCGATAACGATAAAAACCTCACAAAATCGAAAAAAGAGTTATCTTGATCTTCATCGAAAGGACGTGGAATTCGATATAGAAGATCATGTGTTGTTAAGAGTTGCTCCATGGAAAGGAGTTACAAGATTTAGAAAGAGAGGAAAACTTAATCCTCGATTCATCGGTCCATTTTAATCCTCGATCGAGTAGGAGGCTGTGGCCTATAGACTCGCTCTACCGCCAAATATGTCTCGTGTTCATAACGTTTTTCACATATCCATGTTACGTAAATATGTGAAAGACCCGAACCATATTATTGAGTTAGAACCGGACGAAATAGCGGAAGATTTGATGTATGAAGAGGTTCTGCTCAAATTTTGGATAAGAAGGAACATATTCTACGCTCCAAGGTTATACCTCAAGTCAAAGTTTTGTGGAGGAACCATGATGTTGAGGAAATGACTTGGGAATTAGAATCGAAATGAAATCAAGGTATCCTTACCTCTTCGACATACCAGAATCGCACCCTAATTTCGAGGGCTTAAATTTTATAAGAAGGGAGGTTGTAAGACCCCAACTTTTATAAATAAAGATGAATATTTCTATAAATATTATTTTGAATATTATAGAATAAATTTGATATAATGTTATAGTTGTGGGTAATATTTATAAATTTTGCAAAGTATGCAAGTTGTTATAAAATATTCGTTTGGTGGGCAATATTCTTTTGTTAGGGAATATTAAAGACAACTACTCAATCATTGGTGGACCCCTAATGTAAATTATTGTCGAATTGAGAAAACGACAAAAATATTTTATAAAAATAACTACGGAGGTGTTATTCGTTTAAACTGTTGAACTACCCGGTGGTAAAGTACAAAATGTCTGCGTGGTTCGTTAGTAGTAGTACACGGTGATTGATTATTGATGCTTACGTGAGAAGTCACTCACCTATGCTTAATTATTGCTACTGATAATTAACGCATCATATCTCTTATATTATTGATTCAATTATTGTCACAAGATTATCATCGTATAATATGTTATAGTATTAAATCAATAATTGAGACGACAAGTTATAAATGATTAATAATTGTTGAAAGATTAAATATGTGTTGATTAAAAATAAAATGATTTGTGGTAAGTTTGATTATTTTATGGGGGCTCATATGTCATCATCTAAGAGTCTCTAAATCAATAGTAATTACCTTTGTGAATAGTAATTACCTTCGTCAATAGTATTTACCTTCGTCGATAGTAATTACCCTTGTGAATAGTAATTACCTTCGCCAATAGTAATTACCTATACCAGACGTCGAACCACTTGTCGTTTCACATTACAAAGCGCCGAACCACTTGTCGTTTCACATTACAAAGCGCCAAACCACTTTTCTTTTCACATCATCGATTCGTCAAGCCACTTGCCTTTTCACATGGCAAAAGTGCTAAGCTAGAAATCTTCTATAAATAGAGGCCTAGTGCTTCATTATTTTTCACTTAATTCATTCAAACTATAGAGAGAGAAAGTATAGAGAGAATAGAGAGAAAGAAGAAGAGTATTTTGTTACTACACTCTGCAAAGATTCAATCTCCTACCAAAAGTAAGTGGTGTTATTCTTTCTTATTCATGAAGAGAAGCTGTTGTTATTCCATTGCTTATTATTACATTGGAATAACTTGTATACGTGGTTTACCCTATACTTGGTGACATTCTTCTATTATTCATTGAAACATCCATGCGTCATGTGTTTTACACTGGGACCTAGTTAAAATCTTTATTATTATTACATTGGAACATCCACATTCATGTGTTTTACAGGACCGGTTAAAATCTTTATTATTCTCGTTGGAACATCCATGTCATGTGTTTACACCAGGACTTGGTTAAAATCTTTATCATTCTGCTGGAATATCCTATCTCGTGTGTTTTTACCGGATCCGGTTCCATCTTTATTATTCTGTTGGAACATCCTCGTCGATTGTGAATTTCACCTGACTTGGTTACGTTATTATTATTCTGTTGGAATAACCTGTCTATGCGAAGTACCGTATGCTTGGTGATTTCTTTTGTTATTCTATTCTTTATTATACCCAGTTGGTTAAAACATTGACTTCTATACTCCATGAAATTAGT
This sequence comes from Panax quinquefolius, assembly GCA_020205615.1. Lineage (NCBI taxonomy): Eukaryota > Viridiplantae > Streptophyta > Magnoliopsida > Apiales > Araliaceae > Panax > Panax quinquefolius. Next base: position 41,956,501 of record CM035160.1, read on the forward strand.
GGAATATCCTTGATATTTGCGTTTCATCCAGTATCTTTTCATGGAAATATTCTTCCGATCATTCTTGAATTTTACTCTACAAAACAATATCATGTTGATAATTTGGACGTTAATAATTCCTGGATAAAATAATTCTTGAACTTGTTTTATTGAATTCTTATATCATTGTCATCATCCTCATGTGTATATTATGTTGAAAGTCATACGTATTCCTGTAGTGCATAGATGGACTTGGTATGATTATGACGAGAGACTATTCGGTGTAATCATGAATAGTAATGTTACAAATGATGTGATAAAAATCCTCGATGGTCAGTAGTGCATTGGTGGGATGATTGTTGGCATGATCATGACCATTAATGAATACACAAATATTCGTGGGTCCGTAGTGCATGAATAATTGTGGTCGTGATACTAAAGAATATCCTCGGCAGTAAAGTGAGGTGATTCGATGATGTGGAATATTTATTAAAGTGAGTCTCAAATATAATGATGATGAAAACCTTTTAAAACCTAAAAGATAGTAGACTTTATTTTCTACTTGACTCTTTTAATGGATTTCATATTCCGCTGCAGTTAAACTGGTTGTCTATTGTATTTTATCAGTTTAACATTGTTGAAGACTATTGATAATTGATTCTGCATTATCTTAGTCATAATATTTCTTACTGGGCTAGTTGAGCTCACCCTTTCTTTCACCGTTTCTCTTGAAATGAGAATATAAATTTGGGACGAGTGGGAAGCAGTGATGGTCCTGAAGATAGCATTAGTAGTCCTCACTATTCTATGAAATAGTGTGATAATAATTGTAATGAGGACTCCTTTTTGAGTTTGTATAATATCTAGTAGACGATATTTGTATTTAAACTCACAGTTTATGTATTAAGTTGTATTTAAATTCTGTACCATGTAAGTGGCGACCCAAGATGGGTGATGTATACCTAATTTTGGGGGCGTCACATTGCACCACATTCAACGGATGATAATGATAACTCCTTAACACCGACACATGGAACACATTGTGCACATGAGCTAGCTGTGGAGGCAAAGCCAACCGATATGCAACTTCACCAACCTTCTCCAAAATCTCAAATGGACCGATATATCGCGAACTAAGCTTCCCTTTTAAGCCAAATCGCCGAATGCCTTTCCAAGGAGAAACTTTGAGAAACACATGCTCACCAGGTTCAAATTCTAAAGTCCTCCTATGTTTATTAGCATAACACTTCTGCCGTGATCGAGCTGACATCAATTTCTCCTTAGCCACCGCTACCTTCTCCGTAGTGATTTGAACTAACTCAGGCCCTTCTATGGCCCTTTCGCCAACCTCATCCCAACAAGTTGGTACCCGACAGTTCCTACCATAAAACACCTCAAAAGGAGCCATTCCAATACTTGAATGCCAGCTGTTGTTGTAAGCAAACTCAACTAGGCTCAAATACTCATCCCAATTACCCGACCACTCAAGTGCACAAGACCTCAACATGTCCTCTAATGTCTGAATAGTCCTCTTTGATTGCCCATCAGTTTACGGATGGAAAGAAGTACTAAAGTTGAGCCGAGTACCCCAAGCTCGTTGAAACCCTTTCCAAAACCGTGAAGTGGAACGTGGGTCCTAATCTGAAACAATAGACACGGGAGTACTATGAAGTCTAACAATCTCCTACTGAAAGATATGTGCCAACCTATCCACCGAGTAACCCTCACGGATAGCCAAAATGTGTGTCAATTTGGTCAGTCGGTCCACCGCTACCCAAATGGCATCATTCCTCCTGAAAGTCTTCGACAAACCAGTCACAAAATCTATGGTGATATCTTCCCACTTCCACACTAGAATGTCTAACTGTTGCAGCAAACCGCTAGCTCGCTGATGTTCTATCTTCACTTGTTAACAAGTGAGGCATTTCCCAACATATTCAGCCACATCTCGTTTCATCCCATTCCACCAAAAATTCTTCTTCAAATCCCTATACATCTTCGTAGAACCTGGATGAATAGAAAATGGCAAACTATGAGCCTCAGCCAGCACAGCCTCTTGAATGATTGGATCTGACGATACACACAATCGCTCACCCAACCAAATCACACCGTGGTCATCAATATGAAACTTGGGCTACTTGCCCTCTTCCAGATTCTGCGTCAGACCCCACAACTCCCCATCTTCTTTTTGAGTTTCTTTGACCCGCGAGATGAGAGAGGGCTCCACTCTTATACCTGCCAAATGCCAATCTGAACCTCGTACATACAACTCCACCTCGATTATCTCCATATCCGAAATAAGCTGAGGTTGTGTAATAAGGGCTGCTACACTCTGAAAACTCTTTCTACTAAGAGCATCTGTAACCACATTTGCCCTTCTCGGGTGATACTGAATCCTCGCATCATAATCTTTTTGAAGCTCCAACCAACGCCTTTGCCTCATATTGACCTCCTTCTGAGTGAAAATGTATTTAAGACTTTTGTGATCGGTGAAGATGTCACAAGTCTCTCCATACAAATAATGCCTCCAAATCTTTAAGGCAAAGATCACCGCTGCCAACTCCAAATCATGTGTGGGGTAATTCACCTCGTAAGGTTTAAGCTGCCTAGAAGCATAAGCAATCACCTTAGCGTGTTACATTAAAACACACCCCAAACCCTTCTTAGAAGCATCACTATAAATTTGGTAACCTCCTGTCCCTGACGACAATGCAAGTATAGGAGCTGTCACAAGTCATTTCTTCAATTCCTCAAAAGTCTTCTCACACTCTTCATTCCACACAAACTTCACGCCCTTTCTCATCAACTGGGTTAATGGTAAGGCAAACAAGGAAAACCCTTCCACAAACCGCCTATAATACCCTGCCAAACCCAAGAAGCTCCTAATCTCCATCACCGTAGTAGGTCTCGGCCATTTAGTGATAGCCTCAACCTTCGCAGGATCCACCTTAATGCCTTCAGCAGAAACAACATGTCCCAAAAATGCGACTTGCTCCAACCAAAACTCGCATTTAGAGAATTTAGCATACAGTTTCTCTTTCTGCAAAATCCCCAACACTGTGCGAAGATGCTCCTCATGTTCTTCCTTAGACTTGGAGTAAATCAAAATGTCATCAATAAAGACAATGACAAATTGGTCCAAGTACTCCCTGAACACCCGATTCATTAAATTCATAAACACCGCCAGAGCGTAGTCAACCCGAATGGCATCACCAAAAACTCGTAATGCCCATAGCGAGTGCGAAAAGCTATCTTAGGGATACCCTCATCCCTCACCCTCAACTGATAATAGCCCGACCTCAAATCTATCTTCAAAAAGTACTTTGCCCCCTGAAGTTGGTCAAACAAGTCATCAATCCACGGCAATGGGTACCGATTCCTGATGGTAATCTTGTTCAACTCCCTGTAGTCTGTACACAGTCTCATAGACCCATCCTTCTTCTTCACAAACAAGACCGGAGCACCCCATGGTGAAACACTCGGCCGAATCACACCACAATCTAACAACTCCTGCAACTGCTTCTTCAACTCTTGCAACTCCAATGGTACCATCCGATACGGCGCCTTAGAGATAGGCTCCTCACCAAGAACAAGCTCAATAGCAAACTCTACTTCTCACTATGGTGGCAACCCTGACAATTCCTCAGGAAACACATCATGAAAGTCACAAACAATTGGAACATCTTCAATACGAGACTCACCCTTAGAGGTATCTTTCACAAATGCCAAATACCCCTCATAACCCTTTGCCACCAACTTTTCAGCCTTCAAAGCTGAAATTAACTTCACCACTCTACTTGGCTATGAGCCCTGAAATAAAAACTCAGGAGACTTCACATATCCAAATATAACCTTCTTCGCCTGACAATCGATAGTGGCCTGGTGTTTATCCAACCAGTCCATCCCAAGAATGACATCAAAATCGTGCATACTCATCGAAAGATGATTAGCCCTACGAATCTTATCCTCAAAACTTATCGAACACCCTCGACACAAATCAGAAATAACAACAGAAGTCCCCATCGGGGTAGCAATAGACATAACAGAATCTAAAGACATAGATGACACACCCAGGAGCCGAACAAAAGACTGAGGAATAACGGAATGAGTAGAACCCATATCAAACAAAATAGAAGCCTCACGATTACCAACTAAAAGAGTGCTAGATACAATACTTGGTGCACCTGCCGCCTGGTTATATGTCAAGGCAAACACTCGACCACCCTGACCTCCATTGCCACCATTATCACCACCTCCACCATTTCCACATGGACCAGTACAATCCCTAGCAATATGACCCATCTGTCCACAGAAGAAGCATGCACCTGTGAGTCTGTGGCACTGTCTCCCCAGATGATTAGCCCCAAGGGTAGCACAAGGAGCTATCGGAATGAGATTTGGCTTACCCCCACCAGCTGGTCCCAGATAACGACCTTGATTACATCCTCCCTCGCGATTATTCTCCGCCATCGCTGACGATTTCGACCATTCCAAGGTAGTTGCAGCTGACGATTTTGCCCTTGCTGAGGCATCTGCTGATAACCCCTATTTTAATTCTGGCCATGCCACTGCTCCTGTTGACCACCACGGTTCTTATTCCATCGACCACCCTGACTTCTACCATGTTGAACTGAAGTTTGACCCTGCTGGTCATCTCTGTCCCTCTTTCGACTCCCTTCCAGTTTAGAAGACCGAAAGTCTTGTCGCTCCAATTCAATATTTTTGGCCGCATTTGCCACAACCGACACATCTGCAAACTTGTTGTTTATAAGATGTTGACGATACCTATAATAAATCCGTCGCTTGAACTTCTCCGCCTGTTCCGCTGCAGTCCCTGCAGAAGTTCCCATAAAGCCTGCCAACCTGGTGAACCTCGTCATGAAATCCGTGATGGACTTATCATCTCTCTGCCGAATTGATAGGTATTCTCTGGCATAGGCCTCTTTATCCGCAGCTGGGAAGTACTACTGAGAAAAGACCTCATAAAACTCTGCCCAGCTAAGTGCCTCAACATAACCATCACCCTTTGTTACTTTCATCGCTTTTCACCACCTCTGTGCATCCCCTTCTAGCTTGTAAGCTGCAAACAACATTTTCTAATTATCTGAGCACCCCAACACATTAAAGATCTTCTCTAGGTGTGCAATCCAATTATTTGTATCAATTAGAGTCGAAGCTGAACTGAATGCATATGGTTTCTGCTTCTGAAACCTCTCCAACCATACATACATCAGAACCATCTGCTGATCCAGACCATCTGTATTCCCTTTCTCAATGTTCGCCTGCTGACCATTATTAATTTCTCGGATTCTCTTGTTCAGGAATTACTGGTGGCGGCTGCTGCATTTCCTGTACAACCTGTGCCACCAACTGAGGTAAAGCCTGATTCACCAAGGAGGCCAATTGAGCATTCATCTGATCATTAGGTTTCTCATTGGGCTGACCCTCACCTCTCCCCCTATTGTTGCCTTCGCCTCCCAACAACTCTGGCGGATCTACGAGCCATCTAAGAAAGAGATCATGAATATAAACAAAGTAGATTAGAGACAAATTCAAATATAACTGATATAATAGCTGAACAGAAAATCAAACGAAATAGACACCTAACCCAGAAGTCTACCCATAACTCATAGGTCAAACCTAAATAGGTTTTCTACAAGAAAGAACCTAAGCTCTGATACCAACTCTGTAACACCTCCTTTCCGAAATTGAAAGAGAGGTTACTCAAAACATAAAAAAACTGGGGAATTTAATAGCAAGGCTCAAGCCCCAAAATAATAGTCTTAATATCTGATAAATACCACAAGTCAACCATAATAAATATCAAACTGCCTCAAACCATAATCTAAAATAATTTATTACAATTCCGAACAAAGTAACGTATCACAACCTAAACATAATATATCTAAACCATTTGGATAAAAGGGAGCTCTCATTACACTTTCCCTTGATTCCCCTGATTACCTACCGAAAGAAAAACACAGCATGAGCCAAATGCCCAATACGAATATAGAATACAAATAATGAACCGAAATAACTAACTCAATTAAATGAAATGAAACGAAACGAACAAAACTAATACAACGAAATAATTGGCTGAATCAAATGGCTGGGTGTTATTTCATACCGAGCTCAGAATAAATAGTAATATACCTTGCCACACAGGTAAGTCAAATAATGCCACAAAGGCAATCAAAATAATGCCACACATGCAAGTCACACACCGAACTGCGCAATCTAGATGCATGCAAAATTGGAAGGCATGTTTGGCACAAACATCACCACTCCACAGAACAGAACAAAAAAACTAAGGTCGACCCATATGCCTCCCACAACAAAACACCAAGTGGCCAACTCCCACTAGAGCACAAAATGGAGACGCCGTGGACTGATCACACCGCCACAGAAGGTGTCATGCCTCGGTGCCAAGAGGACATGCATGTGGTACCCCCACAGGTGGTTATAGCTCAGGTATAGCCTACGGTATTCTAACAAAAATATAATGTCACAACACATGCGATAAAATATAAACACAAAGGGGTTCTAACGTGTACATGTTAAATCAAACGAATCATCAACACAAGTCTCTAAAATAATAACGTGTACATCACTATAAATATCAATATAAAATTTAGACATGATACACTAGTCTAAAGAGTACAAATATGAGTTCTAATACAACGCCAAAATAAATTTATCACAATAAATTGACAAGGAACAATTATGAGAGGCAGTACTAAATTTCAAAACGAATAACGAAACGAACAAATCAAAAACAAAAGAGTTTCGCTGAAAGAGTACGGAATCCGTACCTGGATTAAGCAATGTAATACCAAAAATTATATTCCAAAAACTCGTTTAGACTCTCAACGTTCAATTAAATAAAATAAAATAGAATTTTATTACAAATTTAACAATCTCTAACATAATATTATTTAATTTATTATTAAGTAATTTATAATTTTATCATTAGAATAATTAATTAGTATACAAAATTTTCAATTTAATTTATAATAACATAAGTGGGTTAATATAAAATAAATGTAATAATTTATATATACACTACTTAGTATCATATATTTATATATATACTTGTAATAATGAGTTTATATATATATATATATATATATATATATATATATATATATATATATATATATATATATACGAAATCAAGAATTTATATATACATATATATATTACCGTAATATACTTATACACATTATCATACAATATATATATTCATGCAACCACATGATAAATATATATATAATCCTACTTGATTACTAACTACTAAGCTATTAACATATATATATATATATATAAGAACTCTTTGAATGATATGATATATATGATATATATATATATATATATACAAAAAATTATATTATTAAATTAGTGTAATCATTTTGTCATCTGAATAGCAAATGAACCACAAAAATAAGAAAGTTCTCCACTTCTTATTTACAATTGTGTCGACACTGTACACACATAATCTATAGATTTGATTTTGATGATTTTATGGTTTTCTTACTATGTAAATTGAATTCTCTTTCTTTGTGAATTGGGAGCTTGCGACCTTCTCCTCTCCCAAATTTTTCTGCGTCGTTCTCCTTCCTCAATCGTGTATAAGCGTAATGTTTAAGTGAATTAGGTTTAGTTATTTATTTAGTTAAAATAGATTTTATTAATTAATATATTTATTAACTCTCCAAATTTTAATATGATTTTAAAATTATACAATTATAAATTTGACCCACTTAATTTAAAGCCCAATTTTACCAATTTAATTATCCACCACTTATTAATACATTAGCCCACAAAGATTAAATAACTAGTTTGACCCAATAAATAACAAAGTCCAATTAATATGTTTTAAACAAAATAATTTTTATTATACCATATTTATTTTTTTTTTTTTTTTTTTTTCTGGGTATTACATACCCTATGTTGATCAACACTCTTCCGTTAAACGTATTTACGTTTAAGTTTTGGCAACCTCGCGTGCCCATCTAATAATCGAAGAAAATACTTTTTGTTTGTTCATAGATAAACTTATCTTTACATCCGTACCAAATACTTGGCATAAGATAACGCTAACAGTTCTATATTGAAAGACTTGTAAATAAATCAATCAATCTTTCAAAATTAGTCTAGCCGAGTTAAAAATGGCATCAACCCTTTCTTTAAATTCATTCATGCATTTCATAACATGAATCATAGAAAACTTGACTAACACGGAGGTTAGACAAGCGATAAGAAAGACTTGCCTTCAAGCGTCTGTTACAATATAATTACCTTCCCTTTGAGTCTTTACAGTCTCTACAACATATAACCAGATAACATACCACATTAGGTCATGAACGAACATACATGGTTCCTAATGAATCATACCCTTCTTCTCAGTTTAATCATTTATTAGATTGTTTACTATTGGTTCCGGCTTGCCGTTTATAACTTTCTTACCAACTTCTTTCTCTTATATGTTGTAAGTGGATTTACTTCATTAATACCACTAATTTCGAATTAATCATCCTTAATCACAGCTTACTAACGTTCTTACGTTATTAATCGAAATTCGATCGTCATTGGTTACGTATACTTATTGCATACCGTTCACGTTCACGTAATATTCAACAACTTTTAGTTCAAACTCTCAACGTTATTGTCATCATCGAAGATGCTACTTTAAGTTAATTAATTCATCATCAATTAACTATCTTTCATCTTGTATACTTAATCATACTTATTTCATTAATAAAGTCAAATCGACTTTCTATGCTTCGTTACGGCTCATTAACGTTCTTACGTTATTAACCAACCCCCGATCATCATTGGTGAAGTACCAAAAGTGAACATCATACACAGTTTACTTATTACCCTCTTGCGTTATTCATTTAATTATGGTTAAACCATACTTAATCTCCTAACGTTATCACTTTATAAGAGATTTAAAGTCAATCTTATTGTATATTAAGTACCTTCATTGTCTTACTTTTGGTCTACATTCAAAAGGAATGAAAACCTAACTTGGTCAACATTTTTACACTGTTTGCCATTGTGTGTGCAGCATCCCTATTGTAAACTTCGACTGCTGGCGCTTGATTATCAGGGGACTCCTACGGATCCAATGGTGAAAGTATGCAGATCATTTGTGCTAGGTTGGCGCTGCGGTGCCACTCCTGTGCACCAGTTGGCCAAAACAGTTTGTGTTCTTAACGAAACTCCCGGGTTTCTAATTTGTTCGTTTTACATCCGAATTTACTCATTCGAAAGCCTACAATTCATAAATTACATCCTTTACGTGTTCATATAAGAATTTTATAGTTTTAAATCTGTTAACTCAGAATTCACCTTTGAGTCCATTTTTGAGCGTCCGTTTAATGTTTTTGACCGTTCAATACTCGTTTTTTTTGTTATAAGTCGGAATTCGACGATTCTTGTGCCAACTACTCTTAATTACCTTATCTCACATGTTGACATTGGAAACCAACATTTTCAAGTCACACGGAAACTTTTGACCTTTAATCCGAATTTTTACGTTTTCGACGTTTAACGTCTATTTTCGCAAAATTTGCCATAACTTTGTTACTCGTTTTCTGTAAGCCAAATCAAATGGAACACTCCATTGATTCATTATCTACATCCTAACCAATCAAGATGCACATACCTTATCTATGATGGTTTTCAATTTGTCCATCAACAACCATATTAACATTCAACAATTTCTATGGTTTGAACTTACGTAAACATTTACGATTTCCATTCGATCATGACTTATTAATGTTTTCATTATTAATAGTCATCCTTATTCCTCCTCACTAATCATGCTCCACCAATCTACGATTCTCTACGAGAAAGAAATCAAAAAAGATGAAGATTAATGATTATAAACTATTACATTTGTCGTTCTTTGCGTTCTTGACTAAACGTATATGGTTTACTTTGAAGTAGATTGATCACTTATTTCTAGCTCTTTCTCTCTCTCAATATATGTTGGCTAGTATTTGTAAACTCTCAAATGAATTAACCAAGCTTCTATTTATAGGAATCTCAAAGTGAGGGCTTAATGGCTAATAAGCCATTCCACCTCCTTAATCACCTCCTTACTATTCCAAGCTTAACCATCAAGTATTCTTGGCCTCCACACTTACTTAGCCATCAAGTATACTTGCTAATCACCTAGCTTATCCTTTACTTGCTCATTACTTTAATTACTTGTTAATCACCTAACTTATCTCTTGCTTGCTCATCACATTTACTTAGCCTCCAAGCATAAGCACTTTATTTGATCATTAATTAACTTATCCTTTGCTTAGCCACCAAGTACTTTACTTAGCCTTTAAGTACCTTGCTCACTACACAAATTACTTGGTCATCACACCAAATCCTTAATCACCAAGATTAACCATAAAATCAAGGGTTGCTCCATGGGTCACCCTAATCCATTGGATTCTCACTTTGGGCTTTTAGCTTAATTAGCTTATCTCATACTTTGGGCTTTCATTTAACAAACACATTGGCTTGTTAACTAAATCACTTTGGACCTTAACCATTTCTACCATTAGGCTTAACCAATCCTATACTTGGCATGTATAATTCTTAACACATCCTACAAGTCCAATCCATTTGCTTAAAGCCTTATAATGTATAATTTACGAATTAATCTTGTATTACAACTCGTATACTAATTCATACTATACGATATACCATCATCCATACATACTCATATAATACTTCGTATCGTACTTGTATTCATTACATCGTACAATACCTTCATATTATACGATCATTGCTTTAATTCATTATACGCATTTCATTTTCTTCTCGGAAATCACTATCCCTAACCGTTAGGTTTTAAGTCCGCAGGCGAAAAACTATGTTTCCCATAACTGAAATATTATTGGATATTATATCTCAGCTCGATATTCTATCGTTACGTATTTTTCGGAAGTTCAAAAATAATTCCCGAGCAAAAGTACGTGAATAGTGTTTTTCGGAAAATTTCTCGGAAAGCTTTTATTTTCGTCTTGGAAAGTCAAACACTTTAATTCTATCACGTAGCCAAAATACTACGACGTTCTGACATATCTAGGTCATATAATGACCTTCAATTAGCTTACTCCCATAAATAATCAAGTACATTTATTTAACTCACATAATCAAATAAAATTTTAATTCTCCTAAAAATCCAATTTTCTCGGGCGTTACATTTTTCCCCCTTATAAGGATTCTGTTCCCAGAATCTCGCTACATTTATACAACTAAATGAGGAAATATTTTCCATCATTTTAATCTCGAGTTCCCACAATGCTTCTTTGACATTGTGTTTCCTTACCTTCACCTTCACTAAAGATATTATCTTTTACTAATTCTTTCTTTAGCAAAAAATTAATTAAAACTCAAATTCCTCCTTCAAAACATGATTATACTTAATCTTCTCTTCATCCTTCATCATCTTCTTCATTCGCTTACAATCCTCGTTACCTAGTTGTACTTCCTTAACTCATTCCATTTTCGTGGATTGAGTCTTCATTGTAAATACAATTTCTACCTCTTCATTTCGTAATTTAACTTCTTACTCCATTCTCGGAATCTCCATTATTAACTCATTCTGAGTCGCTAACATTGATAGCTTTTCCCTTACCCTTCCTACTTAATGTGTCGACTACTACATTCCCCTTCCCTGAATGATATTACATATCACAGTCGTGATCCTTTATCAATTCTAACCACTTTCTCTACTTCCTATACAACTCCTTCTGTGTGAAGATATATTTCAGACTCTTAGAGCCCGTATATATCTCATACTTCTGCTCGAATAAATATTATCTTCAAATTTTAAATCCAAAACTACAGCTGCTAATTATAGATCACAAGTAAGATAGATCTTCTCATATTCCTTTAACTGGTGTGATACATACATAATGACCTTGCCATGCTACATGAGTATGCAATCTCGTTATCTATGCTAAACATCGAGATACACTACAAAATTCCCTGTATTATCTGATAAAGATAATACAAGCGCCTTACATAACCTTCCTTTTTAGTTCCTGAAAACTATTTTTCTCCCTTCTCATTCCCATGATACTTATCAATAACAAATCTTCATATCTTTTAAGCTAAAATTCACACTTAGTGAATTCCGTATCCAACTCCTCCCTCCGTAGTGATTCCATCACTATCTTCACATGTTCATCATGATCTTCTGACGTCTTCAACAAACTAGAATATCACCAATGATCATTACGACACACTCGTCCAAATATTATTCGAACACTCTGTGATGCTAATGGTACTTTCAACCATAGCACCTCACAAGAGTACCTATCAGCTAGCCACCGACTTGCTCGGCGCCCCTTACGAAAAGTCTAACTTCAATGCATTAGTCAACCCAAACGACATACCTAGAAACTCGTGATAACCATAACGAGTTCTGAACGTAGTCTTAGGTACCTCCTTCTTCCTTACTTTCAACCGACGATACCCCGTACACAAATCTATCTTGGAAAAATACTTTTCTCCTTCAACTGATCAAATAGATCATCGATCCTGGGCAATGGGTATTTATACTTAATCGCTAACCAATTAGTCATATATTTAACTTACGCATTGGTTTACTTACTTTACTTCTTAGGGTTCGCGTTATTTCAACCTAAGTTTATGCGACCTACTTTCATTACTGGCTAACAACTTCATGACATACGGAGATGTCATACTTAATATGTTCATCATCTTTAATGATTTACATTCTTATCTTCTTCTTACTACTTCTCTAGGATTCAGCACACATCTCTTCTCTGCTAGTAGTCCATATAGTACTCTGAGTTGTTTTCCACAAACAACCAACAAAGAAGTTCCCGTCTCATCTACACTGCCATCACAGTGAGTTAGATCGGTTGCCAGTTTCGCATATACCTTCGCTCTCTGAAGGAATTATTTAGCCCAGTTCCCATATGTTAACCATCAAAGGTTACGATTGTACAACAATCTAAACTTATTTTAACATCCTTCTAGATTGCGTCTTGATTACACAACAAGAATGTTCTGGTGATTTATTACCGTAACTTACTACCTTGGGTTTCTTAGAAACTGAAGATTCATACTTTTCCTTAGACCATTTATTAAGGTTCTATGGTTAACACTACAAGAAAAAGGTCTATCAGCGACCAACGATCGGCTCAGCACCATCTGTCACCGATATTAGTCACAATGACCGGCCATATCATGATCAAACGTAATCTAGTCGCTAATTCTTTATCGTCAACGCATCGTCCATTGTCCGATCGTCGCTAATATAAATTTGCCTCCAAAATTTTGGTGGAAATGTTACGCCTAATTTTTTTTTGGCGACGATTTTGAATCAATGACGCATCGCGACGCTATCGCCGATAAGTCCATGTCATTAAAAGTCGATCAGATGCGGTCGCAGAGATAGCTGTCATTGATCAAACTAAATGAATTCAAGAACTACCGGTTTAGCTTACGTAACACGGAAGAAAAAAAAGAAGAAGGTGACCAAATAGAGAAGAGGAGAAAAGGGGAGAAGAGAAGAAGGAGAAGTAGTTTTCGTTCATTATTCTTCAAATTAGAGACTAATTGTAGAGGTAAGAGCTACTTTTTAAGTTCTTCTTCATTATTTTTTTGTTGTTTGTTATTTTTGTTCGTTCTTCTCCAAATCAAGTATGTTTACTACTTAATTTGTGGTTTTAAGAGTTAATTTATTGCAAAGAGTTGAATGAATGAATATGGCTATCATGCTTAAATTATATATTTTGGGTAATATGATTATGATTGGTTTATAAGTTTTGATTAGAGTAAAATTTATTTGGGTAATACGCAGATTGCTTAGTAATTTGATTTTGTTAATTTATGTCGGTTTGGGTAACTTGATTAGTGATAGGATGGAGTTAGTATAAAATTTATATTTTGGGTAAATTGATTTGGGTAATAGGATGAATGTATTAGATTGTAGTTAGTATAAAATTTATATTTTGGATTCTTTTTGTGTGATAGAGGTAGTACAGTTTGGTTATTATAGGAAGTCATGCATATGATATAGACTCGTGAATCCCATGTTTATGTTTGTAGTTTAACCAATTATATTGGTCATTGTGAAAAATCATTTGTAGATCGAGAACTTGACATTGACATCATAATGTGAATCAAAACGTGAATAATTGCTCCCACGAAAAATGATTGGGTTTCAAAGTTTACAAGTTTGATCCTCACATGATTGCTGGTATCTCATACGATTTGTTGGTTTATGTCTTGTGTTCCTAGAAATGACCTTATATACATGCCGTCATGCATGTGGTTAGTCCATATTACGGGGAGACTCTCTGGCGAAATTTTTTATTGGTCGGGTTATTTGCGAACATTTTATACTATTAACGAGCCTATTGGTGATCCACTAGAGCCTATTAAGGGGATGTTAGAGCGGATGAAATTTGGGCTTGGGGTCAGCGAGGCCCAATAAGGCTACGCCAAGCTTAGCTAAGCCTCTCATGTACAAGCCAAGCTTGGTTGTTAATCATATGCTTACAAGTATGCTCAAGTCATATGGTTACAAGTATGCTTAAGTCATATGCTTAGAAGTATGCTTAAATGTTAATCATATGCATGCTTACAAGTATGCTCAAGTTATATGGTTATAAGTATGCTCAAGTCATATGTTAACATTTATAATGTTAATACGTAGTATAGGTACCATGGAATCATGGACCTCTATTGCATCAGTAGTTGGATCAGCACGACGAAAGTCAAGTACCCGGATAGGTCTTTCTGATTGAATTTAGAGCTGGTTGCCAAGTGTTTTTGGAGTATGCGTATAGTCACCCAGAATGTATGAATGGTAAGTCGCAGATACGATGTCCATGTTTAAAGTGTAAAAATGTAAATTATATGGACAGAGACATGGTAAACTATCATTTACTTGTTTCGGGTTCATGAGAAATTACGAAGAATCTTTGGTGGGCACATGGGGTAGAGAGAAGAGATGGTGGCATCACACAAGTACACAATTCGGCAAAGTAGTACTCATCGTATGAATGAAATGGTCCATGATATTGCAGGGCCGATTTTGATTGGGAGCAAGGCGAGAGCAACCTATGAATTCTCGATGCCAAAGACTTCTTTAAGTTGTTAGGAGAGGTATGCAAGCCATTGTGGCATGGTTGCACAAACACACTACATTGTCTGCTGCAGTGGCGACATTACTTAACATCAAGGTCGATCACAACATGAGCCATGAGTGTTTTGAGTCAGCTCTTGAAGGCAATTAAGTATGTTACTGGTGAGAAATTACCCGTAACTATTACTTTTGTAAGAAAATGGTGAAGAAGTTGGGTCTTGATACAAAGATCGATGCATGTCCCAACGATCGCATGTTGTTTTAAAAGGAAAATGACAAGATGATAAGTGCACGCGTTTTGCGGTCATGATCGGTTTAGGCCTAATAAAGAGGGTGTGACTACAAAAAATCAAGTATACCGCTTTAAGATTCTAAGGTATTTTCCAATAACACATCGACTAAAAAGATTGTACATGTCTTCAATCGGTGAACATATGAGTTGGCATGCGAAATCTCCAAATTTAAAGATGGAGAACTAAATCATCCCGCAGATGGGGCGTGCTTGGAAAGATTTCAACTTAGCACATCCCGAATTTGCATTGGAACCTAGAAATGTGAGGCCGATTGTCCACCGATGGTTTCAATCTGTTTAGCCACTCAAATTGTTCAGTACTTTCATGTTGGCTGTGATTGTTACTCCGCATAACTTGCCTCCCTGGATGTGTATGAAAATGACCCATACTTATTTCTTTTCACTCGTGATTCACTGGTCCTAAGAGTCCCGGAAAGAACTTAGATGTTTACTTGAGACCTCTTATAAACGAGTTAAAGGTATTGTGGGAGGATGGAGTCTGAGACTTGGGATGTTGCAACGAAAACAAATTTCAACCTTAGAGGCGCCGGTTATGTGGACTATAAGTGACTTCCTGACTTATGATATGTTAGTTGGATGGAGTACACGGGAAGTTGGCTTGTCCTGTATTGTATGGAGCATACAAAGTCGTTTAATCTATCAAAAGGTCGAAAGCCTTGTTGGTTTCGACTGTCATCGCTTGGTTCTTCTTAGGTAGATCACCGCTTCAAGAAATAGAGAACACTTCAGGAAAGGGAAAGTAGATAATGATATGCCTGCACCGCGATTGTCGGGAACGGAGATGCGAGATCATGTGATGAGATTGCCGGTTATCCCATTTGGTAAGGTTGATGCGACAAACATAATCAATGGGTTTGGTGAATCTCATAACTGGGTTCGGAGAAGCATCTTTTGGGAATTGCTTTATTGGTCTACAAATTTGATTCGTCATAATCTAGATGTGATGCATATTGAGAAGAATGTGTTTGACAATGTGTTTAACACTGTGATGAATGTTACGGGGAAGACAAAAGATAACGATAAGGCACGTTTGGACATGAAAGATATTTGTAAGCGTCCTGGATTAGAACTTTCGAGAGGGTGATGGGAAACCTTAAGAGGAAGGTGAAGAATAGAGCTTATGTCGAGGGGTCGATATGCGAGGCATACAGCTTTTGATGAGATATCTACGTTTGTCTCGCATATTTTTAGGATGAAGTCTTGACAAAGGCCAATCGAGTATCGAGACATGATGATGGGGGAAATGTTGAACTAAATGGTCGGCTCTCGTATTTGGTCCCTCCGCCGCTTATGGAAAAGGGAAGCGATATTCCTCTCTCGAGCAAGAATTACATGCCGCATTATACTTACATTCTTCTCAATTGTGAGGAGATTGGATTTAATTTGTGAGGTACACATGTAAACTTGATATTTTATCTTTTAAGTTAAAAATTTATTCTAATATGTTAATGTTTATAACATGGTATAGATTGTACGTACGATTTGAGTTAAAAGTGAAGCATGCCGACATAACCGATAAAGATATTCAAATCAATCGGGATAAAACTTTGCACTTTGGCTAAAGGACAAAGTAAGTTCAATTTTTAACACGTAGTGTATATATATATAATATATATACTTCATATGTTAACTATGACTTCATTTAATAAGATGGAGTTTTTGTAGGCTTTGACTGAGGGATCAACGATTCCGGCTAATGTACAAGTCCTAGCTATGGGACCAGACAAGGATCAAGTCAGCCGCAATGGTTACAAAATAAATGGTTGTGAATTTCACACAAAGGCATAGGGCGCAGAAAAGAACAACGAACTCTGGAGTGTGTGTCCAAGGAGATTGTTACAATGAGCTTGGTCGTGCCTTTTATGGGGAGTTGGAGGAAATCGTGAGAGTTGTCGTGCACAAGGGCGCGACGGGGTCATATTCACTTGTTCAAGTGCCGGTTGGTTTGATTCGTAAAAGGGATACGTGTTGATGGACATGGAATCGTCGATATTGACCTCCATAGTCTGCGTGACTCCAACGAACCGTTTGTTTTACCAACTCAAACAAAGACAAGTATACTACACTCCTAGTCTCGTTAGAAAAGGGATAGACCGCTTCTGATTGGCAAGTTATAATTTATACTCCCAGCGTGTAGTCGTGTAGAATTATTTGATGGGGAGATTTACCAAGAAGCGGATGCTTCATAGTGGGACTATAATAAATGTGGAGGACGACAATGAAGTAATCCGATTAGATGGTGGAGATGAACCACATGAATTAGATCCTGAGTCAATACTTGTGTCGGATGACATTGACATCGAGGAGGAAGAGTTATTGATGGATCGACCTCACGAATCAAGCGGATGATGGTTATGAATCTGCAACACGCATATCAAGATGATTCTAATCGACATTGACACTTGAACTCATGCAATGTATGTTTAGCAATACATGTTTTTATATCATCACATGTTTTATGTGTACTAAACTATTTAAATACAACTTTTGTTTATTGTCATTTTATATTCATATATATACATGTTTATATCATTCATCGTGTTTATTATCATATATACATATAATCAAATATGACTCCTAATAACATCTTGAAATTTGTAATATACAGATGGCTTACAAGCGGTAGCAGAAAAAGCGCCTTGGGTAGGGGCCTAATAATGTGCCCAAGGCCCTACTAATCCAGATGATCGGATTCTTATTCAGATTCGCCTCCTCCGAATAAAGACGACGTCCGCATATATCATTTATATAAAAGCATTTAAGCATTTAATATATGCTAATTGATGTTGTATATTATAGTGATTTTTCGGATAATAAGATCGCGTAAGTGCATATCACAATGTGTTTACGTAATTGGCTACACACACTGTGATTACGCATGAAACACAACCATCGCCCACAAGGATCTTTGTTTAAAGTAATTTCGAGGTATATTTTTTAATTACGACAAATAATATTAATATAATATTCAAAGGATAATTATTTAGTAATGTTATTATTGTTTTTTATTTGCGAAGCGGTATAGATTTTCAAAGTGATTGAGACATTATTCTCGGCAAAAGTGCGCGGTCCGCACTAAGGATAACTTGAATAAAGAACGACAAAAAAGCCATTCACAATGCCGAGATCGACCATCCGAGCCGGGGAGAGGATTATATGCACGAGCATAGCCCACAGTGGTGCACCCATCCATATAAATTTGAGAGATGCCCAAATGGAGAGTGAGAGCCTGGGTGAAAAGACGAAAAGACCGCCGCCACCAATGAGCCTCGGGTGTATCCGATGGCGAAAAGGCTAAAGGAACATACATGAGGCGGCGGTATTTCACGATTGCAAAGATATCAACGCTTGCCCGAATGTATTTACAAGTTTTAATATGTGTTTACAATCATGAATTGTAGAAAATATCCCATTTTACTTAGTAATATTGTCTTTGTTTGTGTATAGGAGTCTCGGTCTCAAGGTCGACCTATCCATCATTTGGATGTGTACGTACACCGTGATGGTTCCGCCTGAGGCTATCCGGATAGCGATAATAAGTTTTAAATAACTTTGATCTTGTTTATTAATACTTACAAAATATTATTTTAACTATTTAAGTGTTAACATGATGACGGGATACTTATAAGCGTTTATTGAATGGCGCTATCTCGAAGGCACTCCACGTCGCTTTATTGATCAAGAGTTGTGGGAGAGGCGTCTCATTGTGAAGAAGAACTACATTAAAGGTCAAGGACAGCACGACGCCCATCCTTGATGGCTGGCGGCAGCTCTGCCACCCAGTCTTCCATAGTTATCGAGTCATCCAGTTGTTTATACTCCTATTTGTTGTGTGAGAGCTATATGTCAAGATCGAAATCTTTCAAGATCTTTGGCGGGCACGGGGGCTCTTGATCCCGAGGAGTTAGTCAAGCAAGAGCGATGCAAGCAAATAATGAGATGACATGGGGATGGCGACGAGGTATAAAATCAATTTATTGTATGTATTGTCGTAATATATACCGAAGATCAACATATTTATTATATTTGTAACTTGTTTTATTATTTTGTTAATTATGTGGTGCATGATCAAGGAGGGATGACGCTTGACATAACCTTGTACTTGTATATTCATTATTTGGATGTTTGTATATATGTTACTTAAACAAGTTTTGAAATGTTATTATATTTATTCAAATCATATTGGTTTTTAAAGGTTTATATACTAGTTTGGTGTATGTGTTGGTGGATGATGGATGTTTATATTGTTTTGTATGTTGTTTATCTTGGTGTGTATGTGTGTTGGGATAAAGCGGTGAAAGCAGTCACGAGTTTTGGGAATTTCGCAAAACAAAGAAAAATCAATTTGTAATGTTTTTCATATCAATGACGCGTCACGCGTCATTTGAACGTTATCATGACGAAGATGTAATCGTCAATGACCTCACGCGGTCATCGGTGATAATGGTCGCCCGACACGTGGACCACGTCATCTTTGGTACTGGACCATGTCGATTTCATTTCCAATGTAATCGTATTTTATCATTTCGATTATTTCATAGCGGTCGCAGATATAGCGGTCGCTAATAGTGGTCGCTGATGTGCATCCCAATGACCAGATTTTATCTGACGATTATCGGCCGACGCGTGACGCGGTCAGCAGATATATCTGCTGACCGAAGTACGGTCACGATAATCGATCATTGATAAGCTTTTTTGTTGTAGTGTAATCAACCCATTCATACCGAGAATTACTTCAAATTCTCTCAACTTTATCAGTTTTTATCTACCGATACTTACTTACTCTTTTATTTATGAAATAATTTCCACGAATATCATCAACAAAAGTTATTTCCTCATTCTCTACCTTAACATTTAAAGGTATTTATAATCCTTTTCGGGAATGAACTTAATCACTTAGCAAATTCATATGCTATAAAAGATCAAGTAGCACTCCAATCAAACTGCACATAAGCATTCATTGTATTGACTGGAATGATACATGTTACTACATCCGCTGATGCAACCGCATCTTGGACAATCCTATTAAAAGTACATGCCATAGGTCTACCTTACGATGGTGGTCCAGTGATGGCTAATTTACCACTACTAACACCCTTACTCTCCTCCGACCCCTTCTTTGGGCAATATCTTACCATGTGGTCCAATGACCCACATACAAAACAATTATGGTTTTTCTTAGAATTAGGACAATTGGGTGATATATGACCCTCCTGTCCACAGTTATAACAACCCGATTTCCTTCGCATGATGACTCTAAAGGAGTCTTTCCACATATCTTACATGCTTCCATCCTATGTTTAGGATCCCCTTGTCCTACTCTAGTTTTCCAGGAGTTAAAATTCTTTCTTTTCGTCATATTGCCACTACCACCGGCATTCTCTGCCTTAGTTCCTCCCTCTCCCTTGCTCTTATTCTTTCTCTCTTTGTGGTATTAGGTTTATACCTCACTTCCACTTTCCGCTATAATTGCTTTCTCTAGAATGGTCCCATAGGAAGCACTCTGAAACACTGAAATCCTACTATAGAGCAAGGGTTTCATGCCCTGATCAAACCTACGGGCCTTCCTCTCCTCAATGTCCACTTGGTTTGGAGCAAACCTTACCAATTCATTAAATTTGGTCGGGTATTGGGGAATTGTCCTGTCCCCTTGCTTAGTTCTAAGAACTTAATCTCCATCCTCCCCTGCATACTTGTAGGGAAATAATTCTCGAAGACAGCCTTCTTGAATTGTTCCCACGTTACCGCATCTATTCTAGCCCCACCCTGGTGAGCCTCCCACCAAAAGTTGGCTCCTCCCTTCTTCATATAGGTCGCAAAAGAAGTCTTTTGCGCATCAACTACGTTCGTAATAACAAACGCCTTCTATATTTCTTTTACCCATGTCTGGGCTTCTAATGGGCTCATCGTTTCTTTGAACTCTGGTGGACCTACGCTTTTAAATTCTTTAAGGGTAGTCGTTCTGGCTACCCTAGGTCCCGTGGGTGCTCTACCCCCGATTTTGTTAAATGTAGCCGTTAATAAATTAACGAACTCTTACATAGGGTTGTTCTTACCCCCTTGGTTATCATTCAACAATAATAACTCATGCCACATCAAAGCACATTAAATAAAAACTTCATTATATTAATATGCTTCTTCATAGTTTGAAACTATTTACAATTTGCTTCTATAGCCAAAAGCTATTACATTTCTATCCCACAATTGAACTTCACAAAAGTTGGGATTTACAAAAAGACTACCCTTTTTATGCTAAAGAGGGTTTTACGTCACTACACACATATCTATAACTCTAGACTTCTAATAATGCATAATATCATCCATGAGTTCCTCATTCGCAATCATCGCTAAAGTATCCCGACTAATAGTATGTCGAGTCTATCCCGACTCAACGGAATAACACGCAAATTTTGAAATCCCTATGAGCACTCTCATGGATGTAAGACATCCGTGCTATCTTTTGGTCTTTTTCAACCAGTTTCTTACAAAGCTCATCGGCCTCTTCCTTATAGTCCCTAGTCTGCTCTGTAATAATCACATGTTTATCGTGTTTTGACTCAAAATCTGCTTCTGTAGACATCTTAGCTTCATGGAGATAATCAATCTCTTCATTCTGGTTCTGCACAACTGTACTCAGTTGCACATTTCTGTCAAGCACTGCCAGATACAATGCTCTCATTGCATCTGGAGATGTTAACTCTAGTGTAGGTACCACCGTATTAACCGAGGCTACATCCATTTCCTCCTCCTCATAGACCATCATATCAAGGTATGATGTCAATTCCATATCTCCCTCGGAGTAGTCCTCCTTAGAAAAGTACTCCTCTGACTCCTCTAGAATCACTAATAGTACCTTCGCCACTGGCATAGGTACAGTCTCTACTCTGTTCACAGACTCTTCGCTCACCGCGTGTATGTCGCTATACATCAAGCTATCGATCGACATCCTTCAATAACACATAACATGTTGATTAGTACATAGTACACATTAGTATAAGCACAAATCACATTTAGTTTATTTAGGGTTAACTTCCATCTTTTAAATCTTTTGGTACTGAGTTTCCTCAATACCGTATTAACTCATTCGACTTAAGTAAAACTTGAGTTTACTTCCTTCGGACTTTTCCTTCCTTAATGAGGTTATTAGCCTATGATTCTTCCCCCCTTAAGTTTTATAACCTAATGCTTTGATACCAACCTGTGACGCCCCCAAATTCGGGTATCTTCCAACCCAACAGATGGTGCTACACGATACTCATAACTGTACATTCATTCTATTAAAACGACACCAAAATGTGTGTATCAATGTCATTCTTATTACATTAATAATGTTACATCCCGTTCCCAGGTTCTGAAACCGCTATATTCTTTGTTTATCATAATATGATACACACACTTACTAGTCTATTACAAGATAAACTAGTCACGCATCTTCACTTTGCCTTTATCTCTACTGGAACCTTTGGTTCGCTTGACTTTAGCTGCAATCATATGGTTCAAGCAAGGATGAGCATAACTAGCTCAGCAAGTCTAACAATGTATAATATAAATACCACTTTAAGAAGTATATGATTATTCTTTCATAACTGAACAATAGTTATGAAGTACTATAAAACCTTGACTAGCACTTCTCATTTCATAACAACAATTCCAAAGTATATAAATAATAGCTTAGGAATTCTGAACCGGTCAAAAGACCAGGAATATACTCTTTCCATTTTTCATACTTGAAAAGGACTTCCAGCACTAAGGCCATCCATCCGACTTTACTTACGAGTACGTCTAGGTGATCAACCTATAGTACCCTATGTTGATCAACACTCTTCCGTTAAACGTATTTATGTTTAAGTTTTGGCAACCTCGCGTGCCCATCGAATAATCGAAGAAAATACTTTTTGTTTGTTCATAGATAAAATTATCTTTACATCCGTACCAAATACTTAGCATATGATAACGTTAACAGTTCTATATTGAAAGACTTGTAAATAAATCAATCAATCTTTCAAAATTAGTCTAGCCGAGTTAAAACTGGCATCAACCCTTTCTTTAAAATCATTCATGCATTTCATAACATGAATCACAGAAGACTTGACTAACACGGAGGTTAGACAAGCGATAAGAAAGACTTGCCTTCAAGCGTCTGCTACAGTATAATTACCTTCGCTTTGAGTCTTTATAATCTCTACAACATATAACCACATAACATACCACATTAGGTCATGAACGAACATACATGGTTCCTAATGAATCATACCCTTCTTCTCAATCTAATCATATATTAGATTGTTTACTATTGGTTCCGGCTTTCCGTTTACAACTTTATTACCAACTTCTTTCTCTTCTATGTCGTAAGTGGATTTACTTCATTAATACCACTCGTTTCGAATTAATCATCCTTACTC
Source organism: Panax quinquefolius (assembly GCA_020205615.1). Lineage (NCBI taxonomy): Eukaryota > Viridiplantae > Streptophyta > Magnoliopsida > Apiales > Araliaceae > Panax > Panax quinquefolius. The sequence continues at coordinate 41,980,331 of CM035160.1, forward strand.
ATAGCTTACTAACGTTCTTACATTATTAATCGAAATTCGATCGTCATTGGTTAAGTATACTTATTGCATATCGTTCACATTCACGTAATATTCAACAACTTTTAGTTATAACTCTCAACGTTATTGTCATCATCGAAGATGCTACTTTAAGTTAATTAATTCATCATCAATTAACTATCTTTCATCTTATATACTTAATCATACTTATTTCATTAATAAAGTCAAATCGACTTTCTATGCTTCGTTACGGCTCATTAACGTTCTTACGTTGTTAACCAACCCTCGATCATCATTGGTGAAGTACCAAAGGTGAACATCATACACGGTTTACTTATTACCCTCTTGCGTTATTTGTTTAATTATGGTTAAAACATACTTAATCTCCTAACGTTATCACTTTATAAGTGATTTAAAGTCAATCTTATTATGTATATTAAGTACCTTTATTGTCTTACTTTTGGTCTACATTCAAAAGGAATGAAAATCTAACTTGGTCAACATTTTTTACCTTCGCTGGCAACAAGCAAGACTGAAAGCATCCCTAGTGTAAAATCGGCCTCAATGACACCAGTTAACGAAGACTTCGGTAGGATCAAGCCTTTGTATTGATATCATCATTTGTGCTAGGTTGGCTTTCATGGCGCCACTCCTGTGCACCAGTTGGCCAAAATAGTTTGTTTTCTTAACGAAACTCCCGGCTTCCTAATTTGTTCGTTTTACATCCGAATTGACTCATTTGAAAGTCTACAACTCACAAATTACATCCTTTACGTGTTCATATAAGAATTTTACACTTTTGAATCCGTTAACTCGGAATTCACCTTTGAGTTCTTTTTTTAGCGTTCGTTTAACGTTTTCGACCGTTCAATACTTGTTTTCTTCGTTATAAGTTAGAATTCGACGATTCTTGTGCCAACAACTCTTAATTACCTTATCTCACGTGTTGACATTGGAAACCAACATTTTCAAGTCACACGGCACCTTTTGACCTTTAATCCGAGATTTTTACGTTTTTCGACGTTTAACGTCTATTTTCACAAAATTCACCATAACTTCGTTACTCGTGTTCTATAAGCCAAATTAAATGGAACACTCCATTGATTCATTATCTACATCCTAACCAATCAAGATGCACATACCTTATCTATGATGGTTTTCAAATTGTCCATCAACAACCATATTAACATTCAACGATTTCTACGGTTTAAACTTACGTAAACATTTACGATTTCCATTCGATCATTACTTATAAATGTTTTCATTATTAATAGTCATCCTTATTCCTCCTCACTAATCATGCTCCACCAATCTACGATTCTCTACGAGAAAGAAATCGAAAAAGATGAAGATTACTGATTATGAACTATTACATTTGTCGTTCTTTGGTTTACTTTGAAGTAGATTGATCACTTGTTTCTATATCTTTCTCTCTCTCTCTCTCAATATATGTTGGCTAGTATTTGTAAACTCTCAAATGAATTAACCAAGCTTCTATTTATAGGAATCTCAAAGTGAGGGCTTAATGGCTAATAAGCCATTCCACCTCCTTAATCACCTCCTTACTATTCCAAGCTTAACCATCAAGTATTCTTGGCGTCCACACTTACTTATCCATCAAGTATACTTGCTAATCACCTATCTTATCCTTTACTTGCTCATTACTTTAATTACTTGTTAATCACCTAACTTATCTCTTACTTGCCTATCACATTTACTTAGCCTCCAAGCATAAGCACTTTACTTGATCATTAATTAACTTATCCTTTGCTTAGCCACCAAGTACTTTACTTATCCTTTAAGTATCTTGGTCACTACACAAATTACTTGGTCATCACACCAAATCCTTAATCACCAAGATTAACCATAAAATCAAGGGTTGCTCCATGGGTCACCCTAATCCATTGGATTCTCACTTTGGGCTTTTAGCTTAATTAGCTTATCTCATACTTTGGGCTTTCATTTAACAAACACATGGGCTTGTTCACTAAATCACTTTGGACCTTAACCATTTCTACCATTAGGCTTAACCAATCCTATACTTGGCTTGTATAATTCTTAACACATCCTATAAGTCCAATCCATTTGCTTAAAGCCTTATAATGTATAATTTACGTATTAATCTTGTATTCCAACTCGTATACTAATTCATACTATACGATATACCATCATCCATACATACTCATATAATACTTCGTATCGTACTTGTATTCATTACATCGTACAATACTTTCGTATTATACGATCATTGCTTTAATTCATTATACGCATTTCATTTTCTTCTCGAAAATCACTTTCCCTAACCGTTAGGTTTTAAGTCCGCAGGCGAAAAACTATGTTTGCCATAACTGAAATATTATTGGATATTATATCTCAGCTCGATATTCTATCGATACGTATTTTTCGGAAGTTCAAAAATAATTCTCGAGCAAAAGTACGTGAATAGTGTTTTTCAGAAAATTTCTCGGAAAGCTTTTATTTTTATTTTGGAAATTCAAATACTTTAATTCTATCACGTAGCCAAAATACTACGACGTTCTGACATATCTAGGTTGTGACGACCCCAAAATAGGTCCATTCCATCCAACCCATTCGAGTCGCCAAATACATGGTACAGAAACAACTACAACTTTATTATCACAACAATAAAATCGTGAGTTTAAATACAAATATTATCTTCTAGACAATATTTATACTCAAATAAATCCTCATCACATTTATTGATACATTATTTTACAATAATGGTGAGGACTACTAAACAACTCTCTAGAACCTTCATTCCATATTCCCGACTAAGTACTGCTTACATTCTCGCCTCCCGAGAAGAAAAATGGAACAACAAGGAAAAGGGTGAGCTCTCAACTAGCCCAAGAAAAGAATGTTATGACTAAGATAATATACAACAAATTATCGTTAGTCTCCAACAGAAAAAATCGATAGAATACAATAGACAACAAGTTTTGAGATCAATATTCAGAATTGAAATAATAATTCATAGAAGAGTTACGAGAGAATGAAATCTACTATAATCTATGAATTTAACAAATTCCATCATCAATATTTTATCCTCAGTAACATCAATCAATATTCATCTCAAATCAAATATTCATCTCAAATCAAATATTCATCTTTGCACTATGTGCCAAAGATATTCATCAATCCGGTCGTGTTCATCTCAACACTGTTCATCTTTGCACTAAAGGCCAAAGATATTCATCAATCCGGTCATGTTCATCTCAACACTGTTCATCTTTGCACTAAAGGCCAAAGATATTCATCAATCGGTCATGTTCATCTCAACACTGCTCATCTTTGCACTAAAGGCCAAAGATATTCATCGGTCTATCATGTTTATTTAAACACTCGCTCATCTTTGCACTACGTGCCAAAGATATTCTCATCATCGATCCATGTTCATTTAAACACCGCTTCATCTTTGCACTAGCCAAAGATATTTTTCAGAAATCATTCATCTTTGCACTACAAAAGCCAAAGATATTCAATAATATCATCATTTAAGACCGAGGATGATGAAAATATTTTTAAAAAACGAATCCAATTGAAACAAAATGACAAGGATTAAGGATTCGTACTTGGTTTTATCCACGTCCAAAAATACCTCAAAAATAATCACAGTGGTGTAAAATTCAAGAATGATCAAAACATGGATACAATCAAAGCTAGTATCCGTAATAGATATTTTAGATTTAAAAGAAAATTTTCATTTTTCTATTGAATAATCAGATTCGTGAATAGTCTTGGATACGTGAATAGTCTTAGTATACGTGAATAGTAACTCCACACCAAAAGATAGAAATTCCATAAAAAACATCTTCACGCTTCATGAATAAGACTCGTGAATAGTAACTCGTGAATAGTAACTCATGAATAGTAACTCATGAATAGTAACTCATGAATAGTAACTCGTGAATAGTAACTTCATGAATAGTAACCCGACATGAAAAAGTTTCAAATTTGATAAAAGTACCAACCAATATTTCAGCATAATGATATTGAAGAATTAATATCATTTGAGAAGAAAATAACATCCCTTACCTCAAAGAATCAGTACTTCGGAAGGAAAGGTCGGAAGTGATGCTGAATGAAACTTGTACTGAACAGCAACTCTCAAAGTATCTAAATACTCACAAAATACGCTCAATAATATAGAGAGAAGAGAGAAAACTTTGTTTCGGTGTGATTTTCAATTCTAACTTAGCCCTCTATTTATAGGAAAATGTTAGCCCAACAAGTGACTTGACTTGACACACTGATGGCTTTACACCGCTACTATTGCCACCCACCACATTTGAAATAAAATTCAGCACATTTTTTCACCAACCACAAGTGGGGCCCACTCAATTCTAGAATTTTCCACCAAAATCAATTATAAACCTAATTTCCGAATCCGACACCTCTTAAAATTCACAACAAATCATTCGTGCATTTTTAATCTGTTCAAAATTTGTGGACATATACTCAACTTATGTATGTATAACATATCCAAAAATTACAACGATCCAACTATTCGGATTAAAAATTATAACCCCATAATATATCTCAAAAACCCCGATTTGATTTTTAATACCTCCAATCCGATAAAATACTGATAAAACACCTCAACATTAATTCCTTCATTAATAACCACATAAATAAATCCATCATTTATATTCATATAAAATAAATATTTCCTTATCATATGAATCAATAATTAATTATTCACAAATAATATTACGTAATCACATTTTATGACAACCAGTACGTTCCCAGAAAGAGGGGCTTTCAATAAGGATCTCTCCTTCATTGGCGCGCAATTAGGTGACCAAACCTCTCCTTAGGCGTAACTTTCTAGACATTGCCAATAATGTTATCTAATAATATTATTCAAATAATATGAATTATTGATCGATAATGGGAAATATTGTAAATGACAATTATTGAAAACAAAGAATAATATAAAATACCAACGCAAAGAATTATTGAATCAATAAAATAAACTATTGAACAAGAATTCATCGTAATAATTATCGTAAAGTGCCTTTACGTAAGGATCAATAATTCAACATCACTGTAATACCGTGGTGCTTCTTGCGCAACCACGCCAGACATCAGTATTTTAACCACTGGGTATTCCAATGCCTCTTACTTGGTAATAACTACGCTGTTATTTATAACCACCCAAACTTTTGTCGTTTCTTCATCCAATCACTTTCGGTTATGGGCCCCACACATGGGTTTGCTAATGCCGCATTTAATATTCCCGACTAAAGACTTAATATTCCACGACCAAACGAATATTCCTCGACAAAAATGAATATTTTATAACCACTTGCTTATTTTGAAATATTTGCATGTATTTAACCCTTAACTATCCACATTAATCAAATCAACCCTTACTATTTCAAAATAATAAATAAAGGAAATTCCTTTTTATTTAAAAAATTTTTGGTCTTACAACCTCCCTCCTTATGAAATTTCGTCTCGAAATTGACGTACGACGCATTCTGTGTGTTTGAAAAGGTAAAGATACCTCGCTTTCATTTTTGTTTCCAACTCCGTGTCATTTCCTCAATAGCATGGTTTCTCCACAAAACTTTAACTTATGGTATAACCTTGCAGTACATAGGTCATGTTCTTTCCTCTACAAAATCTTGACAGTACCTCCTCGACGTTAAGTCTTCATTATCTCGTCCGGTTCTAACTCAATGGACGTGTTTGGGTCGTCCACATATTTACGTAACATCGATACGTGAAAAGCGTTATGAACACACGCCATACTTGGTGGTAAAACGAAGTCTATAGGCCGCGGTTCCTATTCGATCGAGAATTTCAAATGGATTAATAAATCGAAGGTTTGAGCTTTCCTCACCTCACCGATTCTCGCTTTTAAAATAACAACTTCGCACCTCCTTCTTCAAATTCATCACTCGGTGTGTAGCTTGAGCAATGCTTTAACTTTATCGATTAAAGTCGATTATACTCAGATATCATCACGCATCAGATATCATCACGTGGGTACCTAGAGTTTTCATCTCCATCTCTATTATTTGTATATTATCTGAAATGAGTCTTTGACAATATTGTACTCAGATACTTGTATACGATCTTCACTCAACACGCCGCCTACCACGTTCGCTTTTCCAGGATGGCATGGTCAGAACATGTGCTGAAATGAGTCTCCTCTTGAGTTCTTCGAAGCTCTTCCCACATTCCTTGCTCCATTCGAATTTTGTATCTCTACGAGTCAGTTGCGTTAATGGAATAGCGATTCGAGAATATCCTTCAACGAATCTCCGATAATAACCAACTAAGCTTCTGAAAGCTACGTATTTCGACATCGAGCTTAGGTTGTTCTCAATCGTGACTCATATCTCAACCTTGGATAGACGTCACAATGACACCTATCAATTTACTATCGCACTAATATGGACGTCCCCTACAGAGAGTCTCGGCAGGTGAATTCCACAAAGGAAGTCACAAGATAAAAGGCTCATGTACCAAATTCTATAGTTGAATTTTAACTCCTCGAAGTTCAATAGAGCCATTCGATATGAGATTTTAGAAATGAGTTTTTGTCTTGGGGTTCAAAGTCGATACAAAATTTAATATCGGTCTTTGGGAGTAAGCCAAGAAATTCTTCAGAAATACGCCAGAAACATCAATAACAATGAATATTATTTAAATCGACGTGTCTTTATTCAAATCCATAACATGGATCGAGAAAACTTGACATCCGTAATAAACGAATGACTTCATGGCTTGATATGAAAATGTTTGATTACAATGGTTTGATTGCTTGAATTGAATAACGAGGTTGCTTAGGAATATGAAAACTAACAACCTTATTTAAAACAATCAATTTTGGCATGATGAGTAGTTAACCTTAAAATCACATCAAAAGCAAATATCTCTATAGAAATAAGGTTAACGGTGTAATGTGATAGTGCCAACCCGAATCAAACAAGATTTCTAAACAACGGATGTAATGAAAGTTTCTCCTAACGGATTCTCCATAAATAGGTCAAAGTCTAATTTCTCCGTAGTCAAGTTCAAACGCTGAGCGCAAGCAAGAGAGATAAAAGAATGGGTAGAACCCAGATATCTAGTAAGGTATATACTTCGCAAGAATTTATAATTAACTAACCTTGCGTGCTAATTTCGTTCGGGTTCCTCATTTTTGATGAGGTCCACGACAAACGCTCTTCCAAGAATCGTTGACTTTGACTTTTCTAGGACATCCTTTTGAGTCACCGCCTCACGCACTAGGTTTCGATATCGCATAATCTCGAAAGCGATATGTCCTTCTTTCCACAATTATAGCATACCTTAAACCTGTTGTGGGCGGTTTGAATGATATGTTCCTCTTTCCCCGCATTTGTAACATACGACCGATGGTCTTTCTCCTCCTTGGAACCGATTGCCACATTTGGCCGGCGTCTTCACATGGTCGTTGTTGAATCTCCTCTTTTAAAATCTCCTCCCAACTAGCTTCTTCTATTTTCATGGCCACGATTACCACCGAGTGGTTACCGCCTTTTGTCCGTATTCTTCTTTCTCCATTTGGTTATCGTTATTACGATGACTGCTATCTTTGGTATGATCTCGGTTATGGTCCCTCGGTTGAGCGTTTTCGTTATCTCGCTCTAACAATCGAGCCACCTTTACTAAACATCCGAATAGAGAGAAAATTTATGAGAAATGAGATCTTCGGCGTATCTTAGGGTTTCAAACCTCTCGTAAACATCCGCGTCATACGTTCCTCATTCTCCACCAAATGAGGTGCAAACACGGATAACTCCGCAAACTTCGCCTCGTCTTGGGACAAGCCAGCCATGTTATTCTCGCTCCAATCTAATAAACTCCACTTCCTTCATATAGACGAATACTTTCGTGGAAGTACTTGTCATTGAACTGCTTTCAAACGTCTCCCATGACATGCCGAGTGCAATTGAATGGGTACGCTTTTTTCTGATTCCACCGAAGAATCTGCCTCGCCACGGAACATAAAAGTAGCAAATGGAACTTTTCTGTTCTTCGTGCATCCCAAGACATCGAATATCTTGGTAATTTTCTTGACCCATGTTTCCGCCGGCATGACGGATCGGCTTTCCCAGAATTACGGTGGTCCCAACTCTTTGAATCGCCATTTGTGACCACCCGTGAATTGCTATCATCTCCTCTCAGTATTTTGAACACGAGTCTCCTCGTCGATTTTGCATGAACCGCAAAAAGCTTCTAAACATCCCTCGTTCATCATCTCGCTTCGATTGGTGTTATTCACGAGGAGGTACATTGCCCCACTGTTGCACGTTCTCCTCGTTGTTAAGCATGTGCATCTCCACGGTCTCATTTACACCACTATTAATATTCTCATCGACATTCTCGATTCTTCGCGTATAAACAAGGGTTAATTAAGGAAATCAATCACATAATATCCTATATCTTGACCAACTAACAAATAAGCTTAGGTAGGACACACTAGCAAAGGATTTACTCGTCTCTCCCTCCTAGTTTTATTCCCCGATCTCCGCCAGAGATCATATCCCTAAGCTCGATACCATTTGTGACGACCCCAAAATAGGTCCATTCCATCCAACCCATTCTCGAAGTCGCCAAATACATGATGTAAACAACTACAACTTTATTATCACAACAATAAAGCGTGAGTTTAAATACAAATATTATCTTCTGAGACAATATTTATACTCAAATAAATCCTCATCACATTTATTGATACATTATTTTACAATAATGGTGAGGACTACTAAACAACTCTCTCTAGAACCTTCATTCCATACCCCGACTAAGTACTCGCTACATTCTCGCCTCACGAGAAGAAAAATGGAACAACAAGGAAAAGGGTGAGCTCAACTAGCTTCAATAAAGAATGTTATGACTAAGATAATATACAACAAATTATCGTTAGTCTCCAACAGGAAAAATCGATAGAATCTGATAAACAACAAGTTTTTGATCAATATTCGCAGAATGAAATAATAATTCATAGAAGAGTTACGTAGAGAATGAAATCTACTATAATCTATGAATTTAACAGTCCATCATCAATATTTTATCCCTGTAACATCAATCAATATTCATCTCAAATCAAATATTCATCTCAAATCAAATATTCATCTTTGCACTACAGGCCAAAGATATTCATCAATCGGTCATGTTCATCTCAACACCTGTTCATCTTTGCACTAAAGGCCAAAGATATTCATCAATCGGTCATGTTCATCTCAACACCTGTTCATCTTTGCACTAAAGGCCAAAGATATTCATCAGTCGGTCATGTTCATCTCAACACTGCTCATCTTTTGCACTAAAGGCCAAAGATATTCATCGATCAACCATGTTTATTTAAACACCGCTCATCTTTGCACTACTGTGCCAAAGATATTCATCAGTCGGTCATGTTCATTTAAACACCTGTTCATCTTTGCACTACAGGCCAAAGATATTCTTCAGAAATCATTCATCTTTGCACTACAGGCCAAAGATATTCAATAATATCATCATTTAAGACTGAGGATGATGAAAAATATTTTTAAAAAAACGAATCCAGTGAAACAAAATGACAAGGATTAAGGATTCGTACTTGGTTTTATCCACGTCCAAAATACCTCAAAAATAATCATAGTGGTGTAAAATTCAAGAATGATCAAAACATGGATACAATCAAAGCTAGTATCCAGAATAGATATTTTAGATTTAAAAGAAAAATTTTTTATTTTTAAATTGAATAGTCTTAAAGTGATTCGTGAATAGTGTCAGAGTATCGTGAATAGTCTTGTATACGTGAATAGTAACTCTCGACACCAAAAGATAGAAATTCCACAAAAAACATCTTCACGCTTCATGAATAGTACTCGTAAATAGTAACTCGTGAATAGTAACTCATGAATAGTAACTCGTGAATAGTAACTCATGATTAGTAACTCGTGAATAGTAACTCATGAATAGTAACCCCGACATGAAAAAGTTCCAAATTTGATAAAAGTACCAACCAATATTTCAAAGATAATGATATTGAAGAATTAATATCATTTGAGAAGAAAATAACATCCCTTACCTCAAAGAATCGATTTCGGAAGGAAAGGTCTCAAGTGATTTGAATGAAACTTATCTTGAACAACAACTCTCAAAGTATCTAAATACTCACAAAATACGCCAATAATAGAGAGAAAAGAGAAAACTTTGTTTCGGTGTGATTTTCAATTCTAACTTAGCCCTCTATTTATAGGAAAATGTTAATTAGCAAGAAGCATTTTCGATTGCTACCGATGGCTTTACACGCTACTATTGCCACCCACCACATTTGAAATAAAATTCAAGCACATTTTTTCACCAACCACAAGTGGGGCCCACTCAATTCTAGAATTTTCCACCAAAATCAATTATAAACCTAATTTCCGAATCCGACACCTCTTAAAATTCACAACAAATCATTCGTGCATTTTAACGGTTCAAAATTTGTGGACATATACTCAACTTATGTATGTATAACATATCCAAAAATTACAACGATCCAACGGTCGGATTAAAAATTATAACCCCCATAATATATCTCAAAACCCCGATTTGATTTTTTAATACCTCCAATCCGATAAAATACTGATAAAACACCTCAACATTAATTCCTTCATTAATAACCACATAAATAAATCCATCATTTATATTCATATAAAATAAATATTTCCTTATCATATGAATCAATAATTAATTATTCACAAATAATATTACGTAATCATATTTATGACAACCAGTCGTTCCTCAGAAAGAGGGGCTTTCAATAAGGATCTCTCCATCTGCGCCGCAATTAGGTGACCAAACCTCTCCTTTATGAGAACTTTCTAGACATTGCCAATAATGTTATCTAATAATATTATTCAAATAATATGAATTATTGATCCGATAATGGGAAATCGTGCGGTGACAATTATTGAAACAACAATAATATAAAATACCAACGCAGCAATTATTGAATCAATAAAATAAACTATTGAACAGTAACTACTGTAATAATTATTGAGTAGTGCCTTCTTACGTAAGGATCAATAATTCAACAATACTATGCAATACCGTGTGCTACTGTGCAACCACGCGTATTACTGTATTTTAACCACTGGGTATTCCAACAGTCTTAATGGTAACAACTACGCCGTTATTTATAACCACCCAAACTTTGTCGTTTTCTTCATCCAATCGCTTTCCGTTATGGGGCCCACACATGCATTGCTTGGCGTAAATGCGAATATTCCCAAGCGATAAAGATTTAATATTCCACGACCAAACGAATATTCCCCGACAAAAATGAATATTTTATAACCACTTGCTTATTTTGAAATATTTGCGTATTTAACCCTTAACTATCCACATTAATCAAATCAACCCTTACTATTTCAAAATAATAAATAAAGGAAATTCCTTTTTATTTAAAAAAATTTCGGGGTCTTACATAGGTCATATAACGACCTTCAATTAGCTTACTCCAATAAATAATCAAGTACATTTATTTAACTCACAGAATCAAATAAAATTTTAATTCTCCTAAAAATCTAATTTTCTCGGGCGTTACAGAATTAGGCTCAAAATCCTCGTTTCCATTAATAATATCAAGTGATATATTATATGAAAAAATGTTGTCAACAACTATCTCACTTCGGTTCCATATATTATTGTAGAGACATAACTTATCGAGATCTCATCATTTTTAGTGTTTTCAGGTACCTGAACCTCTTCAGGGGTTTTAGTTATGTCTATATCCTCAGGAATATTTTCCTCCTCAATAATGCCCACTTGTTTATTTACTTCTTTTCTTTTCCAAGTATTTTTATCTTTCTAACTGATTGTGCTACCATGCTTCTGGCGTGCATTAGAATCATTTGCTACAATTTTCGTGGATTGTTCTATTGGGACTTCAATCTGAGCTAGAGTATTTACAGCTGGTATATGAGATTTGGTTACTCCTTTTGAGTCAATGAATGCATTCGGTAGCTGATTTGCTATATTTTGCAAATGAAGTATCTTTTGAACTTCTTGTTCACATTGTTTTGTACGAGGATCAAAATTCAATAATGATAATGCATTCCAAGTTATATCTTTATCCAACTGTTTAATTTCTCCCCCAAATGCTGGGAACATAGTCTCATCAAAATGACAGTCGACAAATCGTGCCGTAAATGAATCACCTGTTAAGGGTTCAAGATATTTAATTATTGATGGGGACTCAAACCTAATATATATTCCCAGCCTCCTTTGAGGACCCATCTTTGTACGTTGTGGAGGAAAAATTGGAACAATACCGCACAACCAAAAATTCTTATATGGGAAATATTTGGCTCATGACCAAAAACCAATTGTAATGCGGAGAATTTATGATATTATGTTGGCCTAATACGAATAAGTGTTGTTGCATGTAAAATAGCATGCCCCCAAATAGAGACATAAAGTTTTGTTCTCATAAGAAATGGTCTTGCAACTAACTGGAGGCATTTAATAAATGATTCAGTAAGACCATTCTGAGTATGAACATGGGCAACATGATGTTCATTTGTAATGAATTGCAAATCAATTACCAGGATTATCCACCGATAATAAGAAAAAATGATATCTTACATTCTAGTTGCTAATACTCAAGCAGAGGTTGAAGTCCCTTTAGGACAATCAGTTAATACAGCAGCAAATTGAATCAAAGTCACGCCTGAACGTGGAAGAATTAATGATCGGTGTTAAAGATAAAATTTCCCAGAAGAAGAAAGTACAAGAAAAACAAGTTGCAACCTATAAAAGAGGCTATACCCATGAAACAGACTACAAAAAAATATTGATCTATCCAAAACTTATGAACAAAAACCTTATGTAAATAAAAATCTTGAAGAATTATCTGTGAACAAAAACCTTATGTAAATAAAACTCTTGAAGAGTTATCCCCTGAAGAGGATGAGTTATCTCCTGAAGAGGATTATGTACCTGAAAACAACAAGATCTCGATACATTATGTATATACAGGAGACAAATATATATTTGATAAAATAAAATTATTGTCGACAACATATTTTCATATAAAATTGTTTTGGATATTACCAGTAGTAATGATCATGAATATGAACCACAACTCATTGATGAATGTAGAAATATTTGGCTAATGTGGAAAGAGGCGATTTAATCATAATTAAATTCACTAAATAAACATGAAGTTTTTGGACCTGTAGTCCGAACACCTAAAGGTGTAATGCCTGTTGGATACAAATGGGTATTTGTACATAAACAAAGTGAGAAAAATGAAATTATAAGGTACAAAGCGCGACTTGTAGCACAAGGTTTCTCGCAGAGACCTGGTATTAATTATGAAGAAACATATGTTTCTATAATGGATGCAATTACATTCAGATTTTTAATTTGCTTGGTAGCAAAAGAAAATTTTGATATGCGATTAATGGATGTTGTTACAGCATATCTGTATGGATCATTAGATAATGATATATACATGAAAATCCCTGAAGGATATAAAATGCCTGAAGCATATAATTCTACATCTCGAAGTATGTATTCTATCAAGTTACAAAGATCTTTATTTGGGTTAAAACAATCCAGATGCATATTGTGGTATAATCACCTTAGTGGATATATTTTGAAAGAATGATTTGAGAATAATCCAATTTGTGCATGCATTTTTATCAAAAGATCATAATCTAGATTTGCTATTATTACTGTATTTATCGATGAAAGATCTTTCTCCAGAAGAGTAGACAAAAAATAACAAATTTGAGATGAAATATATTGGTAAGACATTTTTGTCTTGGCCTACAAATTGATCTATGAAATTCTTGTTCATCAATCAACATACACATGAGAAAATTTTCTTCGTGAAATTTGTGTTTTGGTCCTGAAGTACTATATCTTAATGTTGTTGGTGCTTTGATGTATCTTGCAAATTTCTCATGACCAGATATAGCATTTGCAGTTAACTTACTAGCAATATGAATCAAAACAACAGTTAGTTGGATTTGTTGATGCAGAGATTATCACAATTCATGAAGTAAGTTTTGAATATGTTTGGTTGAGATCAGTAATTCAACATATTTGTGTGAACTGTGGATTATCATCCATCATAAATAGTTCAACGATATTATATGAAGATAATGTCGCTTATATCACTCAAATTAGAGGAGGTTATATGATGGCTGATAGAACCAAGAATATTGCACCAAAATTCTTTTATACACATGAGCTCTAGAAGAGTGGTGATATTGATGTCAAGCAGATACGATCATGTGATAATTTCGCTGATATGTTCATTAAGCCATTACCAAGTGCAATTTTTAAGAAGATGGTGCACAATATTGGCATGCGTTGACTTAAAGATATTTTTATCATGAATAATGGAAATTCTATGTTCTCGTGAGGGGGAGTAAAAAGGATATGTGTTGATTGTACTCTTTTTCCTTCCATAAGGTTTTTTTTCCCACTAGGTTTTCCTTTGTAAGGTTTTAATGAGGCAATCCTAAGGCACTAGAAGTTATTCAAGAATATTGTACTCTTTTCTTTGGCCAAATTTGTTTTTCCACAGGGTTTTTCTTTGGTAAGGTTTTTAATGAGGCATATTCTTTGAAAGTGGTCATTCAACGGGAGTGTTAGAAATAAAGGAGTGGAATGTGGAAAGTGAAAAGTTTGGAAAATGAAAAGTTCCCTCCTTATCAATTATTAAAATATGTAAAGGTTATGTTTACCTTTTCCTCTCTCCTCGTATGCCTATATATATTCACATCAGATAGAAGAAGTGTAGTAGAAGAATATACAGATGTGGTAGCTAAGCAAATAGAAGAGAGAGAGATAGATTATCACCCATTTGAGAAAAATGTAAGAATATCATAATGAAAGAAAAGTGTGGATGACCATTTGAATACAAAAGATTATCAATATACATTTTGTTTGATATACATATTGTTTTATTTATAATTTTATAACACGTTATCAGCACGAAGCTTTACCCAATTTTAGAAAAAGAGTTCTCTTAACTCAATGTAAGTATTATTTTATTACAATTAAATTTAATATATATATATATATATATATATATATATATATATATATATATAGATAGAGTAGTGTAATATGGTCGTATATTAATAATGCATGTTTCTATTATTTTATCTATAGCTATTATCATTGTTAGTCATGGCTCACAATTATTCAAAGAAAAGCCATACATGGATGGTTATAGTCTTTAGTTTTATTATTGCTTTATATATCAATATATTTCTAATGATCTTTTGATATATTTCTTTTTTGGCATGGTAGCATATTTGATATATTTCTAATGATCTTTTGATAAATTTCTATATCAATATATTTCTTTTTGGCATGGTAGCGTTAAGGATGTGATGTGACGATCCAGAAATTTTACTTAGTTTGTAAATTAAATATTTTGGAATATTATTGAATAAAATAAAATTTTATGAATATTATTTCGTTTTATGTGTTAAAAGTTGAATTTTTATGGTGGAAAGTGTTTCTGTTATGGAATTTACGAGTTTTATGATCGTATAAGAAAATAAAAAAATTTCAAGAAAAAGACAAAAAATCACTATTCATAAAAACACAAAAAACACAGAAAAACACTAATAAACATACTTTTTCAAGAATTTCGAATTACGTCCTAGCGTTAATTTGAGAAGGCGAGATGAAATATCTAATAAAAGTTTTTTTGGGAAAAGCCATAAAACACTATTCACGCAAAAACACAAACTCGTTTTTTTTTACTTTTCCAATTATGACATAGCGTTTCTTCGAAAAAGGGGAAATGGTGGCGAAATCAAATTTTCGGAAATCAAAAGTCAGTTTTTCGGCTAATCGAGTGAGTTATGAAAACGTAACTGAAAATGTTAGATAATCTAACTAAAAAGAAAATGAGAAATTAAATTAATTTTGGACTAACCGAGCCTAGGGTTTGGAATCACTTGGTTAGGGTAGAAATGACTTGACTAGGGTTGAGCCAAGGGTTTGGAAAGGCTAGGTTAGGGTTGAGTCTAGGGTTTGGAGAGCATGGCTAGGGTTGAGCCAATGGAGAAACTAGGTCATGGCATGACTAGGGTTGAGCCAATGGAGAACCTAGGTTATGACATGACTAGGGTTGAGCCATGGCTTAAGCCTTAGGGTTAAAACCATGTGTTGGACAATTAAACCATGTGGGATAAAGGATGCAAAAGTGACGGCATTTTGGTCCTAAGGTTGGAGGAAATATGCAAGGTGGATGGGACAAATGGTGAGTTATTTAACATGACCATCAATTAATTGGTTATTTCCCCATTAAGATGTCTTAGCCAGTAAGTGGCTATTAAATGCCTTAAGTTAGTTTTTATTGTGGTTTGATTATGCTAACTTGGGGGATGATTAGTAAGCTTTCAAAGATGAGGGGAAAGACTTTAGAAGACTTTAGTTTGGTGACCAACTTATATGGAATGGAAAGTAGCTTTTATATAAGAAAAATCCAAAGTATCATCTCATTCATTTCACAAAATTGGCTAAGTGTTAGAAAGAAAGAATAAGAGAGCAAGAAAGAAAGTTAGAGAGTTAGAAAGAGAAAGAGAGAGAGAGAGAGAAAAGTGGGCGGCTCAAAGGGAAGGAGAGGAGGAGCAAGATCAAATCAAGATCAAAGCTAGAAGAAGAAGAAGAAGAAGAAGAAGAAGAAGAAGAACCTCAATGGTAAGTCTCTAAACCATCCATATTTTCATCTCTTTGATTTTTTTTCCTTGGGTTTGTTAGTTGTTGGTGGTTGATTAAGTGAAGATCATGGTGGATCTGGAAGTTATAAGGTGTATATGAAGGAGATCACTTTTTTAAGACACCTTAAATGATGCATGCCAAGTAAACCAAATAATGAAAATGGTACGCCTAAGCTTGAGGATGGAAAACAAGTAATAGTGGACTTTAAACGAAATTAATATGTGATGTATATATATTGTTGTGTGATTCCGCAAAGATGGAATCTTAGGTATGTGGATTGTTAAGTTTTTCCAAGTGGAACGGAGGAAAATTATGTTATAATGAAGTTATGGCGAAATTTTTCGTAAAAGGTGTCAAACGTGAAAAACCCTAACTTGGTACTTTTTTAGTCAAGTGTACAGGTAGTTAATGTTTCTGAAAATTATTTCTTTGTAGGGGTTATGTAGTTGGGTGAATACATGAGCCATTAGCTCATGAACGAACTCAAACTGACTTAGGATGAGCGAGTTGTGAAGTTTAAAAAATTTGACGTTAAAAACATTTTTCGGGGAAAAATGGTTCCCGGATCGGTTTTAAGCCGATTTCTCGACAAGTTAGAGACTTGTGAAAATTTTTCCTCATGGGGGATTTGAAGAATTTGTTACACGGAAGAAATAGACGCAAGTATCGGACGAGTAAGTTAGGGTGTGTCAAAGTAGGCGTGTTGAATCTATTCGAAGCCGAAGATTTAAAAAAACTAAGTTTTTGCCCGAGCACCTACTTCCCACCAGTCGGGGCTCTGGAAATAGGTATAATTTGGGTGCCAGGGTGCTGACCAAAAAGTGGTGAAAGTCAGTTTTGATGTCTTTTTGTAAATTGAGCATAACTCTTTTATCCGAACTCCGATTGAGGTGATTCAGGATGATTCAAAAAGATAAAAAGTAGACCTAAAATTTTCATTCTTTAAGTTTTCAGATTTGAGGTTTGTATCAAGGTTGAAAATGAGCATCTTTAGGACTGTTGTGTATTCGGAGGCAAACCTTAGTGTTTCTTCGGGACGCCATGGTACCAACCATGTTGGACTAGTAATTCTGAGTTCTAAATATTGAACTTTGGAAATATAGTCTAGTGTATTGTAAACTAAGGAATAGTAAATGTATTGATTGTGTTAATCGTACGCAATGGTGTGTCGGTTAAGCGTTCAGGTTAGACAAGTTGGGCGTACGACATACGAACATTGAAATACCAAGTTGAATGTTAATAAACTTTAATAGTGTTGTGATTATTATGGAACAAACATTATAAAACCTAGAATAGAGTTAAAGTAAACCATAAGTGACATATTTACGTAACTAATTGGTATACTTGACCTTAATGATATATATAGGTGGTTTGAGGAGGGACTGGACAGCATTTTGGTAAATCGCGTGAAAGGCATGTTTCTTAACTTACTCTAATGTTGTAGTTTAGCAAGTTTCCTAACTTCATTAAAATTATTAAATTGAATGCAAGTTTCATATTTTTGTACAAATAGATTACATTTGTACAAATTATTGAGCTATGAACTATGTTGGTTACCAATATCTGCACTTATGTGCTTTTGTGTATGAAATGTTATGTTATTGAACTGTTTAAAGTGTTACAGTTCTATTGATGCATGAATTACGTTATGATTAAGTCCATGCTAATTGTTTTAGATTGACACATGATAAAATGTATGTGGTAATAAACACAGGTTATGTTATGATATTGATATTGACACTATTAGTGTAAAAAATGTATGATTTATGAAAAGAATAGGTGAAAGTCAGTAAGAATGGTTATTAGAGATTATGATACTTAAGAATGATAGGGATTTAAGTTATTCATGTTTATTTGAATTGCTTCTCAACTATTGTTTCGTTGATGAAGTTTTCAAAGAATGATTAATTGATTCTTGATTTTATTGTTTATTCAACTGCTATAACTTGCTGAGAAATTAAATGCTTACTCATGCAAAACTCTAAAAACTTTTGCAGCTAAAGCGAATGGACTTGATTAGTCAGGTGATATTAAGTGAAAGGTATTCGTTAAAGAAGAAGGCTTAGAGGATTATGTTGCCTCTTTTTCAGTTCTAACAAAAGAGCTCTAACTCATGCAAGCATACATGTGTCAACAAGTAATACAGGGTAAGTAAAGTATCGATCCCATAGAGAAAGTTGTTTAATTTAGATTATTATGCATCAATTAAATCACTATATTTATATGCTCAAACTAATGAATATGATTGGTGAATTACGCTAATCGCCAATAACGACTAAAACAATAATAAAGATGTAATAAATCAAATCTGAAAGTAATGGGATCCTAACTTCATTTAATACTTCATCTAATTACTACTATCATGCAAGACTTGTTCAAATATCACAGGAAAGTAGTCAAAAGCACTAAAAGAGTCATAGCCATTTTTCAATGTACTATGACCTACTTACATAGCATCCACAAGCGATAGACTCTATGTATTCATCAATATAACCAAAATCACTATATGTCTATGTGAAATTGCAATCATATTGAATTTAAGCATATGCCCTTATTCTAACTCATACGGTGAAACAGTATATGTCTATCTGATTCACGAAATACGCAAGCCATCCAAAACAGCCCCATATACGTATGATAACATGATTACAATCCATACTTGCATATTCATTGTTAATTCCATACAAGTACTAAAAGCGAATGGTGATCAAGCATTCATACATGCAAAACAATCATGATAAAAATCCCATATGATATGTAATACAGTTCAGTATTCAAGCATGCAACCAAACTACATATTAAAATCCGTTAGAATCCCATAATGGAGTTTAGTTCATGACTGAACCAAAAGTCATTATGGGATCAAAGCTAAACATGGCAAATAAGTAAACAATTGAAAGATGAAAGATAGAAATGATCAAACCAATTGCTGATTATAATCCACTATTAACGTTCAAATCCTCATATAAATCCAGCAAAATACTAATAAATATCCACAATGATAGAAAATCCCACGAAGAATTAGAAAAGTAGAGTTTAGGCTTCGCTCTACGTTGGAATCTCTCTCAGAGTGTAAACCCTAGTTACGAAATGAAAATACGTAAAACTGAATAATGATACGTCTGACACCAGTCAGAAAATCGTTTTAAATAAATTACAACCCTTTTAATTAAAAATTAAAATAAAACAAATCAGCAGCTACAGGCATCACGCGCGGCCGCGCGCTCCCCCAGTGTAATCCTCACACGGGGGCACAACTTACAATGTGTAATGTTGTCCAGCCGGGTGCTTGCGAGGGCACGCGTCCCCAAGCTTGTCCTACCATGCGGCCGCGTGGCTTCTGCAACTTTAAGTTCTGGTTCTGCTGCTGCAACTGATCTGTTCCGCTGCTCCTTCCTTTGTCCATCCACGCTTATTCTTCTGCTCCACTTGATCCTCATGCCACGCATATCCCAGATTGTGCCTCGCTTCATGCGTCCATTCACCTCGTGTCTTCTAATTCCACCAAATTAGGCCGTTTTCTGCACTTTTTCACCAAAAGGAGTTTTAAGTAAATGCAATATAAAATAACATGAAATGCAACTAAAAACACACTAAAATGTACTTGAGATGGGCATAGTTCACGTGAATTGGTATTCCATAAGTAGGTATAAAACTTACTTATCAGATTACATTTTATATTGTAATAGTTTGTTGTAATTGTAATATTTTTATGATGTAATATCAATTAATATTATAATTTGAAGATTTAAAGGTCTTAACACCTGGGATTAGCAGCAATGTATTGTAATAATATATTAATTGCATTCATGTCTTAAGATTCTACTAGGTGGGTAAAACCGCAACCCACCAAACTCGAGTTTGAAGATAAACCAAGTTTCGGGGGCATTACATGTGATCACTATAAATACAATGAAATACCATAATTGTATGACCCCAACTTTTATGAATAAAGATTTAATTTTCTCTAAATGTTATTTTGAATAATAAGGTGTGGATTTGATATAATGTTATAGTTGTAGGTAATATTTACAAATTTTTCAAAGTAAGCAAGTTGTCATAAAACATTCGTTTGGTCGGGGAATATTCGGTTTATCAGGGAATATTCATACGATGGCACAATCATTGGTGGACCCCACAACGGAATTACTGTGGGAGTTGGAAAACGACAGAAATATCTTTTTATAAAAATAACGGTGAAAGTTTTATCGTTAGCTGTTGAAATACCCGGTGATAAAAGTACAGTAATACACGTGGTTACATAGTAGCACACGGTATTGTATAGTATCTTTGATTATTGATGCTTACGTGAGAAGTTTTTACCACATCATTTGTAACATTACAGGTCATGATTATACCGATACATAGTCATAATCATACCAATCAACAGTCCATCTATGCACTACAGGCCAAAGATGACTTTCATCACAATATAAACATGAGGATGATGACAATGATATAAAAATTCAATTAAGTAAGAGCAAGGATAAATTTTACAAATCTATAATTCAATTTATCCAGAGTTCAAGAATGTCAAAATTGTCAACATGATACTGCTTTATGGACTAAAATTCAAGAATAATATTGTATAAAAAATAATTTAGACAGAAAAGAAATCAATTTTTATCATAAATAGTACCCCGGGTGAATAGTACCTGAGTGAATAGTATCCCATGAATAGTACTTTGTGAATAGTATCCCGATACGAAAAGATTAAAATTTAACAAGAATGTTCAAAAAAATATTTTTATGAAAAGATACTAGATGAAGTGCAAATTTCAAGGATATTCAACTAATTTCAAGGAGTATAGAAGCAATACTTAAAAAAATGAGTGTCGAATTCAGAATCTGAAATGAAATAATATTACTAACATACTACAGAGTATGGAAGAAAATATTATTTCTTACGAGTATTGAACAAAAAGAATATCTCTTACAATTGTTGAACGAAAATAATATTCATTATGAATATTGAACGAAGATAATATTTCTTACAAATATTGAATGAAAATAATATTCCTTATGAATATTGAACGAATATAAAATTTATTACGAATACAAAAAATAATATCGTAAGCGAATATGAAATAAATAATACCCCTTACCTTAAAAGGAGAGAGTATTTCTGATTGGTATGGTAGGGATATTCTTGAAAAAAACTTGCACTATTTTTTACACTCAAAGCTTCCTTAAACTCTAAATAAATACACTCAATATTATAGAAGAAGAAGTTTCTAATTCTGGTGTGCTTTTCATTTCTAAACTGAGCATCCTATTTATAGAAGAATGGAAGGATACTACTTAGAAAATAAAATCACAGATCAATAGTAACAATCACGGGCGAACGAATTCGTCTGCTATTTGATTTTTACTATTCATTACTGTGAAATAACATATTATCATAAAACAAAATTTTAAATAAAATATAATATATTCTATTTATAATCTAATAAAACAAAACTTATATATATATAATGTGTGTGATGGTGTGATGTGGATGTGTGTGTGTGTGTAGTTGGTGATGTGAGAGTGGTGGTGGGTGATATATATATATATATATATATATATATATATATATATAGATACTTTCTACTGATTATTTTGAAATCGAACCCACAGAGACTAGATTAATTTAATGTATCCTTAATATCTATTTTAGGTGAATTAGAATAAAAATTTAGAATTGATTAACTAGAATATTAAAATAAATAATGAGAAAAACAATCTAGGAATCTGAATCCATTAAATAATAATCATAACATATAATTCAATCTCTTCTATTTTTATAACTCACTATGATTTTGATCTCCTTTCCCTTTAATTTAGTAATTTACAATTAACGTTGGCAAGCATAGACTATGAAAATTTAAAGATTAACTATAATCCATCAAAACTTCTTTGAGCAAGCATGGATTATGAAAATATCATATCTTAACAATAATCTATCAAAATCTCTTAATTAATTTAAAATCACATAAGAACTTTAAAAACGAATGTATTTCAATAACGAAACATAAAAGCAAAATCAATTAAACATAAAAGCAAAAATAATAGAAGAGATGAAAAATATTATCACGAATAATTATTTAATTTCATCTTCATCCTAGATGAAAGAATTTAGCTAGACATGGAAAATAATTAAACTAATTAAAATAAAGAAAAAAAGAAGATTAAAAATAAATAAGAAAACTCCCTTTAATTAACGATCATCCAACGAACGTACAATGAAGACGTAATTTAATCTACTTCTACTCCTAACATAAACTAATACAATACCTAATACTTTTCCCTCTTTAAAACAAGAGACCTATTTATAGGGAAAATAACTTTAAACCTTAATTTAGATTCATTGAACTTGGACACTTTTATTCCTTTTTCATGTAGATTTCAATTTCCTAGTGGTAATCAACTTCTCAAAAAGATCTTCTAGATTAAGAGATCTTCTAGATTGACTTTCCTTTCTCTTGTTGGATTTGACTTGCACACCAAGATTGTTCCACCTCTATCCTTCTCCTTGTAGGATTCTTCTTGGATATTCCTTATATGAATAAAAGCATTAAATATCCCTTGATCACCAAGATTTTCACTTTATTGCAACAAATATTAAATCCTACAAAATAAAATAAAACATATTAATTTAATAAACTAATATAATTAAAAGGACAAAATTAGGGATAGTAAAATGTATGAATTACGTGTCTATCAAATACCGTCGTACCTAGCTTTTGCTCGTTCTTGAGTAAAATAAATAAAAATAAAAATAAAACAAAAATTACACTACCCCATTTTCGTAGGAAACACGATTCCACTTAGCATGCGCAATAAGCCTTTAAACCCCAAGGTTACCCCAAGTGGACGAATTATGTCTCGTGAGGGTTTGCAGTGAATATACCCACAAAATTCAAAAATTATTTTGGATTCAACAAATTATGAAATTGAAAGAAAACTTCTAAATATCTATGGGCATTATACATAATCAAGATTAAATTCAAAATAACACTTTTATCTTATCAAAAATACTCAATCTTTATTTTAGACACCATCCTTCATTAAATCAATTTCATGTGATGCATGCATTGTGTATATAATGTAACTCTTAGTAGAGATTTTTACCATGAAAATCAAGCAAGCCCATTTTTCTTTTTCTTTCTTTTTTTCCTTTTTTTTTATGTTTTTTTCAATTTTGATTCTTGACTTGTGCAATGTCTCATTTTCTTAGGCTTTTCAGAGTTACCCATGTAGAGCGAGCGTTGGACCAATGACTCCCAAACCAGATGGCTTTAGGGCACTAGGTATAGAGACACCCCTAAGGGCTTACTTACTCGAGTAACAAAGGCCACAAAACAAGACTAGTCAAGCTATTTTTATCCATCACGCTTTTCAGCGTGAATATCGATGCTTCCCGAGGCTTGGATACCCAGTTATTTCGTTTAATGGACATTGAAGCAGTTATTTATTTCCAACTTTTTTTTTTCAATTGTTTTTTCATTTCTTGTTTTTTATTATTGAAATTACTCGAATCATGGTTTATACCCCAACCACTAAGAATTAGTGCAAACGTGAAGTGCAAAAATGCTCGTGAAATCAATTTTAATCCAGATGGTGTTTTGAACTAAGATTTCGTATCTTATAAAAAATTCAAGAGTTCTAAATCTTTCAATCCTACTTTATGAGTTCTACTCCACAAACACTTATTAGATTTAATTAAATCCATAAAAAGTCAAACAAAATTTTTAATTTTTTTAATCAAATTTCTTTGTTTATTGTTTTTTTAATTATTTTTTTGTGTTTTTTCTATTTTCTCCTAAAAAATAAAATAAAAAATAAAAAATCTAATACAATAATACAAACAAACTCCCCTCATACCTAAATCATGCATTGTCCTCAATGTGTAAATGAAAAATAGAGAACAAAGATATGAAAGAATTATACCTTGTACGATGGGGCAGAAACTGGATGACAATATTGTACAAAAGAAAAATATACGTACAAACTTATAAGTGCAGTGCCAGCCATACTAAATAAGGTGGGTCAACAAGGTATACCACTTCCTCTAGTTCGGTCGGCATTTCTAAAAAGGGTTTGAGTCGTTGACCATTCACTTTGAGAATTTCTCCACTATTTGGATTTTTAATATCGACTGCCCCATGAGAGTAAACTACCTTCACTACAAAAGGTCCATCCCATCTAGAACGTAATTTGCCAGGAAATAAATGTAGCCTAGAATTATACAAGAGAACTTTTTGTCCAGGTGAAAATAATTTTCTCAAAATTGATTTATCATGAAACACTTTTGTTCTTTCCTTATAAATTTCAGTATTTTCATAATCATCATTCCTAATCTCATCTAACTCGGCTAATTGCAATTGTCTATGACTCCCACCGGCGGACATATAAAAATTCAACTGTTTTATGGCCCACAAAGCACGATGTTCAAGTTCAACAGGTAAGTGACAAGCTTTCCCAAACACAGGCCTATACGGTAACATCCCTAAATTAGTTTTAAAGGCAGTACGATAAGCCCACAGTGCATCTAACAATTTTAGAGACCAGTCTTTTCTATTGGAACTCACCGTTTTTTTCAAGATTTCTTTTATTTGCCTATTTGAGAGTTCTACCTGACCACTTGTTTGAGGATGATATGATGTTGCAAGCTTGTGGGTGATGGAGTACTTTTTTAGCAAGGATGCAAAAGGCTGATTGCGGAAATGTTTTCCTTGATCACTGATTATGGCCCTAGGGGTACCAAAGCAAGAGAAAGTGTTCTCTTTTAAAAATTTTACAACAAATTTGTTGTCATTGGTTTTGGTTGGTATAGCTTCTACCCACTTAGACACGTAATCCACCGCAAGTAAAATGTACAGATTTCTAAAAGAATTTAGAAATGGGCCCATGAAATCGATTCCCCACACATCAAACAATTCAATGCCCAAAATGGGTTGCATTGGCATCATATTCCTCCTAGTGATCCTCCCTAATTATTGACACCTATTGCAATTGGCAATATTTGAAAAAATAGGGGTCATCCAAATAAAAGTGTTTGACTTGTGAAAGAAACTTGGATCGAATTGTTTGGACCAAGGTGTAGCAAATATAGAGAAAAATTGCTCATCTGGGAAAGATTCATTTAAGGGTAGGTCAGAGTTGGACTCCACTACTAAACATGACAAATAATCAGCTACCATGTTTTCAGACCTTTTTTTGTCTCGTATCTCGAGGTCAAATAAACGGGATTTTGAATATTTTTTGGAAAGAAGATGTTTAAGAGCTACATGGTCAGTGTAAACAATTATTTTAGACCCAATAAGATAAGATCGAAACTTTTCTAGGTAAAAAACTACAACTAGAAGTTCTTTTTCAGTAGTTGAATAGTTCAATTATGCATCATTCAAAGTCCTTCTAGCATAGTATATGACATGGGGAATCTTGTTGATTCTTTGCCCTAGAACAACACCAACTGCATAGTCAGATGCATCACACATTAACTCAAATGGTTGTCTCTAATCAGGTGATTTGATGATAGGAGCTGAAGTTAACTCCTTTTTGAGTTGTTCAAAGGATTGAAGACATTTTTCATTAAATTCAAATTTTGCATCTTTACCTAGAAGATTAGTCAAGGGTCTTGCTTTCTTACTGAAATCTTTAATGAATTGCCTATAACAGCCTGCATGTCCTAAGAAAGAACGAATTTCTTTGACTGTCCTAGGTGGTGGAAGATTTGCTATGAGGTCAATTTTGGCTTTATCTACTGCAATTCCCTTTTCAAATATGATGTGACCAAGAACAATTCCTTTTTTTACCATGAAGTGACATTTTTCCCAATTTAGGATTAAATTTTTTTCCTTACATCTCCTTGGAACTAAGTCAAGGTGGTGAAGACACTCATGAAATGTAGACCCAAATATGGAAAAATCATTTATGAAATTTTTTAGGAATTTCTCCACCATGTTAGAAAAAAATGCTCATCATGCATCTTTGAAAGGTGGCAGGGGCACTACATAGCCCAAAGGGTAGATGACGATATGTAAAGGTTCCATAAGGACAAGTAAAAGTGGTTTTTTCTTGGTCTTCTAGGGCTATGGGAATTTGAAAGTAGCCCGAGTAACCATCAAGGAAACAATAGTAAGCATGACCAGCAAATCTTTCTAGAATTTGGTCTATGAAGGGTAAAGGAAAATGATCCTTTCTTGTGGCAGCATTGAGTTTTCTATAGTCTATGCAAACCCTCCAACCAGATTGGACATGAGTGGGAACTAACTCATTAGCTTCATTTTGAACCACAGTTAATCCAGACTTTTTAGGTACCACCTGAACAGAACTTACCCACGAGCTATCAGAAATGGAATAGATGATCTCATTATCTAGACACTTAAGAATTTCTTTCTTAACAACAACTTTTGGAACCGGGTTTAACTGCCTTTGTGGGTCTCTCACAGGTTTAGCATCATCTATTAACTGGATCCTATGTTGGACAATGGTTGGACTGATCCCCTTAATATCAGTTATGCTCCATCCTATGGCTTCCTTGTTCTCTCTCAGGATGGTCAATGACTCTTCCTCTTGTGTGTTTGTTAAATCTGAAGCAATGATTACAGGAAGAGTTTTGGAGGGACCTAAATAGGCATATTAAAGATTATTAGGCAGAGGTTTGAGTTCTAACTCTGGTGGACTCTTTTCTAGAGGTTTTGAAGATTTTAAGAATGGCTCAGTCACGGGTTCCCATTTAGAGTAAGACATTGATGTTCATGACTCTAGAATTTCATTAACCTCATTTACATATTATGTTTCATCCCAATTTTGACCAAAATGATTTAGACAAAAATTAAAATTTTTGTTTTCTCCCATAAGTTCATTGTCGGACATGTTCTGAATCATGTTCAGAAAAATCACAAGGTTGTTTTCTCACATTAAACACATTTAAATCAATTATCATATTCCCAAATGTCAATTTCATCAGCCCATTTCTACAGTTGATTAACGCATTAGAAGTTGCTAGAAATGGTCTACCTAAAATTATAGGAAATTAACCTTGCGATTGACAACATGCTAGGTTTCAATGATAACAAAGTCAACAAGGAAGACAAAATCACCAACCTTAATGAGTACATCTTCAACTATTCCTTTTGGCACTTTAATAGAACGGTCAGCTAGTTGGAGTGTGACACTTGTCTTTTTCAACTCCCCTAAGCCTAAGGTTTGGTACACAGAAAATGGTAACATGTTCACATTAGCTCCTAAATCAAGCAAAGCTTTTTTAATTAATGTGTCACCTATGATGCATAAAATTGTAGGACAACCGGGGTCCTTATGCTTTACAGGGACTTGACATGACAAGATAGAACTAACATAAGATGTTAGAAAAAGCTTTCTTAGGAACATGAGCGGTTCTTTTATATGTGTACAAATCCTTTAGACATTTAGAATATGAGGGAACTTGTTGAATGACATCTAGAAGAGGAATGTTAATTTTCACTTGTTTGAACACTTCTAGAATTTTGTCCAACTAGGCTGACTACTTGTTTGAAATAAGTCTTTGAGGGAATGGGGCTTTTGGTTTGAAGACTTTTTTAATTGACTCATAAGGTGTGGTTTGATCATGTTTTGAAACATGCTTAGTGGATGGGCCTACTGACTCAGAGTTCGTGGGATTTTCAGGCTGGGTTGACTTTAAAGATGGATCATTAGATTTAATATTTAATTTTTTTCTCTTCTTCATTATCAATGCCAGCATGATTGTTAAAATAATCTCCAGACCTTAAAGAGATTACAGAATTCAAATGATTGACTTGGTTATTTTCAAGTGAAGTAACATGATAAGGTTTTTGAGTAGGGACTGAAAATTTTGGACTGGTCTCGGGTTGACTAGGATGTTTACCCTTCTCTCTTTCACTAACTGTAGTGGCCAATTGACTCATTTGGATCTCTAAGCGAGAAACAGCTTGGTTAGTGTTTTGCATAAAATTATTATGAGATTTCATTAAGTTTTTATGCTCTTCTCTAAAGTGTCAAGTCTCTTCTCACTTTCATTAGAAAAACCTAGTGGATATTGGGTTGTTGAACTTGAGTTTTGGTACGGACCAGGATTTGGCTTTTGGTAAGGTTGAAAAGATTGATTTAGAGACTGATTGACCTAATTTGAAGAATTATTTGGGTAGGGTCCTTGGTTCCATACAAAATTAGGATGATTTCTCCAACCTGGATTATAAGTGGGTGCAAATGGGTCATTCCTAGGTCTTTGAAACATTGCATTGACTTGTAATATTCTTCAAGTTGGGGCATGACTCTAGGATATTCATTAATCACATGGCTTGGTGAATTACTTAGACACAAAGCTGTTGATGTTGAGACTTGGTCCACGTGTGATTGCCCCCTAGTTTCTAAAGCTTCAAGTCTTTTAAGTACACCAGCCAACTTAGCTTCAGTAGCAATTGAATTGTCAATTATATGAACACCCCTAGATGAACTAGGTTTATCGGTCTCTCGGATGGTTTCCCATTGCATAGTTTTTTCTGCTAAGTCTTCTAAAAACTCCCAAGCTTTTTCCCCATCATTATTCAAAAAATCCCCTTGACACATTGACTCTAACATTGTTTTAGTGGGATAGTCTAAACCTTCGTAAGCTATTAGACACAATCTCCATTTCTCAATTAAAAGTGGTGTGGGCCTTTGGGATAACAAATTTTAAATCTATCAAAATATTTCCAAAGGAATCTTTTTCAAGTTGGCAAAATTGATGAATTGCAGTCCTAATTTTAGCAATTTTATGATTTGGAAAATATTTTTTTAGAAATGTAACAACAAATCCCTCCCAGGTTGATATGGAATTATTTGGTAGGCTATATAACCATTTTTTTAGCATTATCTTTTAAAGAAAATGTTATAAATCTTAGCCTAATTGAGTCATCAGACAATTGTTGAATTTTCATTAGGGCACAAACTTCCTCAAATTCCTGAATAAATAAATATGCATGTTCTATCCCTGTGAACCTAGGTAACATATTTAAAAAATGTGGCTTAAGTTCAAAATTGTTACCAGTTACCGGTGATAGACAGATACACGAAGGTTGGGCAGAGCGGGAAGGATAACATCGATCCCTTAAAGAAACAGTTTGTGCGCCCTCCATTTTTCTTAAAGTGAGATCTTTTAAATTGAAATTCGAAAAATTAAGTTTTCTCACTAATCGAGATGTTTCGTCTCTAATCCACACTTTTTGCATACACTACTTAACAAATAAGCAAATAAGCACAAAACAAAAACAAAACAAAATAAAAAAGAATAAATAAATAAATTAAAATAAATTTACTTCTAAGGTCAACCTAAATAAAATCTAGACAACTCCTAACTATTCCAAGCTACACCAAAAGGTCCACCAAATTCGAAATTAATCACACCACTAGCTAGGTAAGTGTAAGAAATGCGGGAGTCTCTCCATAGAAACGGTGACTAATTGAATAACCACACAATCTTTAGGTGTATACCTTTTGAACCACTTGCCTAGACACCAGTAGTTTGATTAATTTAAAATTCAGACTCCTCTTGGAGTTTCTTGTCCTAATTGAGCTCGAGAGTCCAAGGGGCCAACGTCTACTTGATTTTATTAGGCCATGGTTATGAAAAATGCAAATTGGGTTGTTTGTGGGCCAATGAAGGGTGATGAAATCCCCACCTTATCTTGTTAAGGGTTGTGCCCTTATTGTTAGATTAAAGATGAAAATACACAAATAATAAAAAAAACTGTAAACAAATAAAGTGTCCTAAAACTATATGAATTACAAAAGAAGGATAAATTTTGACATACCTCAATCCTCCAGCAATCACCACAGTTTATATTTGACAAAAAAAAAAAAAAATAAAAACCTAACAAGATGTGCTCTACGTGAGTGAATGCATGAATGCGGCAAATAAAAAAATATTACTAATAATAAAAAAAACTAAACTATTTTTTTTTATTTTTTTTAAAAATAAGGAGATACGAAGTACCGAAGAAAGCGCAACAACAAAATTTTTATCTTTTCGCTCCTTCGACCAGCTTCAATAATCCTGAAAAAATAAAAAAAAATTAGAGTTAAAGCTTATTCGAATAAGTAAAAATTAAGGAATAAATAAAAATTAATTCTAGTCCCCAACAGCGGCGGCAAAAACTTGATGTGTTAAAATTATGTAGTACAGTGTCTAATTGAAGAACTCACAAGTACAAATCGAACTCACAGAGACTAGATTAATTTAATGTATCCTTAATATCTATTTTAGGCGAATTAGAAAAAAAGATTTAGAATTGATTAACTAGAATATGAAAATAAATAATGAGAAAAATAATCTAGAAATCTGAATCCATTAAATAATAATCATAACATATAATTCAATCTCTTCTATTTTTATAACTCACTATGATTTTGATCTCCTTTCCCTTTAATTTAGTAATTTACAATTAACGTGGGCAAGCGTAGACTATGAAAATTTAAGGATTAACTATAATCCATCAAAACTTCTTTGAGCAAGCATGGATTATGAAAAACTCATATCTTAACAATAATCTATCAAAACCTCTTAATTAATTTAAAAACACATAAGAACTATAAAACGAAGGTATTTCAATAACGAAACATAAAAGTGAAATCAATTAAAAATAAAAGCAAAAATAATAGAAGAGATGAAAAATATTATCACGAATAATTATTTAATTTCATCTTCATCCTAGATGAAAGAATTTAGCTAGACATGGAAAATAATTAAACTAATTAAAATAAAGAAAAAAAGAAGATTAAAAATAAATAAGAAAACTCACTTTAATTAACGATCATCCAACGAACGTATAATAATGAAGATTTAACTACTTCTACTCCTAACATAAACTAATATAATACCTAATAATTTTTCCTCTTTAAAACAAGAGACCTATTTATAGGGAAATGAACTTTGAACCCTAATTTAGATTCATTGAACTTGGACACTTTTGTTCCCTTTCCATATAGATTTCAATTTCTTAGTGGTAATCAACTTCTCAAAAAGATCTTCTAGATAAAGAGATCTTCTAGATTGACTTTCCTTTCTCTTGTTGGATTTAACTTGCACACCAAGATTGTTCCACCTCTTTCCTTCTCCTTGTAGGATTCTTCTTGGATATTCCTTATATGAATAAAAGCATTAAATATCCCTTAATCACCAAGATTTTGACTTTATTGCAACAAATATTAAATTCTACAAAATAAAATAAAAATATTTATTTAATAAACTAATATAATTAAAAAGACAAAATTAGGGATAGTAAAATGTATGAATTATGTGTCTATTAGGGATACTCAATCTTTATTATTACATGTTTATTATATTAACACATCATTAGACCAAAGTATGTCATTACCCGTAATCAGTAGCAAGCAGCAGCAGTCACGCCTCGATTAGTAGTGTATGGCGCAATTGCAATGCAGTTGTATGGATCAGTTTTTACCCTTGGCACCATCAGCAATTGCTATTTGGTGCCTGAGACAATATCGAGTCGGCTATGAGCGAAGAGCAGGCTTTTAGCCTAACAAACACTTAATTTCACCCCACAAACAAAGTAATATTAACATATAAAATAAATATAAAACTATCATAAACATGATTGCTAACATATTCATCAACATAGAAAAATTTAACAATACTTTTAGCTATTTTAATTTCTCAAATTTCTCATTTTCATATGAAAACTCCATTTTTGAGTTTCTTCAAAAAAATCAACATTGTGATTTCAATTCCTCACCAAATCACTTCGTTCAAGTTACATAATCTTCGTTTCTTAATGAATTAGCATAAACATGCTTCAATTTGCAGTTTAACATATAAACTAACCACTAAATATTGTACTTACATAAGCCACAAACCAAAATATATACACTGACATAACTTTTCCTACTTTTAACTATAATTAGCATGCAATTTCATGTTTATATATAAACTAAAACTTCAGCAACATGAGTACTCACCACATAGCAACAATTCAAAATATGAAATTCACACAAATATAAAATTATTCATAAAAAACTATATATGCATATACATATATATATATATATATATATATATATATATATATATATATATACTATGGAGATTATGGAAAATACATTTTGTTCCTTAAGAAATCCTTTGTAATTATAGACAATTCTCTCAAGTTTCACTCTCAAGTTCTCTTCTCATAATTCTCAGTATACTACTTAGGCATAGCACTAAGGTTAAGCGTAAACCAACTAATAAAAAAGCGTAAGAAATAAAACTGATAACCTTAATATGCCAAACTTAATAAAATGTCGATTTATAAAATAAACGATATATTATAAATATATTATATTAATTATTTATTTATTTTATTTTATTTATATTATTTAAATTCAAAAATCAAAATCCAAAAGTCACAAGGCTTTGTTTGGCAAAACTCTTTAAAATTAAAGAATTAATATCCTTAAACCTTGTTTGGGTTAAATCAATTTAAAACTACTTTAATTATTTTAATAAACAATTTAGTTTATAATTCATAATCACATATTATTTATTTGGATTTTCATATCCAACATTAATCAAAAATTAATCAACCATACTATATTTTAAATAAATATTCCACTTAAACAATTATCACAAAATTATAATTTCTTTATAATTTTATTTAATAACTTAACACACCAATTTAAATTATTAAATTCAACAACAATATAACCTCTCAAGTTATATTACAACTCTCTAAATTATTAATAAATTTAATTTAGAATATTATCTAATAAATTTAATTCATAAATATTTACTAATAATAACCACATCAATAAAATATTTATTTCATCAATTTCAACAATAAACACATCAAATAAATATTTAATATGACAATTTGAAATTCTGGATTGTTACATCCTTCTCTCCTTACAAGGATTCTGTCTCCAGAATCACAACTTAAACAATCAAATCATCACATTCTTTTCTCCTTATAAAGATTCTGTCCCCAGAATCGAAGACATAGATTAAACAAATAACTCAGGGTAATTTTTCATCATTTAGTTTTGAGTTCCCACGTTGCCTCTTCGACATTGTGGTTTCTCCATATCACCTTCACATAAGGTATCACTTTATTTCTGAGCACTTTTTCTTTCATGTCGACTATCTGAATAGGAATCTCTTCATAAGACAAATCTTTACTGAACTGCAACGGTTCATACTCAATCACATGCTTGTAATCGGGTTTATATGGTCATAATACCAAAACGTGAAAAACATTAAGAACATTTTCCAACTCTGGAGGTAGAGCTACCTCATAAGCCAATTCTCCAACTCTTCGCAGCATTTTGAAGGGTCCAATAAACCTCGGGCTTAGCTTTCCCTTTTTACCCAAACGAATTTTCCCCTTCCAAGGAGAAACTTTTAGGAATACATAATTTTCTACGTCGAATGCACGATCTTGTCTGTGTTGATCAGCATACTTTTTCTGTCTATCTTGGGCTGCTACCAATCTTGTCCTGATGAGTTTGACAACCTCAGTAGTTTGTTGAACGAGCCTGGGTCCTAATAGTCGGCGTTCATCGACTTCATCCCAACACGGTGGAGCTCGTGACTTTCGTCGCCAGATAATGCCTCGTAAGGCGGCATGTCGATGCTCGCGTGGTAACTGTTGTTGTAGGCAAATTCCACCAAGGGTAAATGTTCTTCCCAGCTCCCTTTGAAATCCATGATGCATGCTCTCAGCATATCTTCCAACGTTTGGATTGTTCGTTCGCTTTGGCCATCTGTTTGTGGATGGTATGCCGTGCACATTCGCAATTGTGTTCCCATACAATCTTGTAGTCTCTTCTAGAAATTTGACGTGAATTGCGGATCTCTATCTGACACAATTGATACTGGCACTACATGTCGGGAGACGATCTCTTTAACGTACAATCTTGCCAACTTATCAAGATTGAACTTAATCTTTATTGGCAAAAAGTGTGCTGATTTCGTTAATCTATCCACCACCACCTAAATCGCATCGTACCCGTTCTGAGTTGTTGGAAGACCTACCACAAAGTCCATTGTGATATGCTCCCACTTCCATTCCAGTTTTTCCAATGGTTGAAGTAATCCGCTTGGTCTTTGATGCTCGACCTTCACTCTCTGACATGTCAAGCACCTTGCAACGCACTCTGCAACGTCTCTTTTCATATTTGGCCACCAAAAATGTAGCCACAAATCTTGATACATTTTCGTACTTTTTGGATGAATCGAATATCTTGAGCTATGAGCGTATGTCAAGATTTCGTCTTTAATCTCTGGTACTGCTGGAACCCAAATTCTTCCCTCGAACCTTAGTAACCCGTCAGTATCGATCATGTATTTTTCATCACTACCCTCAACCACTTTCTCTTTGATCATTTCGAATTCTTCATCTTGAAGTTGAGTATTCTTCACTCTGTCCACCAAAGTTGGACTAGCGTCTATCTAGTATAATTTTTTGTCGGTTTCTTTTGGAAATTTGATTTCCAACTCTAGCATTGCCATCTCTAAAATAAGCTCTTTCTGTTTGGTTAACAACATCAATTTTCCCGACTTTTTCTGCTTAAAGCATCTGCAACCACATTCGCTTTGCCTGGATGATAAAAGATCTCACAATCGTAATCTTTTATCAATTCCATCTATCTTCTTTGACGCATGTTCAGGTCCTTCTGTGTGAAAATGTACTTCAGACTTTTATGGTCTGTGTAGATCTCACATTTTTCTCTATAGAGATAGTGTCTCCATATCTTCAGAGAAAATACTACTGCAGCCAACTCTAAATCATGAGTCGGATACCCTTTCTCATAGTCCTTCAGCTGTCTTGATGCATATACAATAACCTTGTCGTTCAGCATAAGAACACAGCCCAACCCTTTATGTGAGGCATCACTATACACCACAAAGTTTCCTATATTATCTGGTAATGAAAACACAGGTGCCGCACTTAATTTCTTCTTTAGATCTTGAAAACTCCACATATCTCCGTCAAAACAAATTTTACCGCTTTCCTTGTCAAATTTGTTAGCGGAGTGGCTATCTTGGAAAAATCTTGAATAAATCTTCTATAATAACCAGCCAGTCCCAAGAAACTCCTCACCTCTGACGGTGTTCTTGGTTGTTCCCAATTGATTACAACTTCCACTTTTGATGGATCCACTGAAATCACATCTTTGTCAATCACGTGCCCAAGAAACTGTACACGATCTAGCCAAAATTCGCACTTAGAGAATTTTATGTACAATTTTTCATTTCTTAGTGTTTCCAACGTCAAACGTAAGTGTTCCACGTGTTCCTCTTGAGTTTTTGAATACACCAGAATGTCATCGATGAATACCACTACAAACTTGTCTAAGAATATTTTAAAAACCCTGTTAATCAAACCCATGAATACAACAGGGGCATTGGTCAAACCAAAAGACATCACCAGAAACTCGTAATGTCCATACCGAGTTTTGAATGTCGTTCTAGGTATATCCTCCTTCCTCACTTTCAATTGATGATACCCACTTCTCAAATCTATTTTCGAGAAGTATTTAACACCCTTCAACTGATCAAACAAGTCATATATTCTTGGCAACAGATATTTTTTTTAAAAGTGACTTTGTTTAATTCTCTATAATCAATGCAAAGACGCATCGACCCATCCTTCTTCTTCACGAATAATATCAGTGCCCCCCACGATGATACGCTTGGTTGAATATACTTCTTATCTAACAGTTCTTCCATTTGTATCATCAGTTCCTTCATCTCTACCGGAGCCATTCTGTATGGGGCCTTTGATATCGGTGATGTTCCTGGCTCTAAGTCGATCACGAACTCAATCTCTCTGTCAGGCGGAAGTCCTGGCAAATCCCCCGGAAACACATCTACAAATTCCCTAACCACTGGTATCTCTTCCAATTTCATACCCTTCTTCTGAGTATCGACTATGTAAGCTAAATAACCAACACAACCTTGATTCAACAACTTCTTGGCCTGTATAATCGTCAGACATTTCATTTGTCTAGGCGACTTGCTACCATAGAAAACTACCTTCGACGGAGTCATAAGGTTTACACATTTCTTTTGGCAATCAATTACCACTCCATAATTGAACAGCCAATCCATTCCCAAAATAACATCGAACTCTCCAAGTCTAATCGGAATTAAATCTACCATCATGATATTCCCCTTAATATTCACCCTACGTTCTTCAGACACGAACCTAACAGAATTACTTCCTTATTCGTAATTTCTATGTTTAAAGGAAATTCAATTCTTCACTAGGTATTTCTAACTTCTTAGCAAATTCATCAGATATAAACGAGCAAGTAGCACCTGAATCAAATAATACATAAGCATCAATATCATTGATTGGGATAATACCTGACACCACATCTTTTGATTGCACATCATCTTGCATACCATGTCAAGGTTCTGGCTGTGGGTTTGTTTGATGTCGTTGGTCCAGTAATGGCCCATGTACCTCCACTGCTACCTCCCTTGCTTTCTGCTGTCTCTCCAGCCTTCTTCTTAGGGCATTCACGAGCAAAGTGATCCTTGGATCCGCCCGTAAAACAAACGTTCTTCTTAGATTGAGTGCAATTTGGGGCGATGTGACCCTCCTGTCCATAGTTGAAGCAAACTCATTTCCCCATCAAGCACACACCTTTTGAAACTTTCCGCATGTAGCACATGCTTCGAACTTCTTATTTTGCTGATTACCATGTCGTTTTCAAAGACTCACATTTTCAAATTCCATTTCCTCTTCAAATTATATTGTTGCCATTTCCATTACTACCACCACCGTTCTTAATTTCCACTTCATTCTTCTTCTTCTTCTTTTGTTCCTAATTGAACTTTGTCACAGCCTCGCCCCCACCTTCTGCGAGAATTGCCTTCTCCATTACCTCTGCAAACGTCTTCAGCTGGAACAGGAGACCCTCATGCATAACCTGTGGCTTTAGTCCCCTGTTCAAACCTCTTCGCGTTTTCGTTCATCTATACGACTTTGTATGGCGCAAACCTCGCCAACTCGTTGAATTTCACGGCATACTTAGACACCGTCATCATTCCCTGCTTTAGTTCTAAAAACTGCACTTATAGCTAACTCTGCGAGCTCTCTGGGAAATAGGTCTGAAAGAATATTTCCTTAAACCTATCCCAGGTCATCACCCCTAGCTCTTCTCGAGTTTTATTGGCATGCCACCAATAACTAGCCTATGCTTTCAACATGAATGTTGCAAAAGTAGTCTTCTGATCATCCCCTACCCTAGCGACATCAAACACCTTTTCTATCTCCATAATCTAGGTATGTGCCTCGACTGGATTCATGGACCCACGGAATTCAGGTGGTCCAACAGCCTTGAAATCCTTAAACATTGTACCTTGGTTCTGTGGTTGATTCTGCAACGCTCCTATCAATAACGTTACTAGTTGTTGAACAAGGTTAGCATCAACATTGTCGTTATTAGTTCCTTCAGTGGTTCTATGTCGTGGTGGTTGACGTCTTGGAGGCATTTTCTGTTAAAAATACACTCATTAGATTATTATTCAACTCTTTTAAGTACTTTCTACTTAACTTACATCTCATAAAGGAAAGTATCACACAACACTTTGAACAAAATAACATCTTTTATTCATTCATAATCTTGTTGAAAACATCGTAATAATAGCATCACTGCTATCTTCATTACTTCCCTGAACTACAAAAGTTTCAGGACAACATCATCATCATATCCCATAGGTTACATAACACTTGGGATTTACAATTTATTTAACATTATTAATCGCATAACAACTACGATGTTCTACTAAGATACTGCTTAGCCTTACAACGTTCTTCCTCCATAATTCGAAACATTGTTATGCGATCTAATACGAATGATGGCAGCGTCTCGAACTGAATCGGATAACCCATGACTCGATCCTAAGCTCGATTAATCACGGTGTTGAATACACTATTCATCTCTTCCATCTTCATTCTCTTTTCTTATGCGTCTTTCACTGCTATCCTGGCTCGTTGAAACGCTTCCTCATATGCGTCTTCGGCTCTTTCCCTCTTAGTAGCTTCTTCCTTCAGCTTGTTCTTCAGTTCCGCGACCTCCTTGATCAGTTGTTCTTTCTCTCCTTCAATATGAACCAGCTTCTCTTCGACATTGTTCAAACGTTCATCTAGATCCTGGATCTCATCGTCCTTCAGTACCATCAAAGTTTGTTGTTCAGCTACTATCTCCTGTAACTCCTCGACGGTATCCTGAATTTCCACGTTGCGGTCGTAGACTTTGTCATACATACGAGCGGCTATCGAGTTCAGTGGAATCTCTTCCTCCTCGTCCTTGTCATCCTCATTTGACTGTGGCAGCTCAACGGGATCCTCCTCATTCATTTCCACATCATCGTCCTCATCTTCAACCACTATGACCAACGGGGCTGACTCCCGTGGCAGTGGTTGTTCCCAAACAACCTGAATGTCGCGAGGCTCCTCCTCTATAGGCATCTGAGGTCCTTCCTCCCTAGCCTGAATGAATTCTCCAACATTAGTCATCCTGACAACAAAAATTTTAAGTTTTAATTATTAATCATTACTAATCGACACTCACAAGTACATAAGTTGTAATCACATAAGCACATAAATGTTTTATTACTTCTTCCTTAAAACTCGATAAGAGTTTATCACCACTATCTTTCAAAGGTTACTTCCTAAGGCTTTTCCCCACCTAAGGTTAATAACCTAAAGCTTTGATACCAACTTGTGACATCCCGAAATCCCGGTACTTCATTACCTCAAGATTTGACGTTCACTTAATCAAAACATTCATATCTAACTACCCAATCATAATTAAATTGAATAATAAACCTTCCCTTAAGGGATTACATTAATAAAATCTCCCAGGTTATCTAACATTTAAATACAATCATTCAAATGCGGAATTTAAATAAGTTCATTACAATAATTCAAATAAAGTCTGATAATAAAATATCAAAATGGTTACAAGTCTTCAGTACTTGTTCATCTTTCCATTTCCCTTATTGGTGCTAGGTACGTCGACCTTCTCAACTTTAGCTGTAATGTTTATATAAGCAAGAGTGAGTAAACAAGGCTCACTTGAAATGAAATTGAATAAAACTTTACATTAACTGCCAAATAATAGGCTCAATAGAACTGAACAATATGTTCTATTAACATTCTGAATTATACAACTAAGAGTCTAATGACCACGAACTATGTCCACAGTTATAAGTACTCTTTCAACTTAAACTTTAACAGTCATAAGACTATAAGGACTCCACGTACTTAGGGGCATCAGCCCTTCGTACAATGTATTGTGCATAAACATTTCAATGCTAAGCGTAAACCCCTAATAATAGGGTTGTTCATCTCAGTATTTAGAGTACAAGTCCGCACCAAAGAAAGTTTGGTTTGGATAAGCTTTCAAGGGTAATTTGAAGTTTAACGATCATCAACTAGGGAACTAGTTGAATCAATAATGCTTGATAACACAATAGTTATTTAATAACAACATAACGTAGAACAATTGAGAATAATAGGTGAACTGACTATATTCTAAACTCATGCTTGAAAATAACTAGAGAGCATAAGTATTGATCAAAATGAAGAAAATGATAAACCTTGGCTTGAATAATAATAAGCTAGGCCTGTGAACTCGCCAAATTAGAAATTTAGTTACCGAACATTCACTAATTGATAGCAAGCTGGAAACAATGCTTACTCCACATGGTAATAGACTATACAAAGTGATTGAACAATTCAACACAAGGAATTAAAGTTCAAGAAACATTTATTATAAAAGAATGAACTGGAGAAACTTGTTTAACTGTAAACAAGTTAGAGTAAGCCAACAATGATTAGAATTCCAATAGCTTAAGATTAAAACATGCTCAATATAAATAAATAGGTTTAGAAGTTCATCATAAATAAATTATACAAAGGTCAAGAGTTAAAGAACTAAAAGTAGAGTTAAAGAACTTGCCTCGAGCGTAAGCTATAATATTAAATTCACGTTCACCTACATATAGGTTTAGAACCACCATCTATTAGATATACTAACATTCACAATCCAACATAACACGCATTTTTAGTTAGACTTATTATTTTTGCACAAGTCTTAAGCTATCATACAAATATCAGAAATTACATGTGTTAACCTTCACAACACATGTTTACTATTCATCATGATCACTATGTTCTAATATACCACGTTCATCACTTACTAACCATTTGAAACTTTGAAACTACTAACCACATAGCACAATTCTTTTTTAACTATATTATTACATGTTTATTATACTAACACATCATTAGACCAGAGTATGTCGCTATCCCTTAATCGCGAAGAAGAAGAAGAAGTTTCGCTCTCAGATCGATTAAGATGTGGCGCATCAAGGCAATATATACAACAAGAATAATACGCTTACTTGCATTTTAGCTTTTAGTTTTGCTTTTCAGCATAAAGCCATTACTGTAGTAGATAGATAAGTAAATGTACCATGAATGAATGAAAGAGTCGACTTTAGCCCAACAAACACGAATTTCACCCACAAAACAGTAATATTATCATATAAAATAAATATAAAACTATCATAAACATGATTGCTAATATATTCATCAACATAGAACAATTTAACAACACTTTTAGCTATTTTAATTTCATAAATTTCTCATTTTCATATGAAAACTCCATTTTTGAGTTTCTTCACAAAAATCAACACTGTGATTTCAATTCCTCACCAAATCACTTCGTTCAAGTTACATTATCTTCGTTTCTTAATGAATTAGTATAAATAAGCTTCAATTTGCAGTTTAACATACAAACTAACCACTAAATATTGTATTTACATAAGCCACATACCAAAATATATACACTGACATAACTTTTCCTACTTTTAACAGTAATTAGCATGCAATTTCATGTTTATATACAAACTAAAACTTCAACAACATGAGTAATCACCACATAGCAACAATTCAAAATATGAAATTCACAGAGTATAAAATTATTTCCGTAAAACTCATATATGCATATACATACATATATATACACACACACACACACACACACACACATATATATATATATATATATATATATATATATATATATATACTATGGAGATTATGGAAAATACCTTTTGTTCCTTAAGAAATCCTTTGCAATTATAGACAATTCTCTCAAGTTTCACTCTCAAGTTCTCTTCTCTGAATTCTCAGTATACTACTTAGGCATAGCACTAAGGTTAAGCGTAAACCAACTAATAAACAAGCGTAAGAAATAAAACTGATAACCTTAATATGTCAAACTTAATAAAATGTCAATTACAAAATAAACGTATATATTATAAATATATTATATTTATTATTTATTTATTTTATTTTATTTATATTATTTAAATTCAAAAATCAAAATCCAAAAGTCACAAGGCTTTGTTTGGCAAAACTCTTTAAAATTAAAGAATAATATCCTTAAACCTTGTTTGGGTTAAATCAATTTAAAACTACTTTAATTATTTTAATAAACAATTTAGTTTATAATTCATAATCACATATTATTTATTTGGATTTCCATATCCAACATTAATCAATAAATTAATCAACCATGCTATATTTTAAATAAATATTCCACTTAAACAATTATCACAAAATTATAATTTCTTTATAATTTTATTTAATAACTTAACACATCAATTTAAATTATTAAATTCAACCACAATATAACCTCTCATGTTATATTACATGTAATACCCAAAAAAAAAATTAATAATAAATATTAAATAATAATAAAAAAAATTCTTGGTTTTAAATCCATATTTTTTAATTGGGCTTTTCTTATGTCTGGGTCAATTTTGTATTTAATTTATGTGGACTATTATAAGTAAATGATTACATTAATTTGGGCTTTTTAAATTAATTGGGTTTAAATTATATTTGTTGGTAATAATAAATCCTTTATAATTATGAGAATTAATAAAACCCTAACCTATCTCACGTTCATCTAATAACTGATAAAAAAAGAAGAAGATGAACACGCAGTCGCCGCTACAGAGGAAAAGAAAGGAAAATTGATTGCACTTGTGTGTTATAAGAATAAAGATTGAACATCCGGATACAAGTAAGTTTGTATGTTTAGTTATTCTTTTTTTAATTGATTGAGTAGTGCGTAGATTTTGTGTGGAGAGAGAACATCGCTATGAAATTATTGATTTACAATCATGCTATCTATTTATATATATTTCTTGAGTAATGAATGGTATTCATGCATGATGATAACACAGGAAAAGTGACGTGAAAGGAGTTCTTATTATAAAAAAAATAAAAATAAAACGTAAGCTTACATAATTAAGAAAGGTGTTGTGATATATTTATATAATATACATTAAGCTATTAACTCGTTGAAAAAATAAATAAATATGTTAATTAAAAGATTATTTATAATATAATTCTAGGGTTTATTTTGTAAAACTAATGTAAATTAGGAAATAAATTCATGTTAATACAAATTATAATTAGTATGTAACTTATAATTGTATTATTATTACTTTTATTAGATCGGACGGAGGAATTTAAAGAGTTATTTTGGAATATAAATTTTGGAGTATTAATAATTGATAAAAGGCGATGATTAAAGGCATATTAAATAGATTATGAATTATTGTGGAATTAGTAGTTTGGATTGTTTTTAATTTGGAGTGAATATGTTTAGGTTGCGAATAACGTTTCGTATTTGATATCGTTGGCATTTGAGGGTAAGATTTGGTGGAGTGTGCTATAAATGGTTTGGAAGTATCGTGTACGGATTAAAAGTACTCTTTTCCGCGATACTCTTGTTAAATTTGATTTGTTCGTTTGTTTCCTTATTTCGAATTCTATTATGATTTCACATAACTGTTTCTTGTGAAATAAATATATTAGTATCACTTTAGAGTTGATACGTATGACTCGTATTTGTACTATTTGAATTAGGTTATCATGTTTAGTATTATTTATTTTGATAATTGTAGAGCGGTACATGTTGCTACCTTCCTTTTGAAACCGTGTGACTATAATTTGATTCGGTTTAACATGTACATATAGAACCCTTTTGTTGGTATTATGTCGCATATGTTGTGACATGATATTTTTGTTAGAATATATCGTAGAGTATACCTGAGCTATAACCACCTGTGGGGGTACCAAAGGCACGTCGTCTTAGCACGAGAGATGTGACACTTTCCGTGGCGGTGTGATTAGTCCACGGCGTCTCCATTTTGGGCTCCGGAGGAAGTGGGCCATTTGGTGTTTTTTTGTGGGAGGCATATGGGTTAACCCTAGTTTTCTATTCTGCAGATTTGTGATGTTGTGCCAAACACACCTAT
Organism: Panax quinquefolius; assembly: GCA_020205615.1. Classification (NCBI taxonomy): domain Eukaryota; kingdom Viridiplantae; phylum Streptophyta; class Magnoliopsida; order Apiales; family Araliaceae; genus Panax; species Panax quinquefolius. Next base: position 42,024,402 of record CM035160.1, read on the forward strand.
CCGATTTACATACATTTGGATTCATGATTCAATGTGTGATTTGCACTCATGTGGCATTATTTTGGTTTACTGTGTGGCATTATTTTGACTTCATGTGTGGCATTATTTTGGTTGCCTATGTGGCATCATTTGATTTGCACTGTGTGGCATTAGTTTGACTTGCACTGTGGCAATGTGTATTTGAGCTCATTCGGTATAAAATAACTCCGCCATTTATTTTCAATTTTATTATTTTATTGGATTAGTTTTGTTGGTTTCTGTTCAGTTCAAGTCATTGAGTTAGTTACTTCAGTTCGTTATTTCTTTATTCTTTTATTGGTTTTGTCAATTACGTTATTCAGATATATTCATTACGTTGATTCAGATATATTCCATTCAGATCTTTGGATATTATATTTTCGTTCGTATTTGCACTTGAGGCTTTGTTCAGTATTTTGTCTCAGTTGTTTTCGTATATCAGTTGAATATCAGTTGTATATCCGTATCCGTACTGGGAAATTGGCTCATGCTGTGTTTTTCTTCCGGCAGGTTTGCAGGGGTGATTCAGGGCTAGTGTGATGAGATTTTTGCCTTTAACCATTTAGGTTGATTCGAATTTTAAATTTTGATTATTTTGACTCAGTTTAGAGAATTGTACTTATTACTTTATTAATGGATCACCACTATTAATATTTTGAGGTTGTTAGTGCTCTGTTTATTTATTTTGAGGTTTGTTGTGCTTTGCACGTGACCTCCCTTTCTTTTTCGGAAAGGGGGTGTTACATTACAACTCTCTAAATTATTAATAAATTTAATTTAGAATATTATCTAATAAATTTAATTCATAAATATTTACTAATAATAACCACATAAATAACATATTTATTTCATCAATTTCAACAATAAACACATCAAATAAATATTTATATAATTCAATAAATATTTAATATTACAATTTGAAATTCTGGATTGTTACAGCCACCATCTCGGACCATCACTCCATTCCCCGACTAGTCCCAACTATATATTCTCATTTCTTGAAGAGAACAGTGAAAGAAAAGGGTGAGTTCAACTAGCCCATTAATAAATATTATGACTAAGATAATGCAGAATAAATTATCCTTAGCCTTCAACAGTATAACAAATGATAGAATACAATAGACAACAAGTTTTAGATCAACAACTGCAGCGGAACAAGCAATCCATTAGAAGAGCCAAGCAGAGCATGATATCTACTATCTTCTATGATTTAAAAGTTTATCATCAATTTTATCCCTGTAATACCCATTAATAGTTGTTTATTATACCTAAGACAAAGAGAACTTTCATCACATGTCTTCACCTGAACCACCAAAGATTTTAGTTAAATTCACAATTCATGTTTATAATAATGTGAATCAACAGTTCCTCCTTGCCACAAAAGCTTAATAGAACGTTTACTCAATATCCTTACCCCAAAGGCTAAAGATATTTAAATGTAATAACAATGATCATACCAACCAGTTGTCGATCTTTTCACTATGGGCCAAAGATATTCAACTATAAAACTAATGGTCATGATCATACCAATCAATTGCATGTTAGTGCACTACGGCCAAAGACATTCAACTGTTAACTAATGGTCATGATCTTGTGAATCACATCATCAAATTATCCCTGCACTATGGCCAAGGATATTCGTTAGTATCACCAGTGGTCATGATCATGTCATACACATGTCCATCTTTGCACCACGGGCCAAAACTATCAATCAATAGTTCATCTTTGCACTACGACCAAAGATATCAATCAATAGTTCTTATTTGCACTACATGCCAAAGACATACAACTGTAAAACTAATAACTAACAGTTCATCTATGCACTATAGGCTAAAGATGACTTTTAACGCAATATAAGCATGAGGATCATGACAATGATATAAAGAATAAATCAAATGAGATAAAGGATAAATATTAAACATTTATAATACAATTTATTCAGAGTTCAAGAATATCTAAATTGTCAACATGATCACTAATTGTGGAGTAAAATTCAAGAATAATATTCATGTATCAAAAATTAATTTGGACAAAAAAGAATTAATTTTTCATCGTGAATAGTATCCCGTGAATAGTACTTCGTGAATAGTATCCCGTGAATAGTACTTCGTGAATAGTATTTCGTGAATAGTACTTTATGAATAGTACCCTCGAGTGAATAGTACTCTGAGTGAATAGTACCCGAGTGAATAGTACCCCATGAATAATACCCCGAGTGAATAGTATCCCGTGAATAACACCCCGACATGAAAAGCTTAAAATTTAACAAGAATATTCAGAAAAATATCCTTGTGAAACGATACTAGATGAAGCGTAAATTTTAAGGATATTCTACCAATTTCACAGAGTATAGAAGCAATACTTCAACAAAATGAGTGTAGGATTACGGATGCGAAATGAAATAATATTACTTAATACTAAAGAGTATGGAAGAAAATAGTATTTCATACGAATACTGAACAAAATAATATCCCTTACGAATACGAAAGAAATAATACCCTTTACCTTAGTAGAAAGTTGAATACTGCAATAATGAAGTAGCAGAATACTCTTCTTCTTTCCCTCTATATCTCTCTCTATAGCTTCTCTCTATAGCTTTTCTCTCTATAATTGCTCTTGTGAGTCTTAGTGAATTGGTGAGAATGAAAGAATAATGAGCTTCTATTTATAGGAAAACATAGTTTCAATAATTGCACATTTTGGGGCTCAAAATATTACAATATAATACCTTCATCTTTTCCTTCATTTTTAATTTAGTCCTACAAGTATTATCACACTTGCACCACATCCCCTAATAGTACATCATGTGAATCAATAGTTTCATTCATGTGAAAAAAAATAGTTACAGTATAGTACCTTCATCTATACCTCTATTTTTAATTTAGTCATGCAAGTATTATTAATCTTGCACCACCTCCCCTAATAGTACATGCATGTGAATCAATAATATATACATATGAACAAATAGTTATAAGCAAGTGAATTAATAGCAATTAATTGCTCATTTATCCGATTAATTACCCAATTTGTCAATTTAACCTCCAAAAATCAATTTTTATCGAAATAAATGTCGATTTCCACTAACACTAATAATCCCAACACAATGGAAATATTAATTTCATCATTAATCAACACGAACTTATTCATCATTAATATTATAACTCACAATATTTAACAACCGGATCATTCCCAGGAAAGAGGAGGCTTTTCGATAAGGATTTCTCCTTATTGGCGTGCAATTAGGTGACCAAACCCATTTCCTCGATAGAACTTTCTAGACATCGTCAATATTGCAAATAATAATATGAATAACTTTGTCGTCTCAATTATTGATTTAATAATATAAAATATTGTGACAATAATTGAATAAAACTGAGTGACTTCTCACGTAAGCATCAATAATCAAAGATACTGTGAGACCCCGAATTTTATGAAATAAAAGTATTCAATTTTTTTCTATTTTGGTAAATAGCACGGTATTGATTATTGATGCTTATGTGATAAGTCACTCGCTAATTTTTTTTTATGGTATTATTAATGTAATAAAAATGTAAAAGTTTTTTCATATATAAAATGTAATACTTTTATAAAGTTATTCTATAAATAGAATATATTATATTCTATTGTGCATAGTGTTTTGTATAGTAAAATCTTTTTTATATAAAATAGAATACTTTTATAAAGTTATCATTTTATTAGACAATAATTAGAATATATTATATTTTATTATGCATAGTGTTTGCATTGTGCCTGTATAGTGTTTGCATAGTAAAAAACTTTTATGAAGTTATTCGTTTTATTAGATTATAAATAGAATATATTATATTTTATTTAAAAGATTTTGCTTTAAGTATGGACCGTCAGATTAAAGTAAATCAATCTGGACCGTTCATGAGTTAGTTACTATGCAGTCCATTTTTCTATAAATAGAAGCTCATTCCTTCATTATTTCTTAAGAATTCACTGAAACTCTAGAGAGAGAAACCATAGAGAGAGTTCTTCTTCTATAATCTTGAGCGTATTTCTTTAGAGTTTAAGAAAGCTTTGAGCGTAGTACAAGTTTTCTTCAAGTATATTCTCACCCTACCAGTCGGAATACTTTTCTTTTTAAGGTAGGGGATATAATTGACGTACTCGCAAATGATATTATTATTATTTATTATTCTGTTGGAATAACCTGTATACACAGACTACCCTATACTTGGTGAAATTCTTCTGTTATTCCATTCTTTATTATTATGTTGGAATAACATGTTTATGCGAAGTACCACATACATGGTGAAATTCTTCTAATATTCTATTCTTTATTATTCTGTCGGAATATCCTGTCTGTGCGTTTACGCCGGACCTGGTTCCATTATTTATTATTCTATCGGAATATCTTGTCTGTGCGTTTACACCGGACCTGGTTCCATTATTTATTATTCTCGCCGGAATATCGTCTGTATGCGTTACGCCTTTAACCGGTTCCATTATTTATTATTCTCATTGGGAATAACTCGCTTGCAGTATTTATCGCACGCATGGTGAATCCTTCTGTTATTCCATTCTTTATTATTTTGTTGGAATAACCTGTCTATGTAGATTACCACATGCATGGTGAATGATCCTTCATATTCATACGAATAGTATTTTCATTAAAAAGGGGTTTCTGCCAGGGGAAGATTCATAATTTTTATGACTCTCAAAAATTCTAGAAAAATTTGAAATGATAATTTAATGAGTTTTCTAAATTGTGTCCAAAAATGGCGATTTTTGGATGTATAAATTAAGAGTTATGGATTTTATGGGAAAAGACTATTTTAAAAGTAAACTCTTATAACTCCTTGTGGTTAACTCCAAAATTGGTGAAATTATTATTGGGAGTACATGTATATAACAGGAGTATACCCTGTAAATTTCAGAATTTTTGGACAAAAGTACAATTTATGATAAATGTCTAAATATTCGGGTAGCTTTTATCCATATGAAAAATAGTAAATGAATTTTAAAAATTTTGAGAAAAATATATGTTCAAGATGGGACTATATTCGCTAAATCCCGTAAAAGAAATATTTTTGGGACTGATTTGGTATTTTTCATAAAATGAACTAGTTATGAGTAAATGAATTAAATATGTTATGTGAAGTAATAAAATTGGAAAATAGGATTTTATGGCTTGAGAATCCTATATAGGGTATATGCAGATTTTGATGAGGATTTGATCATTGATTATGAAATCTTATGAGTATGGCATTTTGAGTGATTAAATGCATTATTTGATAAATTGTAAACAATTAAAATAAATTGTTTATAAGTTTAAGAAATGATTAAAATATTGTTATAATATTAATGATATTAGATTATGAGATTATTAAGTGATTGATAACATTTGGTTATTATTGAACGATGGATAAATTGTATTATAAATGTTTAATATTTATCCTTTATCTCACTTGATTGATTCTTATATCATTGTCATCATCCTCATGCTTATATTGTGTTGAAAGTCAATACGTGGGCTGTGGTGTATAGATGGACTTGGTATGATTATGACCGTGGGATTATTCAGTATAATCATGACCGTAATGTTACAAATGATGTGGAAAAAGTCCTCATTCGTCTGTAGTAGTGCATTGATGGACAGTTTTTGGTATGATTATGCCTATGGATTCTCTTCGGCCAAGGGTGTAAAGATGAATTGTTTTATGGCATGATCAGGATCGTTGATGAAAACACAATTATCTTTGGCCCGTAGTACATGGATAATTTGTGGCCGTGATACTAAAGAATATCTTTGGCTTGTAGTGCAGGGTTGATTCAATGATGTGGATTATTTATTGAGCTGAGTCTCAACAATGAAATATAAATTCATGGATATGATAATAATGAATATCTTTGGTCGTAGTGCAAAGATGATTTAATGATTACGAGCATGAATTGTGATTTGGTATAACCATGATTTTTGATGTTTCAGTGAAGATATGTGATGAAAATTATCTTTTTCCTGGGTGCGAAAAGGAATTCAGAATCACAATTATGATTATGAGTTATTCATATGATTGTGGACAGGAATTTTTGATTGATGTTACAAGGATAACACATTATTGGTGGACTTTTAACATGGAGAAGATAATAGACCTTATGGTCTATTTGACTCTTCTAGTGGATTGCTCGTTCCGCTTCAACTATGGTTGAAAAGTTTTATCATCTACCATATGTTCTAAATCTCTGATTTATTATTGATGAAAGCTATTGATAATTTAATTATCTTTAGTCATGATATTCTTTTACTAGGCTAGTTGTGCTCACACCTTTTCGCTTCACACAATTCTTTTCGTGTAATAAGAGTGTTGACGTAAGAGTGTGTTCTTTGTCGAAAGGGATAACGGGGGAATAGAAAAGTGGTCTCTAGTCATGGAGGTTCTCCTTAAACAAGATAGAAAAGTGTTTTGTATTCTATACAACATTTAGTAGTTATAATTGATAAATCAAATAGGGTGAGGTGAATCCAACTTTGGAAGGGTGTTTTGCCACTATCATAAAAGATGTCTAATGATATACAACCTCGTGTTATCATATAAGATGTGGGTCAATGCATCCACTTGTTGAGTATATTTACGGGCACTACCTATATGATCTTGGAGTTGATTTAAAATATAATATTCACTTGGAAACAGTGGAGATAGTTATATGTCAAGAGAAGACTCACCATTGAAAAGAAGATGATAGTAATCTTCTCGTTTTTCTTTGGGGTCTATTGGGTCAACCAAGGATAATTCTGTGGCCATATGATATCTATTATAACCTAGACGCATGGCCTCCCATGTACGAAGGTTTCTTTGAGCACTTCCCAAAGATTTTAGTTTCTAAAACAGTCTTTGACTATACTTTTATGTAAAGTACCATTGTAAGGTTGTGGTCGAGGCACCATGAGAGTTACATACATTTGTATTAAAACTCACAGTTAACTATGGTCGTATTCTATACGACAACTCAACAATTGTATAAATGAAGTTGTATTTATATTTTGTACCATGTATCTGGTGACTCAGAATAGGTGATATATACCTAATTTTGGGGGCATCACATTTGGTATCAGAGCTTAGGGATATGGTCGCTGGCGGAGATAAGAGTCTAGAACTTGGAGGGGAGAGACGTGTTATATACTTCGCTAGTGTCTGACTTACCTAAGCTGAAATTATTTAGTTGATAAGTTGACAAATTATGATATGTCAATTAACCTTTGTTTTGAAGATATATTCTAGAATGATATCTAAAATACAGGAGATGAGCAATGGAAAATCATGATACAAAGGATATAGCAAGGAAGGTACAATCAAAAGAAAACAAGGTATTCTCATCTTTGAATATCAGTAACGCACGTAAATTTTGAGGACAAAATTTTCAGGAGGAGGGTGATTATGAGACCCCAAATTTTATGAAATAAAAGTATTCAAATTTTTTTTTCTATTTTGGTAAATAAAGACAGATTGATTATTGATGCTTATGTGATAAGTCACACCAATTTTGTTTTATTGGTATTATTAATGTAATAAAAGCAAAAAGTTTTTTATATAAAACAAAATACTTTTATAAAGTTATTCTATAAATAGAATATATTATATTCTATTGTGCATAGTAGTTTTTCAGATAGTAAAATTTTTTATAAAAAATGTAATACTTTTATAAAGTTATATCATTTTATTAGACAATAATTAGAATATATTATATTTTATTTATGTATAGTGTTTGTATAGTGCATGCATAGTATTTGCATAGTAAAAAACTTTTATAAAGTTATTCGTTTTATTAGATTATAAATAGAATATATTATATTTTATTTAAAAGATTTTGCTTTAAGTATGGACCGTCAGATTAAAGTAAATTAATCTGGACCGTTCATGAATTAGTTATTATGCATTCCATTTTTCTATAAATAGAAGCTCATTCCTTCATTATTTCTTACGAATTCACTGAAACTCTAGAAAGAGAAACTATAAAGAGAGTTCTTCTTCTATAATCTTGAGATTATTTCTTTAGAGTTTAAGAAAGCTTTGAGCGTAGTGCAAGTTTTCTTCAAGTATATTCTCGCCCTACCAGTCGGAATACTTTTCTTTTTAAGGTAGGGGATATAATTGTCGTACTCGTAAATGATATTATTATTATTTATTATTCTGTTGGAATAACCTGTATACGCGGACTACCCTATACTTGATGAAATTCTTCTGTTATTCCATTTATTTATTATTATGTTGAAATAACTTGTTTATGCGAAGTACCACATACATGGTGAAATTCTTCTAATATTTCGTTCTTTATTATTCTGTCGGAATATCCCGTCTCGTAATGCTTTCGTGGGACTTGGTTCCATTATTTATTATTCGTAGAATATCACATTCGTGCGTTTACGCGGACTGACCGGTTCCATTATTTATTATTCATTTGGGAATAACTCGTTCCATTGCAATCTATCGCACGCATGGTGAATCCTTCTATTATTCCATTCTTTATTATTCTGTTGGAATAACATGTCTATGTGGATTACCACATGCATGGTGAATGATCCTTCGTATTCATATGAATAGTATTTTCATTAAAAATGGGTTTCTGCCACGGGCAGATTCGTAATATTTCTGACCCTCAAAAATTCTAGAAAAATTTGAAATGATAATTTAATGAGTTTTCTAAATTGTGTCCAAAAATAGCGATTTTTGGATGTATAGATTAAGAGTTATGGATTTTATGGGAAAAGACTATTTTAAAAGTAAACTCTTATAACTCCTTATGGTTAACTCCAAAATTGGTGAAATTTTTATTGGGAGTACATGTATATAACAGGAGTATACCCTGTAAATTTTGGAATTTTTGGACAAAAGTACAATTTATGATAAATGTCTAAATATTCGGCAGTTTTATCCATATGAAAAATAGTAAATGAATTTTAAAAATTTTGAGAAAAATATATGTTCAAGATGGGACTATATTCTGCTAAATCCCAGAAAAGAAATATTTTAGGGACTGATTTGGTATTTTTCATAAAAATGAACTAGTTATGAGTAAATGAATTAAATATGTTATGTGAAGTAATAAAATTGGAAAATAGGATTTTATGGCTTGAGAATCCTATATAGGGTATATGCAGATTTTGATGAGGGATTTGATCATTGATTATGAAATCTTATGAGTATGGCATTTTTGAGTGATTAAATGCATTATTTGATAAATTGTAAACAATTAAAATAAATTGTTTATAAGTTTAAGAAATGATTAAAATATTGTTATAATATTAATGATATTAGATTATGAGATTATTAAGTGATTGATAACATTTGGTTATTATTGAACGATGGATAAATTGTATTATAAATGTTTAATATTTATCCTTTATCTCACTTGATTGATTCTTATATCATTGTCATCATCCTCATGCTTATATTGTATTAAAAAAAGTCATCCGTGGTCCAGTGAGTGCATAGATGGACTTGGTATAATTACGACTGAGGATTATTAGAGTATAATCATGACCGTAATGTTACAAATGATGTGGAAAAAGTCCTCATCGCCCGTAGAAGTGCATTGATGGACAGTTTTTGGTATGATTATGCCTATGGATTCTCTTCGGCCAAGGGTGCAAAGATGAATTGTTTTATGGCATGATCAGGACCGTTGATGAAAACACGATTATCTTTGGCCCGTAGTGCATGGATAATTCGTGGTCGTGATACTAAAGAATATCCTTAGCTTGTAGTGCAGTGATGATTCGATGATGTGGATTATTTATTGAGCTGAGTCTCAACAATGAAATATAAATTCATGGATGTGATAATAATGAATATCTTTGGTCGTAGTGCAAAGATGATTTAATGATTACGAGCATGAATTGTGATTTGGTATAACCATGATTTTTGATGTTTCGTGAAGATATGTGATGAAAATTATCTTCATTCCGGTGCTAAAAGGAATTGTAATCACAACTATGATTATGAAAGTTATTCATATGATTGTGGATGGGAATTTTGGATTGATGTTCTGGATAACACATTATTGGTGGACTTTTAACATGGAGAAGATAATAGACCTTATGGTCTATTTGACTCTTCTAATGGATCGCTTCGTTCCACCGCAACTATGGTTGTAAAGTTTTATCATCTATCATATGTTCTAAATCTCGATTTATTATCGATGAAAGCTATTGATAATTTAATTATCTTTAGTCATGATATTCTTTATCGGGCTAGTTGTGTTCACCCTTTCTTCGCTTTCACAATTCTTTTTCGTGTAATAAGAGTGTTCTTCGTAAGAGTGTCATTGGGTTTAGAAATTTGGGATAATGGGGAATAGAATGATGGTCTCTAATGTGGAGGTTCTCCTTAAACAAGATAGAAAAGTGTGTCAGATTCTATACAACATTTAGTAGTTATATTTGGTGAATCAAATAGGGTGAGGTGAACCCAACTTTGGAAGGGTGTTTTGCCAATATCATACAAGATGTCTAATGACATACAACCTCGTGTTATCATAAGACTGGGTTGTACGCATCCACTTGCTGAGTATATTTATGGGCACTACCTATATGATCTTGGAGTTGATTTAAAATATAATATTCACTTGGAGACAGTGGAGATAGTTATATGTCAAGAGAAGACTCACCATTGGAAAGAAGATGATAGTAATCTTCTCGTTTTTCTTTGGGGTCTATTGGGCCAACCAAGGATAATTCTGTGGCCATATGATATCTATTATAACCTAGACGCATGGCCTCCCATGTACGAAGGTTTCTTTGAGCACTTCCCAAAGATTTTAGTTTCTAAAACAGTCTTTGACTATACTTTTATGTAAAGTACCATTGTAAGGTTGTGGTCAAAGCACCATGAGAGTTATATACATTTGTATTAAAACTCATAGTTAACTGTGGTCGTATTCTATACGATAGCTCAACAGTTGTATAAATGAAGTTGTATTTAAATTTTGTACCATGTATCTGGAGACTCAGATTGGGTGATGTATACCTAATTTTGGGGGCATCACAGATACTGTATAATACCGTGTGCTACTATACAACCACGTGTATTACTGTACTTTTATCACCGATTATTTTATGACAACTTTCTTATTTTGAAAATTTTTCACATATCACCCTTAACTTTAACCTTTTATCAATTTAACCATTTACTAAATAGAATAATAATTATAAAAAAATTGAATACTTTCATTTCATAAAATTCGAAATCTTACAAACTACTAGCAAGGGTAAAGGCAAGATGAACAAGTGATGAAGACTTGTTTAATTTTATTTGATAAAGTTATGTAATAAGACTTATTTAGTTATGTGATGTTTTTCGCAAATGATTGTAATAAATGTTAGATGGCTTGGGATTTGTTTTAAGATGATGTAACCTTTTAAGTTTATTTATTGCTATTATCTTTTATTGTGGGTAGTTAGATGTGACTGTTTTGGACAATGAACACCAAATTATGTGGGAATAAAGAACCCGAATTTGGGGGTGTCACAGTTATGGTGGTGTTGGGGGTTGATTTAGGGATGAAATGGGGTGGAGGATGATTGGCCGACTTCAGTAATTGATGTCGGTTTAATGAGAGACACTACGAATAAGAAAGGAAGGGTGAGGATAAATGTTTAATATGCTTTATATGAAAGTAAGAGGTTTAGGACATACATTTGTGGTTATATAGCTAGGTTTGATTGGAGAGTATGTTCATGTTCTATTCTTCCGTTGGCATATTAGATATGAAGGCTTTGAATTCCTTGACCCATTCCTCTAAGAACTTGGGAAGCACCAAGTTAACCTTTTAGGGTTTGGACCAGTCCGGGATAAGGTGAGTATTAGGACCTCTAATATAGATCTAATGGGATTACCATCCCTTATTGCTGGAGGGGGTTGTCATCTAGATTTTGGTCCTTGAATGTGTGTTCAGTTGACGAAACCCTGATTCCTTAGATTTTCCCAAAGAGAACATGGCGATGAAGAAATCCATACGAGGTGGGATGCCACACTCGAGACAAAATACAATGAAGCAAATTAGATGAATGTATGAGATCAACACCAATTGGACGAACCTAATACCAATGAAACTAATGAAAATGGATATGAATTCGTGAAGGGAGAATCGAACCCCATATGTTAGGGCATAAAGGAGTATGGAGGTCCAGCCGCCATGTTAGCAGTACATTATGACTTGGCATTTTTGGTGCACTAAGTTCATATGTTTCGGGGATGAGATATTATTGGCGTATATCTTGGAAGGCTTGTTTGGTAATAGAGGAGGGGGTGTTGATATGGGAGTTGTAAAACCCCAACTTTTTGAATAAAGATGAATTTTCTATAAATATTATTTTTGAATTTTATGGAGTAAAATTGATATAATGTTATAGTTGTGGGTAATATTTATAAATTTTGCATAGTATGCAAGTTGTTATATTATATTCGATTGGTCGGGGAATATTCGTTTTAGCAGGGAATATTCGTACAACGGCGCAATCATTGGTGGACCCCACAACAGAATTATTGTCGGATTGAGAAAACGACAAAAATATTTTATGAAAATAACGGCGGAAGTTTTCACTGCTATTATCTTGTTGAACTACTACTGTAGTAAAAGTACGATGAATACGTGTGGTTGCATAGTAGCACACGGTATTAATTATTAATGCTTACGTGACAAGTCATCTCAGTTTTGTTTTATTACTTATATATATATATATATTAGAGTTATATATATAAGATATGTATTTTATATATATATATATATATGTATAAAGTTGTCAAGTTGACAAAGTGGGTGGAGGAAAATTTGTGTTCACGTGGGAGGAGAGAGCGATTATTATTATTATATATATATTTAGGTTTACAACATGTGTTGATTATATATATAGATATGTTTTATAATCTTTCTCCTTTATTTTGATTGGTTGGGGCCTTGACATTTGGTAGCTTTGTTTGGCGGATTGTGGGATGATTTTCAAACCTAGACATTCATTGGACAACTCTTTGAAAAATGAATACTGATATGTTGCTGTGATGTTCCGTCTGTGATTTTAAAAAATATATATATAAAATGTTGCGTCTGTTTCTTAACAGTACACCTTCAATTCTCGTATAAATAGAAGCTCATTCCTTCATTATTTTCTTACGAATTCACTGAGAGAGAAAATTATAGAGAGAAAGAAGAAGAGTTTTCTGTTACTTCACTAGTCTGATATCAAGTTTATTTTACGGTAAGGGGTGTTATTCTTTCTTATTCATGAAGAGAACTGTTGTTATTCCATTTCTTATTATTTCATTGGAATAACTTTTACGCTGTGATCTACCCTATACTTGGTGACATTCTTCTATTATTCATCTTTATTATTCATTGGAATATCACATCATGCGCTTTTACGCCGGACGATTCCGTCTTTTTATTATTATTCGTTGGAATATCCCGTACATGCGCTTTTTACGGGGACTGGTTCCATCTTTTTATTATTATTTGCTGAATATCCCGTCTCGTGCGCTTTTACGCCGGACTTGATTTCGCCCTTATTAGTATTACGTTGGAATAACTTGCCTCATGCTAAGTACCGCATACATGGTGATTTTGTTGTTATTTCATTCTTTATTATTCGTTGGAACTTCCCGCCGATTGCAAATTTTGCCCGACCTAGTTCCGATTATTATTATTATTCTATTGGAATAACTGTCTATGCAATAATCGCATGCATGGTGATTTCTTTTGTTATTCCATTCTTTATTATACTCGGTTGGTTAAAGTTTTGACTTCTATACTCCATGAAATTAGTAGAATATCCTTGATATTTTGTGCTTCATCTAAGATCTTTTCATGGAAATATTCTTCCGATCATTCTTGAATTTTACTCTACAAAACAATATCATGTTGACAATTTGGACGTTAATAATTCTGGATAAAATAATTCTTGAACTTGTTTTATTGAATTCTTATATCATTGTCATCATCCTCATGTTTATATTTTGTTGAAAGTCATCTCGTGGGACTCGTAGTGCATAGATGGACTTGGTATGATTATGACCGAGGGATTATTGATTGTAATCATGATTAAGTAATGTTACAAATGATGTGGTAAAAGTTCGCATTGGCCCGTAGTGCATTGATGGACGGTTGTTGGCATGATCATAACCATTAATGAATACATAAATATTCTTGGCCCGTAGTGCATGGATAGTTGTGGCCGTGATACTAAAGAATATCCTTGGCCGTAGTAAAGGCAAGGGTGATTCAATGATGTGGAATATTTATTAAAAGTCGAGTCTCAAATGATAATGTTGATGAAAAACCTTTTAAATCATAAAAGATAGTAGATTTTATTTTCTACTTGACTCTTTTAATGGATTGCTTGTTCACTATGATTAAACTTGATGTCTATTATATTTTATCGGTTTAACATTGTTAGAGACTAATGATAATTTATTCGCATTATCTTAGTCATAATATTTCTTATCGGGCTAGTTGAGCTCACCCTTTCTTTCTTTGTTCTCTTCGTGAAATGAGAACATAAAGAGGGACTAGTCTGGGAAGGCGGAGTGACGGTCCATAGGATAGCATTAGTAGTCCTCACTATTCTGTGAAATAGTGTGTTAATAATTGTAATGAGGACTCCTTTTGAGTTTGTATAATCTCTAGTAGATAATAATTGTATTCAAACTCACAGTTATGTTTTGTCGTATTGTACACGACAATTGTATTAGTAAGTTGTATTTGAATTTTGTACCATGTATCTGACGACCCAAGATGGGTGATGTATACCTAATTTTGGGGGCGTCACAGTTGGTATCAAAGCTTAGGGATATGATCTCTGGCTAAGATGTGAGACTAGAACTAGGAGGGGAGAGACGGGGAATTCCTTCGCTAGTATGACCTACGTAAGTTTATTTGGTATTTAATTGGTCGGACAAAGTATATGGATAATATGTTATATGTTAATGAACCTTTGTTTTGTGGCAAGATTCAAAATGACATCCGAGAATGTTGAAAATAGCAATGGAGCACAAGAGACCGTTGAGTCTCCACATATCAATAATCAGGAGAATGTGCATCAGGAAGGCGACAATCCTCATGCAAAGAACAACACTGACCAAATGATGAATGATGGATTGTTCAGAGGCTTTATGAAATTCATGCAACAGCAGGCGACAGCGGCTCCTATCCAAAATGTAGGTGGAAACACTGGAAACTCTCGGACGGTCACCGTTAAACAGTTTAAGGAGCTGGGACCACCGAAGTTTAAGGGAGAGCCAAAACAACTTATGGCAGAAGCATGGATAAAGCAGATCACCAAGATAATTGATGTCTTGGGATGCTCCGAGGAGCAAAAGGTTCCCTTTGCCGCCTTTATGTTGGGCGAAGAGGCAGATTACTGGTGGGAATCGATAAAACGTACTCAACCTGCCGTGCTAAAGATGTCTTGGGAGAAGTTCCAAAACTGTTCAACGACAAATACTTTCCCGAAAGTATTCGTCATATGAAGGAGGTGGAGTTTATCAAATTGGAGCAAAACAATATGACCGTGTCGCAATACGAGGCAAAATTTGCAGAGTTATCCCGGTTTGCGTCCTACTTGTTGGATAATGAAGAGAGAATGGCGCGAATGTTTTTAAGAGGTTTGAAGCCGGAGATACGTCAACATCTTATTTCTCATAAACTATGTTTGTATTCAGATGTTGTAAATAGGGCTCAGTTGGTGGAGCGCGATAACGAGTCAACGCAACCAAAAGAGAACAGCTGGCAAAATGATAATACCAGTGAGAGCAGTCATCGAAGCGGTGACAACAAGCGTGGAGGGAATCAATAGGCCAGAAATGGTAACCACTTCGGTGGTAATCGGGGCCAAAATAATAAGAATGGACATTTCAAGAAGAGGAGATTCAACAATGATGGAAAGACGTCAAAGACCAAGACCGTTGTTAAGGAAGGAGAAAGACCACTATCATATGCTTCAAATATGGAGGGAGGACACATCATCCAAATTGCGCGATGTCAGTCAAAGCATGTTATAATTATGGAAGAGAAGGTCACTTAGCGATTTTATCGCTCATCGAAGACAAATTCAAACTAGGATGGAGGCACCAAAGGCCATCCCGAGAAAAGTCAAAGCCAGTAGTGCAAGGAGAGCATTTGTTGTGACCTCCCAGAAAGCAAGGAACCCGAATGAGGTCATCACGGGTAAGCTTATCATAAACTCTAATAAGTCTATACTTTATTTGATACCGGATCTACCCATTCTTTTATTTCTCCTACTTGCGCCAACGATTAAATTTGACTCAGGAGAAATTAGACTTTGACTTATCTCGTGGAAACTCCATTGGGAGAAACCTTCATTACATCCACGGTTTATAAGTCTTGTTTGGTTCAAGTTGGTACCCACACATTACCTGTCGATCTTATTGCATTAAAAATACTTACATTTGATGTAATTCTAGGGATTGATTGGTTAAATACTCATCATATAAAAATTGATTATTTTCGTAAGGTTGTTAGCTTTCATATTCCTAATCCACTTATTATGCGAATTTAAGAAACCAAACCATTAAAATCAATAACTGTCATCTCAAACCATAAAGTTATTCGTTTATTGAAAAACGGATGTCAAGCTTTCTTAGCTCATGTCACGATCTAAACAAAAATACGCCGCTTTTGAATAATATTTCTATTGTTAATGAATTTCGACGTATTCTCGAAGAACTTCCCGGCCTACCCCCGAGAGCGTGAAATTGAATTTTGTATCGACCTTGAACCCAAAGACAAAACCCATTTCCAAAGCCCCATATCGAATGGCTCTATTGAACTTCGTGAGTTAAAGACCCAACCGCAGAATTGTTAGACATTGGCTTTATTCGCCCTAGTACTTCTCCTTGGGGTGCTCCCTGTTTCTATTTGTGAAGAAGAAAGATGGGAATATGCGACTTTGTATTGATTATCGGGAGTTGAATCATGTCACCATCAAAAATAGGTACCCATTGCAACGTATTGATGACCTGTTTGACCAGTTGCAAGGAGCCAAATTCTTTTCAAAGATTGATCTTTGTTTCGGATATCACTAATTGAAGATTAGAACCGATTACAATCCAAAGACGGCTTTCAGAACTCTATACGGGCATTATGAATTCCTAGTCATGTCCTTTGGATTGACTAATGCTCCTGCTGCCTTCATGAATATGATGAACCGAGTATTCAAGGAATATTTGGATCACTTTGTGGTCGTCTTTATTGACGACATCCTTATTTATTCCAAAAGTCGTGAAGATAATGAGCAACACTTGAGGCTGACACTCCAAAAGCTCCGTGAATATAAGCTTTATGCCAAGTTGAAGAAATGCGAGTTCTGGCGTGAGGAAGTAGCATTTCTTGGGCACGTACTATCAAGTCATGGAATATCTGTTGGCCCAGCAAAGATTGAAGCTATACAAAGCTGGGAGCAACCTAAATCAGTGACCAAAGTACGTATCTTTCTCGGCTTAGCTGGTTATTATCGGAGATTCGTAGAAGGGTTTTCTCGAATCACTACTCCACTAACTCAGCTGACTCAGAAAGATACAAAGTTCGGTTGGAGCGAGGAATGTGAGAAGAGTTTTCAAGAACTCAAGAGAAGACTCATTTCAGCACCTGTTCTAGCAATACAATCTGGTTCGGAGGGATTTGTCATCTACAGTGATGCTTCTGGCAAAGGGTTAGGATGTTTTCTCATGTAACATGGGAAAGTCATAGCCTATGCCTCACGACAACTCAAAGAATATGAGAGGAATTATCCTACTCATGACCTAGAGTTAGCAGCTGTGGTCTTCGCACTTAAAATTTGGAGGCATTACTTGTATGGGGAGAAGGTGGAGATCTTTACGGATCATAAAAGCCTCAAATATTTCTTCACTCAAAAGGAACTCAACATGCGACAACGACGTTGGCTTGAACTGTTGAAAGATTATGATCATACCATCCTGGAAAAGCGAACGTGGTAGCTGACGCATTGAGTAGAAGATCTTATGCAAGTACGAGTACGATATTGTCAACACAAAGGCCCATTTTGTGTGAATTTCAAAGGATGGAGATAGAGTTAAAGAATCCAGGGACCCATGTGATGAAGGCGAATATACGAGTAGAACCGACTTTAATTGATAAAGTTAAAGCTGCTCAAGCTACAGACCTAGAGCTGATGCGTATGAGGAAGAAAGTGTAAGAAGGTGCGATGCCGGAAGCAAGAATCGATGAAGAAAGAATACTTGAGTCAACTCCAGACTTTGTGTTCCTAACGACCCTGATTTAAAGTATAAAATCATGATGGAGGCGCACAACACACCGTTTGCAATCCATCATGGGAGTACCAAAATGTATCATGATCTTCGACATACATTTTGGTGGGGCAATATGAAAAGAGAGATGGCGCTGTTTATCTCAAGGTGTCTAGCGTGTCAACGAGTCAAGGCGGAGCATCAAGTACCAAAAGGTCCATTGCAACCACTTGAAATTCTAGAATGGAAGTGGGAGCACATTACCATGGATTTTGTTACTGGTCTTCCCAAGGTTTCTCAAGGCATAGATGCGATTTGGGTCATTGTTGATAGATTGACCAAGTCTGCTCACTTCTTACCAATACGAGAAACTTATACACTTGAACGTCTTGCTCGTATGTACATAAACGAGATTGTAAGGCGCATGGTATGCCAAGTATCCATAGTTTTCGATCGAGACCCAAGATTCACTTCACGATTTTGGGTTAGTTTGCGAGAAAGCTATGGGCACAGATTACGATTTAGCTTTAAGATATCATCCTCCAGACGGACGGACAATGGAGAGGACTATTCAAACTCTTGAAGATCTATTAAGACTCGTGTTCTTGATTTCAAAGGAAGTTGGGACAAATTCTTACCATTGGTGGAGTTTCCTACAACAACAACAGTTATCAAGCAAGTATTGGCATGGCTCCATTCAAGCGTTATATGGAAGAAAATGTCGTTCTCAAAGATGTTGGGATGAGGTGGGTGAAGCAACGTTGTTGGGGACCGGAGTTGGTACGTATGACTACGGAAAAAGATTCAAACAATCAAACAACGTATAAAAAACCTCACAAGATCGACAAAAGAGTTATGCTGATCTTCATCGAAAGGACGTGGAATACGATATAGGAGATCATGTGTTGTTACGTGTTGCTCCATGGAAAGGAGTTACGAGATTTGGAAAGAGAGGAAAGCTCAATCCTCGATTCATCGACCCATTTTTAATCCTTGATCGAGTAGGAACTGTGGCATATAGACTCGCTTTACCGCCAAGTATGTCTCATGTTCATAACGTTTTTCACATATCCATGTTACGTAAATATGTGGAAGACCCGAACCACATTATTGAGTTAGAACCAGATGAAATAACGGAAGATTTGACATATGAAGAAGTTCATATTCAAATCTTGGATAAGAAGGAACATATTCTACGCTCCAAGGTTATACCTCAAGTCAAAGTTTTGTGGAGAAACCACGATGTTGAGGAAATGACTTGGGAGTTAGAATCTGAAATGAAATCAAGGTATCCTTACCTCTTCGATATACCAGGTACGTACCCTAATTTCGAGGGCGAAATTTCATAAGAAGGGGAGATTGTAAAACCCCAACGTTTTGAATAAAGATGAATTTTCTATAAATATTATTTTTGAATTTTATGGAGTGAAATTGATATAATGTTATAGTTGTGGGTAATATTTATAAATTTTGCATAGTATGCAAGTTGTTATATTATATTCGATTTGTCGGGAATATTCATTTTAAACATTAATAACAATCGTCAGTGAACCCACAATGTAATTATTATCTGATTGAGAAAAACGATAAAAAATATTTTATAAAAATAACGGAAGAAGTTTTTTATTATAATTTGTTGAACTACTCGGTAGTAAAAGTACAGTAATACGTGTGGTTGCATAGTAGCACACGGTATTGATTATTAATACTTACGTGAGAAGTCATCTCAGTTTTTTATTACTTATATATATATTAGAGTTATATATATAAGATAGGTATTTATATATATATATATATATATATATATATAAAGTTGTCAAGTTGACAAAGTGGGTGGAGGAAAATTTGTGTTCACGTGGGAGGAGAGAGCGATTATTATTATTATATATATATATTTAGGTTTACAACATGTGTTGATTATATATAAAGATATGTTTTATAATCTTTTTCCTTTATTTTGATTGGTTGGGGCAATAACATTTGGTAGCTTTGTTTGGCAGATTGTGGGATGATTTTTAAACCTAGACATTCATTGGACAACTCTTTGAAAAATGAATACTGATATGTTGCTGTGATGTTCCGTCTGTGATTTTAAAAAAAATATATATATATAAAATGTTGCGTCCGTTTCTTAACAGTACACCTTCAATTCTCCTATAAATAGAAGCTCATTCCTTCATTATTTTCTTACGAATTCACTGAGAGCGAAAATTATAAAGAGAAAGAAGAAGAGTTTTCTGTTACTTCACTAGTCTGATATCAAGTTTATTTTACGGTAAGGGGTGTTATTCTTTCTTATTCATGAAGAGAACTATTGTTATTCCATTTCTTATTATTCTGTTAGAATAACCTGTATACGCGGTCTACCCTATACTTGGTGACATTCTTCTATTATTTCGTCTTTATTATTACCGCTGGAATATCCCTGCTCATGCGTTTTCTGTGGGACTGATTCCGCTCTTTATTATTATCCCGTTGGAATATCCTCGTCATGCATTTTACGCCTTGGGACTGGTTCCATCTTTATTATTATTCATTTGGAATATCCGTCATGCATGGCTTTTACTGTGGGACCGATTAAAATCTTATTAGTATTCATTTGAATAACTCGATCTATGCAAGTACCGCATACATGGTGATTTCTTTTGTTATTCCATTCTTTATTATTCGTTGAACTTCCCGTCGCTGCAAATTTTGCCCCGACTGGTTCCGTTATTATTATTACATTGGAATAACTCCATGCATCGAGTACCGCATGCGTGGTGATTTCTTTTGTTATTCCATTCTTTATTATACTCAAATTGGTTAAAGTTTTGACTTCTATACTCCATGAAATTAGTAGAATATCCTTGATATTTGCGCTTCATCCAAAGATCTTTCATGGAAATATTCTTCCGATCATTCTTGAATTTTACTCTACAAAAGCAAAGATCATGTTGACAATTTGGACATTAATAATTCTGGATAAAATAATTCTTGAACTTGTTTTATTGAATTCTTATATCATTGTCATCATCCTCATGTTTATATTTTGTTGAAAGTCATCTGTGGTCTGTAGTGCATAGATGGACTTGGTATGATTATGACCAGGGATTATTCGGTGTAATCATGACCATAAAGTTACAAATGATGTGGTAAAAGTTCTCATTGGCCCGTAGTGCATTGATGGACAGTTGTTGGCATGATCATGACCATTACTGAATACACAAATATTCTTGGTCCGTAGTGCATAGATAATTGTGGTCGTGATACTAAAGAATATCCTTGGCCGTAGTAGGGGGTGATTCAATGATGTGGAATATTTATTAAGTCGAGTCTCGTGATAACTTGATGATGAAAAACCTTTTAAATCATAAAAGATAGTAGATTTTATTTTCTACTTGACTCTTTTAATGGATTGCTTGTTCACATGCAGTTAAACTTGATGTCTATTATATTTTTTCATTTTAACATTGTTGGAGACTAATGATAATTTATTTCGCATTATCTTAGTCATAATATTTCTTCTTGGGCTAGTTGAGCTCACCTTTCTTTCACCGTTCTCTTCAGAAATGAGAACATAGCAAGGACTAGTCTGGGAGCGGAGTGACTACCCGGAGGATAGCATTAGTAGTCCTCACTATTATTCGTGAAATAGTGTGTTAATAATTATAATGAGGACTCCTTTTGAGTTTGTATAATCTCTAGTAGATAATAATTGTATTCAAACTCACAGTTATGTTTTGTCGTATTGTACACGACAGTTGTATTAGTAAGTTGTATTTGAATTTTGTACCATGTATCTGACGACCCAAGATGGGTGATGTATACCTAATTTTGGGGGCGTCACAGGAGTAAGCCTTCTCGGAGGAGTATTCCTCCTGCATCTTCAGGATGACGATTTCGGCTTCGGTTCTGAGTGGGGATGGAGATCTCGGAGGAAGAGGTTGTAGATTGGGGAATGGTAGTGACTTTGGTGGTGGTTTGAGCTTCCGAGTGTTGAGGAATAAGAACAGGGGGAGTTAGACAATGAGCTGTGCAAAAGAACGATATTTTCAGTGGATCAAAATATGTGGTTGGGTTAGTGGCAATGGTTTCGTTGGGGTTAGTTGGGGTTTCAATGGGGTCACTGTCAGCCATTGTTGCTCGGAGACTAGAAAGTACGGAAAAAGTTTAGCCGAAAAAGGTAGTTGCAAAGGAGTACGCCGGAGGAAGCAATTACAGAGAGAAAAGAGGAAACTCTTTCAAAAAAATGGCGGTTTATTTTGGGGTAAGCGGTTTATGATAGGACCTACCCTTTGACTTCACACATTTCCTTAAATTCGGCACATTCATGATGGAGGTAGGGTCCAATTGGGCACGTATGGTTAGGAACTGGTTGTGTGGTTCCAAGCCTAAGGATTTGGAATTTATTAGTTTTTGTGTACTCTCTTGTTATGAGTCAGTTATAACAAGAGAGTTGAGGCAATGTTGGAGCATGATTTTTGGGTCTCGGAAGATTCGGTAGGACCTATCCTACGTGGAGAATTTTTTTCCCACGTGGTGGTTTACTCTAATCAGGAGACTTGGTTGTTAAGGAATCTTTATTCCTAATTTTATTCAGCTTCTAATTCTTAATGAAAGAGTTATGATTATATTTTACTTCATTTCTTTAAGAAGATTGACTTTTGTCCTATAATGGTAATTATCATGATAAGGAGTCCTATTCTGACTCGGGGACATAGCGTTAAGGAGGTGTGATCACTATAAATACAAGATTATACTCTAATTCTCATGTAATGATACTTTTAAGTACTAAAATATTAAACTTTTATTGTTAACTTATTCTTCAGCATGTACTTATTCTTCCATCGAAGCTATCCCCCGATGACTTAGGCAATCAATTTCCTCAATGTAATTTTGTTTTTGTGTAAGATTCAACGCGTTGTTTGATGATTCAACGCGTGAACTGATTTTGATATTAACAAGCAGAGTAGGCATAAAGTCATTATCCTTGGAAGCAAGGATAATATGTCGGTTTAGTTCAGCACACACCTGTTGCCACTAGTACCATTACCAAAATTTTCTATGGATTATTAAGTAGTATCACTTCACCCACTCAGATCTACTCGATATGAAGAACCTAAATTTGTATGTTTAGTTTTTTTAATCTCATTTGAAACTTCTGATTCTTTCATGTCATAAAAACATCCTACAATCTTTGTAATTATCTGACAAAATTAAGAAATTTGTTAAGTTATTTTGAGGATGCCACCTCATTACAGTTTAGTAAATATTGTACTTAGGCACTGCCCCATAAAAAACTCAAACTCTGTCAAAAGTTGGCTCTTACATTGGTATTAAGAGATTCACGAGTAATTACTTGGTCCTAATTTACAAAAGACAAAAAACTAGCAAAATTTTCAAGCAAAATTTGAGATCGAATGGTTATGCTTAATATTGCCAATAAATATAATCATCATCCAAATTATTTCTCTCATAACTTATTATTTCTTGGTCATCTTATCTATACTTGTTTCTTTATACCTTGTTCACTCAAGTCAGCTCTTCCTATATACTTGCACAACTAGTAAAGAGTGACTATCTTAAATAATCTGAAAATTCTACTTATATTTTATTACATAGAGTATAAGTTTGGACAAGAGCTTATCTGTAGATAGGGATATTATTTATAGAAAAATAGGATAATGTAGACTTTTAAAGCATTGACTCCTACTCCACTCCTGTAAACTTTCCAGCCTTTCTCTTTACTTTAATATTTTATAGACATGTCTCTAGTGAGTGATCATGCTGGTTGTACAATTCTAATCAAACCTCAAATTAATTAATTTGATCTAAGAAATATATTATCTTTTTAACCATAAATCAATGATTATTATCTTCGCTGCATGATTTTCTAGAATTGGTAATCTTGTAGCGGAATTGTATGATCAATCTCATATTAATTTATTACATATTTGCGTAGACTAGCTTAATAAATATGTTGGATCACTTTTTTTTTTACCTAAAAAGTTAACCTATTAGGTTGACACTCCACTAATTTTTTTTTTTTAATATGCGGGAGTCGTGAAATATATCAACAAATCTCATTTTCAGACAAATGGTATAAAGAGCTTGGATTTTCTCTAAAACGTCTATAGCTAACTATGTATTAATACTTACTTTAATAAACATTCTACTTGTATATTATTATTTTAAATTAAGCTTACCAAAAATTTTTTTTTGTTATTTTATTTATAATTACACAAATATTAATATTCTAATTTAGTTTTGAATGCTCAAAGATGTACTCAATTATTTATAAAACAAATAATTTGTTAATTCAAACTATATATTATTTTTCTATAATGTTAAGTTTATTAAATTTAAATTCTAAAAAATTCTCAACAATAATTACTCCTATAAAACCAGGCTATATAGTTATTCTAACATATTTTAGTCAATGTAATATATTCTATATCTGTATTATTTTCAAGAATCTAAAACGAACTACGTTTTAGACAACACTACAAGTCAAGTATCCGAGTGTAGATATAAATGCGTATAATTTTATAATTTCAATTATTTCATTCTGTTCTGATATGTGTTTCTGGATTCTGTGCACATTTTATTATTATTAATATTAATATTAATATTAATATTATTATTATTATTATTATTATTATTATGTTTTTTCATTTTCTTGGTTTGGGGCGTTGCTTGCTTAGTTGCAACAAACATGATCTGGAGTTGCTCAGAAGCTACTGAATTATCTCTCTAGATGAATGAATAAATATAGAAAATTGTTAAATTCATAACACTTTTTGTTATTTCCACAACAAAAGTGTCGCTGTAGATGTATAGCGACGTAAAAACCGTCTCTATAGAATCTATAGCGACACTTTTGTTGTGAAAATAATATTTTTTGTTGTGGATTTAACAATTCCCTAAATATAATACTAATAGCATGTGGTATAAAATATTGGAAGGTCGGTTGAGATTTCAGGGGGCATTCATACAACCATACTTGCACTCTTTGTTCGTTTAAAAAGAAAAAAGGAAAAAAATTAAAATTTAAAATTTATGAGAAAAAAGAAAAAAATTAAAATAAAGAGTAATTTTTTTTTTGTGTGTGTGAGTTTGATAAAATATTTAATTTAAAATAGTACATATTACTATTTAACTTTATGAACTTACTTTTGATAAATAGAGATCAGCACATTTTTGGTACTTTGAAATATTATATGTGTCTTTGCTTAATTTCATCCCAAATATTTTCAATTTTAAGAAGAAATTTTTGGAAGGAAGCTGACTTCCTTTTCTTTATTTTTTATTTATTTATTTTAATTTCCTCTTCAAATTCTTAAAGAAATATTTAGTCATAATTTTTATCAAAATTTTAATTTTCTCTTTTCTTTCAAGTCCTAAAAAAATTAAAAAATAAGAGATTTTTAATTTATTAATCAAATTTCTCTCCTTTCCTTTCTCTCCTTTTTAAAACATACTGCATTTCCAAATGTGATAGCCTAGACTTATAAATGTTCCCTAAGTTCTCCCTATTTCCCCTTCTGGCCACTTTTTCAGACTCTCCCTAGGCCTTAAAGATAAAATATATCTTTAAAATTGAATCGTAATAGAACAGTTTTTTCTTTTCAAAAAAACAATCTTTTCCAATCTATTGGAAATTAAAAATATATATTTATTTTTAATTGTGCTAAAAAGACGGAGAGGTGGGTGAAGAGAAGGGTAAGGAGAGGAAGGCATGATTAGAAGCGAGAAAGATACCTTGCTTGTCCCAAACCTACTTTCTACTGCCTTTCCCCATAGGCCATAGGCCATAGCCCATAGCCCATACGTGCCTTACACAACTAATGCACTTCGATAATAATTCTACCTTCATTGTCAATTACTTTTCTACCCTTGTTGACCCTCTCACTCTCATTGACTTACCCCTCTTTTCCATACAAATTAATTGGCAAAAAAAAAAACACATTTCTTGCTTGTGTGTTTAATTGTAAAGAATTTAGTAGCTGAACTTTAAATATATGTAATTGAACATTTGTCTTTTAAAAATAAAAATTGTGCCATTCATCAATTTCTTGGACGGACGTCAAATAATTACACACGTGGCATTGAAAAAAAAAATCAAAAAAAATATTATTTTCATATGTGGCAATACAAAAAAAAAGTGAAAAATAAAATTATTGATTATGTGGCAAAAAATGATTAAAATAATAATAAAATTAAAATAAATAATAATTAATTCATTTTAAAATAATTAATTTTTAAATAAAATAATTAATTTTAAAAATAAAATAAAAAAATTAATTTGAAAAATAAAATAAAATAATTAATTTTTAAAATAAAATAATTAAAATGATTCTGTTTTTGTTTTTAAAAACAGATTTTTAATAAATAGAAATTTTAAAATAAATAATTTAAATAATAACATTAAAATAAATATTTGAAATTAATGATTAATAATTAATCATTAACTTGTAAAATGATTATTTTATTTTTATTTTAAAATTAATTATTAATCATTCAGTTGAAAAAATTATTAACTTGTAAAAAATTATTTTTGCCACATAAAAAATTCTATTTTTGTTTTAAAAAATTCTGTTTTTAAAAAAAAACAGAATTTTTTTTAACTTGTAAAATAAAATTTTGTTTTAAAAAATTTTGTTTTAAAAAAAATTTGTTTTTAAAAACAAAAACAGAATTATTTTAATTATTTTATTTTAAAATTAATTATTTTATTTTACTTTTAAAATTAATTATTTTATTTAAAATTAATTATTTTAAAATGAATTAATTATTTTAATTTTATTATTATTCTAATCATTTTTTGCCACATAATCAATGATTTTTTTTTGTATTGACACATAAGAAAATAATATTTTTTTGATTTTTTTTTCAATGCCACGTGTGTAATTATTTGACGTCCGTCCAAAAAATTTGACGGAATGGCCTTAATTTTTATTTTTAGAAAAGACAGCCATTCAATCAGATATTTTTCAAGCTTCGATACTAATGCTATATAAATGATTTAATTACAAAGCGGATAAATATGCTTTTTGCCCAAATTAATTATCTACCTTCTGTTAAAAAAATTGATAGAGTAGTTTTGTAATTGGCAAAAATATACATAATTCATAAAATTTTAATTTAATAATATATAAATGGGTAAATATATAATTTTATTTATTTTATCAACCCTAAATACATGTCCGGCTTACCAATTGTTATTTAAAAATTATAGATAATATGTGTTATTAAAATTATCTTCATGAATGTCTTTATATTTTACTCTATTAAAAAAGTAAATATTTCGTTTTCATTTAATTTTCCAATATTAAGGATTTATATTGGCACACAATAATTATTGAATTAAAAATTGTATATAATTATTTGCTACTAAGACTCACTTTAGAACATCAATTGAACCACTTAATCAAGTGAACCAACTGATTGACTGAGTTTTTACAAGTACCCCCAATGATTTGAATATCAAAGTTGGCATTATATAAATTATTTTTTTTTTGATAAAGCCTGAAATTTCGTAGAACAATATATACAACAACAATTATAGAACATATATAAACGACACAAACATAACTAACAAACTAACATTCACTAAACAAAATACAAACAGACGACTAAACAACCAAATTAAAACAACCAAACTAAATTAGCTCTCCAACACACAAAATCATTAGATCCAAAATGTAATAACCCGAATTTTTATTAATAATTAAATATTAATTTTATTTTTCCTAAAAGTATAATTAAATTGAAAAATGTAAATTACTTGATGTGGGCTTGTATTTTTGTGGTTCTTAAGTTTTTGTGTTACTTTTTGTTGGTTTGTTAATATTCTAATCTTTTTGTTTTGATGATGACTTAGTATTATAGACTAATTTGTCTATTGTGAAATTTCAGAAAGTTGATGAAAGATCATTGTTGAAAGACTTTGAAGATTTGAGTTTTAAGAAAAATATGTAAGGTCATTGCAAATATTTGATTTTTCGATACAAGGCTCTAGGACATTTTATGTGTATTAAATTGTGATTTTGTGCATGCCTAAAATATGCTAATTGTTTTTAAGTGATCTGATTTTATTAGCATGCATGCATAATAGTTTTGTCCGTATCTTGATATTTGTGTAAAAAACATATCTTGATAAAATGAAAAGGCAGTATGGCGGTAGAGTGTTAATAGATTAGATGAGTACAAGCCTTGGGAATATGAAATTATGATTATCTTTGAAGAGTTGGAATTTGTTACGTTATTATCATGATAACAGTTGGCCGCAGATTTTATGGGAATTAAAAAGTCTAGAAGTACTCTTTCTATCTGACTTAGACTCAATTTGGATTATTATTGAAAGAGTCCAACACATTTTTGAAACTTCCAAAGATAATTGGATTTGTCATTCCTTAGCCATTAACGGATGTATTTGTTGAAACGTTACTTATTTGTTGGCAACAAAAATATGTTCTCAACGGAACTGTGTTGTATAACAACGGTAATATATTTTTTTTGGGCTATAAAAAGGAATTGATATCAGTTGAAAATTTACAACACTTGAATTAATTATTGCACTTATATACTGAAAAAGTTATTTGATATTTTGGTGCAATTGAAATTTGCTGTTGTGCTACTATAATTCTGCTTATATTCAGCATATTTTTGTGGCCTATAAATCGGTAATATCCTTCTGTTATTAATTGATCATTGCATACATTAGTTGAGCCTTGCATTGTTAAATTGCTTATTTTCTTTGATCATTAGACCTCTATAATTGTAATCTTATATTTTTAGACTAAGTGTTGTCTAAAGGTTTTTTAATCTGGGTGGATTAAGGTTTATTTACAAAGCAGGTTCAAGGAAGCTTAGGTGTTTAAGGGGTGCATTGGTGCACAAGGAGCAAGTGTGCTCAAGTGAATTATTGTAATTCAATTTGATTGAATCTGTTTGTAACAAGGGTTATTTAAACAAATAAAAGTGAGTCTCCAATACTAGTTGGTATTGGACGTGGACTAGGCTATTATTATAGAGGGTAATAGTTGAACCACATAAAAAATCTTGGTGTTATTTTATTGCTTGATTTTCTTTAATATTTCTCAAGATAATTAATTTTCTTAATAATTAAAATATAAACATTTTCTTCATCTTGAGATATTGTATTAACATCAAGTATTTTATCTGACTTATAAATTCACCAAGATATTTTCTTAAACAAAAATTCAATTCGGAAGACTGCATTCATTCAACAAGCTGCATTCTTCGATACAGTAGGCTATATTCAAAAGTTAGAATTTAAAGTTTAAAAATTGGTCATAGTTTGCTCCCACACTTATTCAACCCCCCTTCTAAGTTTGTCATATCTGAATTTCATTTGGTATCAGAGCAAGACTCTACTTACTTGGTCTTAAAGGTGACTTGTAGGGAAAGATTTTAATATGGCACAGTTCGAGAACAACAATCAAGAAGGTCAATCAACCAATAGACCTCATTTGCTGTTTGGAACAGAAAATTACAACTTTTGAAAATTCTGAATAAGGATCTATCTTAAAAGAGATCCTTGGGAATGGTGGGTTGTGGAGAACGGACCAGTTATTCCACGAAGAGATGATGGGACACCAAAGATTCTGCTAGAAATGGATTCAACCAAAATCTACATGGTCTCATATGATTCAAAAGCAATGAACACACTTCTCAGCGGCATGGTATAATCCGAGATAGATAAAGTCTCTTCATGCAACACAGCCAAAGAGATGTGGGATACTTTAGTGGTAAGTCATGAAGGCACTTCAAAAGTACGAGAAGTCAAGCTAAGCATGCTCATGCACGATTATGAAATGTTCAAGCTCGAAAAAGATGAAACCATCCAACTAGCTCAAGCAAGATTTCTAGTTCTTATAAACTCCTTGAAATTGCTGGACAAGACTATTCCTCAAAGTGAGATCAACTGTAAGTTGCTTCGGGCTATGCCCAAAAGGTTTGCCTCTAAAATCACTACTCTTCAAGATTCCTCTACTATATCTACTATGGACACACTAACTCTTTTTGGTGAACTTGAGAAATATGAACATCAGTTAAAAAGGTTTGACGATGAGGACGAAACTCCTCGAAGAAAGGTTTTAGCTCTTAATGCAGGAAATGAAGAAGAGCTTGATGATGATTCTGATGAAGAGATAGCCATGATGTCAAGGAGACTCAAAGAACTCATGCAAAGGAAGATTAAACGAAAGAATATCTTCAACTCAAATAAAGGCAAAGGAAAACAAACTGAGGGGACATGTTTTGAATGTGGACGCCTAGGGCACTTCAAGAAAGACTGTTTCAACTAAAGAATAAAGGAAAAACAGGCTTCAAGGATTATAAGAGAAACAAGGCACTGGTCACTTGGAGTGATGAAGAAGAAGATGAAGTTGAAGTTGATGCCAAGGATGAGATAGCTCAAGTATGCTTCATGGGAATAGAAGGTGAATCAAACGAGGTATCTAATTTTGAGTTTATTCTTTGAAACAAGAAAATGATAAATTAAGAGAAAAGAATGCATATTTGAAAGACTTGGTAAATACATTAATGGGTGAAGTAGACTCTTTAATAGATGAAAAGAAAGATATTGAAAAGGAATCTACATGTAAAGAAGAAAAAGTTTTGATTGCTAAAATTAATTATTTAGATAATTACAACAAGATACTTTTCAATAGGGTAAATTTTTTGAATAACGAATTCCAAAAATTAACTAATGAACTGAAAATGAGAGATGTGTGTATTGATGCATTTAGTGATAAATCACTTGTTAAAACTTCTCCTAATGACGAACTTCAAAAAGAAATAACTTCACTAAAATCATCTCTTGCTAAATTCGTTCAAGGTGAAGAAAATTTAAATGTCATATTGGATAAACAAAGACCTAGTTTTGAAAGATAAGGAATTGGTTATAATTCTATGCATAAAAAGGGTAATATGAAAATGCTAAAGTCAAAATCACGTTTTAGATTAAATTATTGTTCACCCTTCACAACGTGTAGAAATTGTGGCATTAAAGGTCATTTGCACATAAACTGCTTTAAGAATTAAAAAGGTATGGGTTAAAAAGGATGATTTACCTGCAACTAACATAAAAGGACCCAAAAAAGATGCGGGTACCAAAAGGATGAATTACTTTTTCTTGACAGGTATGTCTCAAGGCAAGGGTTCCATCTCAAAAATGGATTCTTGATAGTGGATGCTCACCTCTCACATTGGTGGTGACAAAACAAAGTTCGTGGAGCTAAAAATCAAGAAGAAGAAAAATGGTACGATTACATTTGGAGATAATCGAACTGCGAGATAATCGGAAAAGGTAAAATAGGAAATGGTAAGGTAAATATTGATAATGTACACCTTGTTAATGGACTTGAATTTAATCTTATTAGTATCAGTCAATTAATGGATAATGGTCAGCAAGTTAGTTTTGATAAAGAAAAATGCACTATTTCTCATGGTACTAACAATGTTACTCTAGTTGCATAAAGAGAAGGAAATATATATACTATTGATTTTGAGCAACAGGATGAAGAATTATGTCTAGCATATGTACAAGATGAGGCTAATTTGTGGCACAAGAGGATGGGACATGTTCACATGGATTTATTCAAGAAATTATCCTCAAAGAATCTCGTCAAAGGGTTGCCAAAAATAAATTATGAAAAGAAGGGGATTTGTGTTCTTTGTCAACTCGGGAAACAAGTAAGAACATCATTTACGACAAAGAACATGGTGTCAACCTCTTCCCCTTTACAACTACTTCATCTTGATCTATTTGGTCAAGAAAGACATCCTAGTATAAATGGTAAGTTTTATATATTTGTAATAGTAGATGATTTCTCTAGATATACATGGGTATTATTTTTGAGAACTAAAGATGAAGCATTTAAGGAATTTGAGAAATTAATCAGAAACTTGGAAACAAAGTATAGCCTAAAACTTGTAAGGATAAGAAGTGATCATGGTACTGAGTTTCAAAAAGACTTTATAATATTTTGTGATCAAAAGGGAATCAGTCATGAATTTTTAGCTCCTAGAACCCTTCAATAGAATGGAGTTGTAGAAAGAAAGAATAATACATTACAAGAAACAGCTAGAACTTTATTACAAGAAAGCAAACTTCCTAAAAAGTTTTGGGCCGAAGCTGTAAACACATCTTGTTATGTTTTGAATAGAGTACTTATTCGTCCAATTATTTTGAAGACTCCTTATGAATTGTTAAATAATAAGATTCCTAATATAAGTTATTTCAAAGTTTTTGGATCTAAATGCTTTATTCTAAATACTAGTGACAATCTTGGAAAATTTGATGCTAAATCTTACGAAGGAATTTTCATTGGATATTCACATAATAGTAAAGCATATCGTGTATTTAACATTAACAAGTTGAGTGTTGAAGAATCCATTCATATTCAATTTAATGAAACTCACAATGATCTTCCAAAAGAAAGAGATGAGGATGCAGGTACTTTGGAGATCTTAGTAAATCTAGCAAATCGAAAGAATCTATTCAGCAAACCAAATGAACAAATCCAGCAAGATGAATTGGAAAACTCATAAGATATAGAACATGATATTACAGAAGAATTTGAAGCAGATTTCCCTCAACAAGAAGAAGTGATACATGATGTACAAATGCCAAAGACTGTGAGATATCTCAAGAACCATCCACCAAAAAACATCATTGGAGATATAAACAAAGGAATCACTACAAGAAGAGGATTGCAAAATCAGTGTGCTTTTTCAGCATTTTTATCCCAAGTCGAGCCAAAGAATGCTACGGAAGCTATTCTAGATGAAAGCTGGCTAATGGCAATGCAGGAAGAACTTCAACAATTTGAGCAATGCCAAGTCTGGGAACTTATGCCTCCTCCTAAAGATGTTTCTATCATTGGAACAAGGTGGGTATTCAAAAACAAGCTTGATGAGCATGAGACTATCACTCGTAACAAAGCAAAGCTAGTAGCTCAAGGATACAATCAACAAGAAGGGATAGACTATGAAGTAACTTACGCTCCAGTCGCCAGACTAGAGTCCATCCGCATCATGTTAGCATTTGCATGTTACAAGAAGTTTACACTTTATCAAATGGACGTAAAAACTGCATTTCTCAATGGATACATCAATGAAGAGGTGTATGTAAAATAGCCTC
The DNA here is from genome assembly GCA_020205615.1 of Panax quinquefolius. Lineage (NCBI taxonomy): Eukaryota > Viridiplantae > Streptophyta > Magnoliopsida > Apiales > Araliaceae > Panax > Panax quinquefolius. Next base: position 42,057,816 of record CM035160.1, read on the forward strand.
CTGGATTTGAACATGAGAGGTATCCAAATCATGTCTACAAGCTAAAGAAAGCTCTCTATGGGCTAAAACAAGCCCCAAGGGCTTGGTACGATAGGTTGAGTAAATACTTGCTTTCAAATGATTTTATTAGAGGAAAAATTGATTCTACATTATTTATTAAGCATGAAAATAAAGATATTATTATTGTACAAATATATGTAGATGTCATAATATTTGGTGCTACTAATAATTTTCTTTGTGAGTGGTTTTCTAAGTGTATGCAAAGGGAGTTCGATATGAGTCTAATGGGAGAACTTAATTACTTTTTGGGACTCCAAATCAAACAAACAAAGAACGGTATGTACATCCATCAAACCAAATATACAAAAGAGCTTCTCAAAAGGTTTGGTTTTGAAGGATCTAATTCAAAGGCTACACCAATGAGCACTTCAATAAAGCTTACGTCCGACGAAAAAGGTATAGATGTGGAGGTAACTAAATATCGAGGTATGATTGGATGTTTATTATATTTAACCGCATCTAGACCAGATATTATGTATAGTGTTTGTTTATGTGCACGTTTTCAAGCAAAACCTAAAGAATCTCATTTACAAGCTGTGAAAAGAATTTTTAAATATTTAAGTGGTACAATCAATTTGGGATTATTTTATCCAATTTGCAATCATTTTGTACTAATGGGTTATTCAGATGCTGACTATGCAGGGTGTCAAATTGATAGAAAAAGTACTAGTGGTGCTTGCACATTTTTAGGTCATAGTCTTGTTACGTGGCATAGTAAAAAGCAAACTTCAGTTGCTTTATCAACCACTGACGATGAATATCTAGATGCAGGGAGTTGTTGCTCTCAAATTTTATGGTTAAAACAAACTCTATGTGACTTTGATATTTTATGTGATAATGTGCCTATATACTATGATAATTCTAGTGCTATAGATATTTCTAAAAATCCGGTGTTACATTCACGTACAAAGCATACAGAAGTTAGACATCATTTCTTAAGGGATAATGTTTCAAAATGGTTTAATTAAATTAATTTTTATTCCAACAGAAAAATAATTAGCTGATATTTTTACTAAACCTTTAAGTGAAGAAAGGTTCTGCATGTTAAGAAGAGAACTTGGAATTTGTATGGTATAATTGAGATTTACGACATGTAGCTTCTATTTTATACATATATGTATCATTTATTTTCTGCATGATATCTGTTAAAATATCTCTGTTTCACATGTTTTATATGTTTAAACTATAGTCTAGATATACGTTTCTGTTAGTGATCAATGTCTATCGCCGGATATCAATTAATTGGGAAACGTAAAGATTTCTACCTTGAAATACGGAACAATAGCCGAACAGTTTTTTTTTCAAAATTGAAAAGACGCACGTTTTTCGGTGACATACTCTTAATTGATTTCTATTTCTTGTGCCTTTATATCCTCCGCATTCCTCTTAAATCAGACTTCACATCTCCATCACTTATCAAAAACCCTTCGTTTTCAGTTTCACCAATCTGTAAAACCATGAAAACCAGAGCTAGCAAGCGGTCTTCCAGAAAGTCAAACGACGAAGGATCTTCGTTGAAGAACCTCACTGGTAAAAAAATGAAATCCAAGCAAATGCAAAAGAAATCTTCTGTGCATGTGTTGTCTGATGCCACAGTATTATCCGACGACTCGGATTCAAGTTTTTCTTTCTTAAAGGCTATAGAAGCAGAACCATCTCAACGGGGAAAATTGAAACAACCAGTGTGACGCCCCCAAATCCAGGTTCTCTAACCTCAGATTCAGTGCTCACGATCTATCCTAATCATAAGCATTCTATAACTACTACGAAATAATAAACATACATTGTTCATTATAATAAAGTCTTATAAACTGCTCCCAAGGTCTCCATAACCTTAACTTAAAATACACCATTCATAATACAAACAGTTTACTTAAGAAATTCCATCAGATAATAGTTAAATTGACATTCATTCTAAACTACTCCTGGATCTTGCCCTTGCCCTTGTTCTTCGTTCTTTGGATCCTTGGGCTTAATCGAAATAGATGTCATGATATAGCAAGAGTAAACAACTAATTTGCTTCGCAAGTTTATATACAAGGGAGATATATCATGACTTAGAAAGAAATATTGCGTTCAATGTTCAACAATAGTATAAGATTGTGAAGGAACATGAATTAATAATCAACAATTGAATATTCAATAATTGAATAACATGAACTGAGTGGTTTTGAATAACCATGAACATTTGCCAAGGTGCTCAGTGATTTAAACTGGACCTCTTAATAAGTTTTGGTATTCAAGGGGATCAACCTTTCATACCTCGTGATTTATGCATAAACACTTAATAATCCGACATTGATATCATGCCTTAATCAAATATTTTCTTAGTCAAGAGTTCTTATCATATCAATTTAATAAGATCAACTATTTAAAACACATTTGAGTTAACAAATTTAGACATGCTTGATGTAGCTGATACAATTAGCATAGATCTATTTCATAAACAGTTCATAAATAAAGAACTTTAATTTAATTCACAGTTCAATAGCAATAGAACCGGAATTCAATTGCACAAAGTGCAATTTCAATAATCAATATAGACGTGAATAATCATCAATAATTATTCACTAACATGCTTTGAAAATAATAACTCGAGTTTGAGTTAGGAAACTTGCCTCGTCTGTAGATTACGACTACGTAATTAATTTATATCCACTATGCAGTTATATTATCTTCCTTTGAGAGACATATAGTTAATCTTTCAATTAGTCATAGTATAACATTAGATTATGTAATCACATAGATATTATACATTACATTTAGTTCATATAAACATTATCCTGCCAGATAGTGTTACCATTAATTAACGACTACCTTTAATTCACATAATATTATTAACCTAGATAATATTTAATTCACTTTCTAGTATTATTGGTTCACTAATAATACTTTCATTCACTCACTAATATTATTAATCATTTAATAATATTTTATTCATTACTAATGTTATTACATTTAATAACATTTTATTTAATCTCGAATATTATTATTTAATAATATTTTAATCATTTAATAATAATACTTTAATCTAATATTATTAATCTTTTAATAATATTTTAATCTAAGATTAATATCTTAATCTAATATTATTAATTATTTAATAATATTTTAACAAAATTTTAATCTTAATATTTTTTATTTACATAACAATATCATCTCTAATATTATTAATATTATAATAATATTTCAATGACTTATTAAATTATTAAACAATTTATTCTAATTGTTCATCCTTTATTAACCTCTTATTTTAGTATCCATAAAAGGTCATAAATAATATTTATCATTGTAAATTATCAAAATGCCCTAAGATAGTCATGATATTCCATATTATGAGTATTCAAGCACAAAAATCACATTTTTCTCATTAAAGACATCATTTAACTATTTATTTTCATTTATTCATAACTAAATCATTTTTAGGAAAAATAGCAAACTGATTCCAAAATTTCCATCTTCTGGATTTTGACAACATATGAACCAAAAATGATCCCCAAAACTTTCTGGAATTTTAGAAAATGATTTACTATTTTTAAAGTTTCTAAAACACTCGGATCTTGCCCCATTTTTCATAAATTGAGTTTGCTAGAGAAAAATCTACAATTTCAGGGTATGCTCTCTTAACATATATGAAGCTCTTGTACAAATTTTGAGATTTTCCGGTGTATACACGAGTGAGACATTGAAGGTTAATATTTGAGTCCTTTCTGAAATAGTCATTACGCACAATATATAACTTTCGAAGCGTGTCCGTTCGTTTTCCTGCATGTACATAACTTCTCAAGGTACCTCTGTGATTTTTCCCAGATTTTTAAAAGACATTTAACTGACCGAAATAGTCCCAAGAAAAACGGGACCAGTAACTATTTTAGGGTTTGAACCCTTAACAAACAAAGTTGACTGTTTTGGGAAAAAACAGTCCCAAAGGTTTCATAACTTGCTAGATTTATGTTCTACCACTTGAGTTTACTACATAACTCATGTATCTAGCACCCCACTCTGACGGATCACAATTCCAAGTTGTAAAACTTGAGTTACACAAGATTTAGTGGAAGAAAAATAAGAGTTTTCACCCTTGGAGAACATATGCTCATTTTCTTCCTCTAAGTCTTTGATCTAACACTCAAGATACTTAATTCCCTACATGATGATATGTAGAACTAAGGTACATTGATTATTAGACCATAACCCCCACATGTGATGAGGTAAAAACTGAAAATAAAAGAAGAATAAGTAAAGATAAGGATGAGAACTTCACCTAGTTCTGGTTGCTACCTTTCTTGATCTACCAAAGTAAGTAATAAACTTAGGAGGCATGAACAAACTAGCACTCCTCTCTCTTTCTCTCAATAGCTGAACCTCTCTCTCTCTTTTCTTTCTCTTTGGTTTTCTTTTTGGCAAGCTTAGAGGGAATGAAGAGAATAAATGAACTAAAAATGAAATAAAAGGATACTTGCAAAAAGTATAGATACACTTAGTGTATCTAGCTATTACCCCCATATCTATTCTTTTGTCCATTGGGTAAAAGCTTTGCGTTATTACTTCAATTAGTCTAGATATGATTAAGGGTGCTTTTGCTTTATTACTTCAATTAGTCTAGATATGATTAAGGGTGCTTTTGCATTATTACTTCAATTAGTCTAGACATGATTAAGGGTGGCCCTATATGGCTGATCTCTAGCCCATAATATCCTCCATTTAGCTTTTATTTTAAATGCCCAATTTTGAATAATCAAATGTCTACAATACCCTTAATCAAGTGGGCTAAGTATTGGATTGTATTTTATTTCCTTTGGGCTTCTCCTTTAATTGTTTTGGGCTAGGTAATAAACATAGTCTAGCAATTTTAATATATGATACCCAATTTAATTATTTATGGTTTCCATTTCCAATCATATGAAATTTAATTACTTATACATGTGACTTTAGCTCATAACTTAATTAGGTTTAAAATTATTAGTCACTTAAAATAACAAGATTATCCACTTAAGTTAGTATACATATTAAATACCAACCTTTCATTATTACCATAACCCTTAGGTTATTTAATAGTCTTACCTAATGTATAATTAGGTTCTGAAGCTTTCATTTTAATGAAATCTATAAATGTATGTATCCATAACTATAGTATATATGTTAATTGACTCATGCACCACTTCACATGTGTTGTCACATTTATATCCTTATATAACACAAAGTTTTAAAATATCAATAATGTGCATATATATATAGTGACTTAAAATTCACGGTTATTACAACCAGTGTGTGACGAACATCTTTCTTCACAGCCAGAATTTCCTTCAAATCTGGTCAATCCATTTTCGTCCTCCCCTGATTTGCCAGAAAGTTTCTTTAGAGGGTATAATTTTGAAACTCGTTTCAAAAATTCAATTGCTACAAAGCAATTTGTTTATGAAAAATCTTTGGATTTATTTTACTTCAAACACTCTGTTTTGGAAAAACTCTTCACTGATTGCGAAATAACCCCTATGCTGCTTCCTCCTATTATTGCTTATCCTAGGTTAGTTCAACAATTTTACACTAATTTTGAATGCAATGGGGATTGTTTTACAACATATGTTAAGGGTAAGTATTTATTTTTCACTAGTATTAATTTTGGTAGCATTCTTGGTGTTTCTTCTACTGGACCTTGTCCTTTTACTTTTAAAGGTGCCGCTAATATTCCTTTTCCTCCATTGGAATAGCTTCATGTTGTTATGAATGATTATTCTCTTACAACCTTATTTCTTCCAAAAATTGTGAATGTGTGTCCTACTGCCTGTGTGTTACATAAGTTGGTTAGGAATAATTTATTTCCACGACTTGGTGGAGGAACAGATTTTACTTATCAAGATTTAGTTGTTGTGGCTAAGATTCTTAAGGGAAAACCTTTCAAATTTTCTCAAATGATGTTGTCTCATATGCAAAGTTGCATTCGTCAAACCAAGAAGTGTCTTCCTTATAGAAAATTTTTAACAAAACTCTTCCAACATTTCAAAATATCTTTTGATGATGAAATTTCTGTCACAAGTAATGAGCTTATCGATACTGCTAATCTGACAAAATCTTATATTACTTTTCATGCTGGTGAGTTTGTTCGTCTCCTCCTTGATCCTCCTCCTATTTCTCCTACTCATGATTCATCTTCATCCTCTTTGCCAAATTCTCATGGGCCTGACATTATGAATGTTTTAAATGAGATTCTGTAAAATCAAAATTCTGGGAAAGTTGATTTGGTCGAAATAAGACATCGACTTGTGATTCTTGAGAAAGGAAAACTACCGATGGATGCTCCAGAAATTAATAAGCTATATCATCGTGTTGAAGATGAATTCATTGATCTTCAAGCAGGTTTTGAGATTCAAACACTGGCAATGGTTGAAGCACTCTAAAGAAAACTCAATAGGAACACCTGTTAGTTGAGTCAAGAGGTTAAGTTTATTAGTTAATAACTCGGGGAGCTTGCAGATTTCATGGCAACAAGATTCAATGATGTGGGACAACGATTCCATGTTCCAACCATGTATTTCCCAATCCTAGAATGGCCAATGTGTAATTGGATGGCTAAATACAAAGGCGATTTTCTTGACATGACACTTCCTCCTACAACCTTTATACCACGACCTCCTCGGTTTGCAGCTGATTACTCTGTAGAAGAACGTCTTCATCGCATTCGCCATCGTCCTTATTTCACGACCCGTGCTGAACAGAGAGCAAATCTTGAGGACATTGATTGACTTTACCAACCTTTTATTCTTTTTGCCTGATGACAAAGGGGGAGAATTACTTCAGTTCCTGTTTTTGAGAATATTTTAAAAACTATGGTTTTATTTGGTTTTTGATAGGCATGACTGCCTGCATCTTAAGACTGATTATTTTATTTAATATTATGATATGTGTTGAATTACATTATTATTTGGTATGATACTAACATATGCAGGATGGACGAAATTTTTTCTGAAATAAGTTAATATGCATGAATTCAGGGGGAGTTATAATTTTTGGTGTTGTTATCATCAAAAAGGGGGAGAATGTTGGTTTGTTAATATTCTAATCTTTTTATTTTGATGATGACTTAGTATTATAGACTAATTTGTCTATTGTGAAATTTCAGGAAGTTGATGAAAGATCATTGTTGAAAGACTTTGAAGATTTGAGTCTTAAGAAAAATATGTAAGGTCATTGCAAATATTTGATTTTTCGATACAAGGCTCTAGGACATTTTATGTGTATTAAATTGTGATTTTGTGCATGCCTAAAACATGCTACATGTTTTTAAGTGATCTGATTTTATTTGCATGTATGCATAATAGTTTTGTCCGTATCTTGATATTTGTGTAAAAAACATATCTTGAAAAATGAAAAGGCAGTATGGCGGTAGAGTGTTAATAGATTAGATGAGTAGAAAGCCTTGGAAATATGAAATCATGGTTATCTTTGAAGAGTTGGAATTTGTTATGTTATTATCATGATAATAGTTGGCGGCAGATTTTATGGGAATTAAAAAGTCTAGAAGTATTCTTTGTATCTGACTTAGACTCAATTTGGATTATTATTGAAAGAGTCCAACACATTTTTGAAACTTCCAAAGATAATTGGATTTGTCATTCCTTAGCCATTAACGGATGTATTTTTTGAAGCGTTACTTAGTTGTTGGCAACAAAAATATGTTCTCAACGGAATTGTGTTGTATAACAACGGTAATATATTTTTTTTGGGCTATAAAAAGGAATTGATATCAGTTGAAAATTTACAATACTTGAATTAATTATTGCATTTATATACTGAAAAAGTTATTTGATATTTTGGTGCAATTGAAATTTCTTTCTTTGTCTTACTATAATTACGCTTATATTCAAACATATTTTCGTGGGCTATAAATCGGTAATATCCTTCTGTTATTAATTGATCATTGCATACATTAGTTGAGCCTTGCATTGTTAAATTACTTATTTGCTTTGATCATTAGACCTCTATAATTGTAATCTTATATTTTTAGACTAAGTGTTGTCTAAAGGTTTTTTAATCCGGGTGGATTAATGTTTATTTACAAACAGGTTCAAGGAAGCTTAGGTGCTTAAGGGGTGCATTGGTGCACAAGGAGCAAGTGTGCTCAAGTGGATTATTGTAATTCAATTTGATTAAATCTGTTTGTAACAAGGGTTATTTAAAGAAATAAAAGTGAGTCTCCAATACTAGTTGGTATTGGACGTGGACTAGGCTATTATTATAGAGGGTAATAGCTGAACCACGTAAAAAATCTTGGTGTTATTTTATTGCTTGATTTTCTTTAATATTTCTCAAGATAATTAATTTTCTTAATAATTAAAATATAAACATTTGCTTCATCTTGAGATATTGTATTAACATCAAGTATTTTATCTGACTTATAAATTCACCAAGATATTTTCTTAAACAAAATTCAATTGTGAAGCGCATTCATTCAACAAAATTTGCATTCTTCGATACGATGAGGCTATATTCAAAAGTTAGAATTTAAAGTTTAAAAATTGGTCATAGTTTGCTCCCACACTTATTCAACCCCCCTTCTAAGTGTGTCATATCTGAATTTCACTTTTCATGCATTTATTATTTTGTTGGTTGCATATCATGGGGATATTGAATTGGAGAAATTGGAATAAAAGCTGCAGAAAAGGAATTAAAAGAGAAGCTCATAAGCAAATCGACGCAACGAACGCAAATTTGTTTATTCAATTACAGCGCGACAACGTCATACCGAGAGTTGAAGAACCTCTAACCTGGCGTGTAAGCATGAGATGCTAGTCTAATCCTAGCATGGCGTAGCTTGAGTCAATTATAAGGAATTTTATGTTTCATAATTTTTTGAGAAATTTGATTCCAAATTGGATTTTTTTCTCTCCTAAACTTGGGATTGAATTTATAACCTATAAATACATGATGTGAGACATAGAATTGAGGAGTAATCAATAGTCGATTAGAGTAGAATAAAACTAGAAGAAGGTTTATTTTCAGATCTAAAGAAGGATTTAAAGATGAATTGCAAGGATTGAAGGAGGAGCTACAGAGCTTGCGCCGAATACAAATTTTATCTCTAAGTTTTCTTTTCTTTTTGTAATTTTAACTTGATGGATTATCTTATTAATTTAATTTCTTTTTCAATTATGAGATAAATTTTATTTAAGATTACAATGGAACTTGATGTGTAGTTAAAATAAATTTCTTCCTTGTTGATTATTGTTATTTATTTGAGTATTGTTTATTTTATCTTGGGCTTAATTGTTTAATTGTTTAATTGTTTAATCAACAATTACTATGGTAATTTATATGAAATTGAGAGATGTAATAGAGTTAGACCGAGATATAATAGCATATGATTGTGTCTTCTGCTTATGTTGGAATTCATAATTTTTGTATAGGATATAGATTTACCTATATGCCATATGTAATCTTATGGGAACTTGTTATTTAAATCCTTGTTAATTCTAATTCACATAGAGATATAGTGAATTATTTATCAAGGGTGTTCTTTCTAAATTCTATCTTTTATGAATTTAGGAAGATTTGCTTATAAGATCATCGAGATGTGCTTATGAATACTGACGATTTCTTGGTTAACAATTCAACATAATGGACGGAATTTAATAAGAAGTGATATAATTGAAACGAAACCTCAAAGGAAGTTCTAATCTTAAATCAATTATTAGTAGTTAGTGATAGTTAGTTGTTAATTTTAATTAGATTTTATCTTAAAGTTTAAATCAATTATTTAAATTAAATTAATTTGGTTAAGAGTTAGCACTTGGTAATTATTATTAAATAATTCTTTGTGGGAATGATAATCTTCTTGCCATTTTATTGCTAATCGATCATACTTGCGTGTATTTGCTAATAGTAAATAAGGCAAACAAGTTTTTGACAACGTTGCCAGGGAATTAAATTAAAAATTGTTGTAAATATTAATTTCAATCAAATTAGTCTTAATTTAAACATGTATATTTTTATTTATTTTTATTATTTTTTTCCCAGAGTAATGGCCTTATGAGAGGATGACCCAACCAAGTGTGGTAAGAATAATTGAGTTATTGCAAGCACAAGTTGCGTCGCTTTGAAGGAAAATTGACTCTATTGAGAGTCTGCCCATTTAGACTGCCTACTATCAGAAGCAATCTGACTACACCCTAATCTACTATCATCCGGGTTGGCAGAATCATCAGAGCTTTTTATGGAACAACAATAAAGATCATTTCTATACCCTAAGTCTATCATGCCTTTTAGAATTTTCGTATCAACATCCATTGCAACATGAGGAAACATTTATTTTGGAGGACCTTTTTTGTAAGACCCCGAATTTTATGAAATGAAAGTATTCAATTTTCTTATAATTATTATTTTATTTCGTAAATGGTTAAATTGATAAAAATTTAAAGTTAAGGGTGATATGTGAAAATTTTGCAAAGTAAGCGAGTGGTTATATAATATTCGATTGGTCGGGGAATATTCGTTTTAACAGGGAATATTCGTACGATGACACAATCATTGGTGGACCCCACAACGAAAGTATTGTCGTAGTTAAAAATGGCGTAATTATCTTTTATAAAATAACGGTGAAAGTGTTACAGTTAAAGCTGTTGAACTATCGGTAGTAAAAATCACGATGTCTGGCGTTGTTGCGTAGTAGCCTTGACGGTATTGATTATTGATGCTTACGTAAGAAGTCACTCAGTTATACTCAATTATTGTTACAGTAATTGCTGCATCATATCACTCATATTATTGATTCAATTGTTATCATAGTATCATCTATATAATATGTTATATTATTAAATCAATTAACCGGATAAATGAGCAAATAATTGTTATTAATTCACATGATTATAACTATTTGTTCAGATGTGTGTACTATTGATTCACATTCTTGTACTATTAGGGGAGGTGGTGCAAGATTGATAATACTTGTATGCTAAGTTAAAAATGGAGGTATAGTTGAAGGTACTATACTGTAATTCGTATTTTCACATGATTATAACTATTGATTCACATGATTGAACTATTGATTCACATTATTTACTATTAGGGAGGTGGTGCAAGTTTGATAATACTTGCGAGGGCTAAATTAAAAAAATGAAGAAAAGAGGAAGGTATTATATTTGTAATATTTTGAGCCCCAAAGCGTGCAATTATCGAAACTATATTTTCCTATAAATAGAAGCTCATTCTTCCTTCATTTCTCACCAATTCACTAAAGCTATAGAGCAATTATTATAGAGAGAAATTATAGAGAGAAAGAAGAAGAGAAGTCTGCTACTTCACTATTCTAGTATCCAGTTTTTTTTAAGGTAAGGGGTATTATTCTTTCGTATTCATGAAGAGAGTTATTTTCCTTCAATACTCGTAAGGGTTGATATTCCATTCTTTATTATTATGTTGGAATAACCTGTCTATGCGAAATACCGCATACATGGTGAAATTCTTCTGTTATTCCATTCTTTATTATTATGTTGGTATAACTCATGCATGCGGTCTATCGCATGTACAGTAAATTTCTGTTGTTATTCCATTCTTTATTATTACATTTGGAATATCACATGCATAATGCGGATTACGCATGACTGGTTTCATTCTTTATTATTACATTTGGAATATCACATGCATGCGGGTTACGGCATGCACTTTGGTTCCATTCTTTATTATTCATTGGAATAACTCATCATGCGGATTACGTGACGCTGGTGAATTCTTACGTTATTCCATTCTTTATTATTACGTTGGAATAACCTGTCTATGTGAATTACCGCACGTATGGTGAATGATCCTTCGTATCAATTCTTTATTAAATTGTGGAAATGATCTGTCTACGTGGATTATCGCATGACGGGTGAAAATCCATTTGCAGTTTCGTATATTCTATTATACTCGTATGAGATATCATTTCTTTTGTACTCGTCATGGAATATTGTTTTCTTTGGTATTTTTCTTTTACGAGTTACTATTCACGGGTTACTATTCACCCGGTTACTATTCACTCTAGTATTATTCACTCGGGTATTCGGGGCACTTTTTGTGTCGGAGTACTATTTACGAGTTACTATTCACATGTTACTATTCACCCAAATTACTATTCACCTGAATATTATTCACTCGGGTATTTGGGGTACTTTTCATGTCGGGGTACTATTTATGAGGTATTATTCCCGAAGTACTATTCACAGGGTACTATTTACCTGAAAAAAATATATTTCTTTTCTGTCCAAATTATTTTTGGTACATGAATATTATTCAAGAATTTTAATCCACAAAGCAGTATCATGTTGAAAATTTGGATATATTTAAAGTCTTTAATATTTATCCTTGATTTCGTTTGATTAATGCTTATATCATTGTCATCATCCTTATGCTTATATCATTGTCATCATCCTCATGCTTATATTATGATGAAAGTCATCTTTGGCTTACGTGCAAAGATGGACTGTTGATTATTAGTTTCTGATTGTATATCTTTTGCCTTACGTGCAAAGATGGACGATTGATTATTAGTTTTACGATTGTATATCTTTGGCTTACGTGCAAAAGATGGACCGTTGATTATTATTTTTACGATTGTATATCTTTGGCTTACGTGCAAAGATGGATCATTGATTATTAGTTTCTGATTTGTATATCTTTGGCTTACGTGAAAAGATGAACTCTTGATTGATGAGTATCTTTGGCTTATGTACATAGATGAACTGTTTATTGGTATGTTTATGACCAGGGATCATTCGGTATAATCATGACCCGTAATGTTATAGATGATGCGGTAAAAGTCCTCACTGGCCTGTAGTGCATTGATGGACAGTTATTGGTATGATTATAACCAGGGATTATTCGGTATAATCATGACCATTGATGATTACATGAATATCCTTGGCCATAGTGTAGGGATGATTCAATGATGTGGATTATTTATTAAGCTGAGTCTCAGCGATAAATTATTGATTATACACTTTTAATTCGTAAAAGATAGTAGATATCATGCTCTACTTAACTCTTCTTAAATACCGTTGTATGTCTTTGGCTTGTAGTGCAAAGATGAATTGTTAATGAATATCTTTGGCCGTAGTGCAAAGATAAATTTATTAGTATGATTATGAACAGGAATTGTAATTTGGTATAACCATGATTTTTGATGTTTCAGGTAAAGATAGGTGATAAAAATTATCTTCGTCCTAGGTGCAAAGTGGAATTTAGAATCACAATTATGATTACGAGTTATTCATATGATTGTGGACAAGAATTATTGATTGATGTTATAGGGATAAAACATAATTGGTGGACTTTTAACATGGAGAAGATAATAGACCTGATGGTCTATTTGACTCTTCTAATGGATTGCTCGTTCCACTGTAACTATGGTTGAAAAGTTTTATCATCTACCATATGTTCTAAATCTCTGATTTATTACTGATGAAGGCTATTGATGATGTAAATTATCTTTAGTCATGATATTCTTTACTGGGCTAGTTGTGCTCACCCTTTTTGCTTCACGATTTCTTTTGGGTAATAAGAGTGTTTCCAAGTCGAGCGGGGATAACAAGGGAATAGAACGGTGGTCTATAGCTATTGAGGTTCTCCCTAAAAAGTATGAAAATAATTTTGTTGAGAACTTTAGATAAGTGTGTCGTATTGTATACGTCATTTGATATTTAATTTTGGTGAACCGAATAGGGTGAGGTGAACCCAACTTTGAAAGGGTATTTTGCCACTATCATACAAGATGTCTAATGACATAAAAACCTTATGTTATCATAAAACAGGATTGTGCACATCCACTTACTGAGTATATCTACGAGCACTACCTATATGGTCTTGGAGTTTATTTGAAATATAATTTTCACTAGGAGACAACGGAGATAGTTATATGTCAAGAGAAGACTCGCCATTGGAAATAAGATGATACTAATCTTCTTGTTTTTGTTTGGGGACTTTTGGGTCAACCAAGGATAATTTTGTGGACATATGATATCTATAATAACCTAGACGTATGGCCTTACATGTACGAAGGTTTCCTTGAGTATTTTCCAAAGATTTTAATTTCTAAAACAATTATTGATTGTACCTTTATGTAAGGTACCATTGTAAGGTCTTGTGGTTAAGGCATCACGAGAGTTATATATATTTGTATTAAAACTCACAGGTTTTCTGTTGTCCTACTCTGCATGACAGTTCAACAGTTGTATAAACGAAGTTTATATTTGATTTTTATAGTGCGATATTTGGCGACTCAGAATGGGTGATGTATACCTATTTTGGGGTCGTCACAAATGGTATCAGAGCTTAGGATATAGTCACTGGCGGAGATATGAGTCTAGAACTAGGAGGGGATAGACAAGTAATACACTTCGCTAGTGTGTGACTTACCTAAGCCAAAATTTTTACTTGATAAATTAACAATTTGTGATATGTCAATTGACCTTTGTTTTAAAGATATATTCTAGAATGATATCCGAAATACAGGAGATGAGCAATGGAAAAATCATGATACAGAGGATATAACCGAGAAGGTACAATCTGAAAAGAAAGCAAGATATTCTCATCTCTTCGAATACCAGGTACGTACGTAAATTTCGAGGGCGAAATTTCATAAGGAGGGGAGATTGTAACACCCCAGATTTTATGAAATAAAAGTATTCAATTTCCTTATAATTATTATTTTATTTCGTAAATGGTTCAATTGATAAAAGTTTAAAGTTAAGGGTGATATATGAAAATTTTGCAAAGTAAGCAAGTGGTTATATAATATTCTATTGGTCGGGGAATATTTGTTTTAATAGGGAATATTCGTACAACGACATAATCATTGGTGGACCCTACAACAGAAGTATTGTTGTAGTTAGAAATGATGTAATTATCTTTTATAAAAATAACTTGCCGAATGTGTTCTGAATTTTAAAGCTGTTGAACTACCCGGTAGTAAAAAATCACGATGTCTGGCGTGGTTGCGTAGTAGCTACGATATTGATTATTGATGCTTACGTTAGAAGTCACTCGGTTATACTCAATTATTGCTACAGTAATTGCTACATCATATCTCTCATATTATTGATTCAATTGTTGTCACAGTATCATCTGTATAATATGTTATATTATTAAATCAATAATTGAGACGACAAAGTTATTCATATTATTATTTGCAATATTGACAATGTTTAGAAGTTCTGTCAAGGAGAGGGTTGGTCACCTAATTGCGCGCCAATAAGGAGAAATCCTTATTGGGAAGCCCTCTCTTTCCTTGGAATGACCTGGTTGTTAAATATTGTGAGTTATAATATTAATGATGAATAAGTTCGTGTTGATTAAAGATGAAATGGATAGTTCCATTGTGTTGGAATTATTAGTGCTAGTGAAAATCGACATTTATTTTGATAATAATCGATGTCTGGAGGTTATGTTGACCAATCGGGTAATTACCGAATAAATGAGCAATTAATTGCTATTAATTCACATGATTATAACTATTTATTCACATGTGTGTACTATTGATTCACATTCTTGTACTATTAAGGGAGGTGGTGCAAGATTGATAATACTTGTAGGACTAAATTAAAAATGAAGAAAAAGAGGAAGGCATTATATGTAATATTTTGAGCCCCAAAACGTGCAATTATCGAAACTATATTTTCTTATAAATAAAAGCTCATTCTTCCTTTATTTCTCACCAATTCACTAAAGCTATAGAGCAATTATTATAGAGAGAAATTATAGAGAGAAAGAAGAAGAGATCTGCGCTACCTCACTTTATTCCAAAGTATCCGGTTTTTTTCTAAGGTAAAGGGTATTATTCTTTCATATTCATGAAGAGAGTTATTTTCTTTCAATACTCGTAAGGGTTGTTATTCCATTCTTTATTATTATGTTGGAATAACACATCATGTAAAGTACCATATACATGGTGAAATTCTTACATTATTCCATTCTTTATTATTACATTGGAATAACACATGCATGCTTGATCTACTGCGTGCACAGTGAATTATGTTGTTATTCCATTCTTTATTATTCTATTGGAATATCATGTCTGTGCGGATTAAGCATGACCTGGTTCAATTCTTTATTATTCTATTGGAATATCACGTCTGCATCTTGGGTTACGCGTGACACAGTTCCATTTTTTATTATTCTATTGGAATAACACATGCATCATCATTGGATTACGACGCCTAAGTGAATTCTTCTGTTATTCCATTCTTTATTATTCTGTTGGAATAACTTGTCTATGTGGATTACCACATGCATGGTGAATGATCCTTCGTATCCATTCTTTATTAAATTATGGAAATGATCTATCTACGTGGATTACGGCATGGCGAGTGAAAATCCATTTGTAGTTTCGTATATTTTATTATACTCGTATGAGATATCATTTCTTTTGTACTCGTCATGGAATATCATTTTCTTTGGTATTTTTCTTTTACGAGTTACTATTCACCCAGTTACTATTCACTCTAGTATTATTCACTCGGGTATTCGGGACACTTTTCGTGTCATAGTACTGTTCACGGGTTACTATTCACCCAAATATTATTCACTCAGGTATTTGGGGTACTTTTCATGTCAAGGTACTATTCACGAGGTACTATTCCCGAAGTACTATTCACAGTGTACTTTTCACTGGGTACTATTTATCCACAAAAAATATATTTCTTTTTCTGTCCAAATTAATTTTGGTACATGAATATTATTCTTGAATTTTACTCCACAAAGCAGTATCATGTTGACAATTTGGATATTTTTAAACTCTGGATAAATTTAAAGTCTTTAATATTTATCCTTGATTTCGTTTGATTAATGTTTATATCATTGTCATCATCCTCATGCTTATATTATGATGAAAGTCATCTTTGGCTTACGTGCAAAGATGGGTTGTTTATTATTGGTTTTATAGTTGTATATCTTTGGCTTACGTGCAAAGATGGACTGTTGATTATTGGTTTTATAGTTGTATATCTTTAGCTTACGTGCAAAGATGGACCGTTGATTATTGGTTTTACAGTTGTATATATTTGGCTTTTGTGCAAGGATGGACTGTTGATTATTGGTTTTATAGTTGTATATCTTTGGCTTACGTGCAAAGATGAACTATTGATTGATGAGTATCTTTGGCTTATGTGCATAGATGAACTGTTTATTGGTATGATTATGACCAGGGATCATTCGGTATAATCATGACCCGTAATGTTATAGATGCTATGGTAAAAGTCCTTATTGGCCCGTAGTGCATTGATGGACAGTTATTGGTATGATTATAACCAGGGATTATTTGGTATAATCATGACCATTGATGATTACATGAATATCCTTGGCTTTAGTGCAGGGATGATTCGATGATGTGAATTATTTATTAAGCTGAGTCTCAGCGATAAAATATTTATTATACATTTTTAATTCGTAAAAGATAGTAGATATCATGCTCTACTTAACTCTTCTAAAATACAGTTGTATGTCTTTGGCCTGTAGTGCAAAGATGAATTGTTAATGAATACCTTTGGCCGTAGTGAAAAGATGAATTTATTAGTATGATTATGAGCCGAAATTATGATTTGGTATAACCATGATTTTTGATGTTTTAGGTAAAGATATGTGATGAAAATTATCTTCGTCCTAGGTGCGAAGAGGAATTTAGAATCACAATTATGATTACGAGTTATTCATATGATTGTGGACAAGAATTGTTGATTGATGTTACAAGGATAAAACATAATTGGTGGACTTTTAACATGGAGAAGATAATAGACCTAATGGTCTATTTAATTCTTCTAATGGATTGCTCGTTCTGCTGCAACTATGGTTGAAAATTTTTATCATCTACCATATTTTCTTAATCTCTAATTTATTACTGATGAAGGCTTTTGATGATGTAAATTATATTTAGTCATGATATTCTTTACTGGGCTAGTTGTGCTCACCCTTTTTGCTTCACAATTTCTTTTAGGTAATAAGAGTGTTCTTAGGGATTGAGGCCGGGATAATGAGGGGAATAGAGCGGTGGTCTATAGCTGTTGAGGTTCTCCCTAAATAGTATGGAAATAATTTTGTTGAGAACTTTAGATAAGTGTGTCGTATTGTATACGTCATTTTATATTTAATTTTTCTGAACCAAATAGGGTGAGGTGAACCCAACTTTGGAAGGGTATTTTGCCACTATCATACAAGATGTCTAATGACATATAACCTCTTGTTATCAGAAGACAGAGTTGTGCACATTCACTTACTGAGTATATCTACGAGCACTACCTATATGATCTTGGAGTTTATTTGAAATATAATTTTCACTTGGAGACAACGGAGATAGTTATATGTCAAGAGAAGACTCACCATTGGAAAGAAGATGATATTAATCTTCTTATTTTTCTTTGGGGAGTTTTGGGTCAACCAAGGATAATTCTGTGGACATATGATATCTATCATAACCTAGACGTATGGCCTCCCATGTACGAAGGTTTCCTTGAGTATTTTCCAAATATTTTAATTTTTAAAACAATTATTGACTGTACCTTTATGTAAGGAACCATTGTAAGGTCTTGTGGTCAAGGCACCACGAGAGTTATATATATTTGTATTAAAAGCGGCGGGTTTTTACATTGTCGTACTACTTACGACAGTTCAAGCGATTGTATAAACGAAGTTTATATTTGATTTTTATAGTGCGATATCTGGCGACTCAGAATGGGTGATGTATACCTATTTTGGGGGCGTCACAAATGGAATCAGAGCTTAGGGATATGGTCGCTGACAGAGATAAGAGTCTAGAACTAGGAGGGGAGAGACGAGTAATATACTTCGCTAGTGTGTGACTTACCTAAGCCGAAGTTTTTACTTGATAAGTTGATAATTTGTGATATGTCAATTGACCTTTGTTTTGAAGATATATTCTAGAATGATATCTGAAATACAGGAGATGAGTAATGGAAAAATCATGATACAGAGGATATAACTGAGAAGGTACAATCCGAAAAGAAAGCAAGGTATTCTCATCTCTTTGAATACTAGGTACGTACGTAAATTTCGAGGGCGAAATTTCATAAGGAGGGGAGATTGTAAGACCCTAAATTTTATGAAATGAAAGTATTCAATTTTCTTATAATTATTATTTTATTTCGTAAATGGTTAAGTTGATAAAAGTTTAAAGTTAAGGGTGATATGTGAAAATTTTTCAAAGTAAGCAAGTGGTTATATAATATTCGATTGGTCAGGGAATATTCGTTTTAACAGTGAATATTCGTACGACGACACAATCATTGGTGGACCCCCACAACGGAAGTATTTTAAGTAGTTAGAAAGCAGCGTAATTATCTTTTTATAAAATAACTTGGTGAAAGTGTTACAGATTAAAAGCTGTTGAACTACACGGTAGTAAAAGTAAAATGCGATGTCTGGCGTAGTTGCGTAGTAGACAATTTGTAAAACCCCAATTTTTTTTAATAAAGAAGATTTTTCTATAAATATCATTTTTGAATATTATGGAATGAATTTGATAAAATATTATAGTTATGGGTAATATTTATAAATTTTGCAAAGTACGCAAGTTGTTATATAATATTCGATTGGTCGGGGAATATTCGTTTTAATAGGAAATATTCGTACAACGACACAATCATTGGTGGACCCTACAACGGAATTATTGTCGGATTGAGAAAACAACAAAAATATTTTATGAAAATAACGGCGGAAATTTTACCGTTAACTATTGAAACACCCGGTGTTAAAAGTACAGTAATACGTGTGGTTGCATAGTAGCACACGGTATTGAGTATTGATACTTACGTGGGAAGTCACTCAGTTTTGTTCAATTATTGCTACAGTAATTGCTGCGTCATATCTCTCATATTATTGATTCAATTATTGTCGATATTTTTTATATTATTAAATCAATAATTGAGATTACAGAGTTATTAATATTATTATTTGCAATATTGACAATGTCTAGAAATTCTGTCAAGGAGAGGTTTGGTCACCTAATTGAGCGCCAATAGGTAGAAATCCTTATTGGAAATCCCCCTCTTTCCTGTGAATGACCTGGTTGTTAAATATTGCGAATTATAATAATAATGATAAATGTTGTTAAAAATATTGAGGTAATTTTTATGAAGTATTTATGGACCCTCATTTACCCATTTTTCAAAAATATCGGTAAAAAGTTAATATAAGAGGTGGGGGCCTAGAGTGGGACCCACATTTAAAAGAAAAGTCAGGGTGGGGGAAAGGGAAATGGAATGGTCTGGAGGGAGTTGTATATAATATACATATATATAGATATTCATGTGTTAATATATATATATATATATATATATATATATATATAATTTGTTATATTATATTATATATATATATACGATGATTAAGGAGGGATGTACTTTTTATATATATATATATATATATATATATATATATAAATGATGATAATGGACTTTGGTGGAGGAAAAAGAAGAAGCTAATTAAAATGTATGGCACGGGTTGAGTGCTAATATATATATATATATATATATATATATATATATATATATATATTCTTTTAAGGGAGAGACCTTGAATAAAAAGATCAGAATCTTTGGTGCCTGATGATTCAGGTTCATCGTGACTTTCATCACTAGAAGAGGAATCATGAACTTGAAGGTTTGATTTTTTATCATCAATCTCTTTCCTTAGATTGGAAATATCTACTTTTAAGTTAGAAATTTCCTTCTTGAGTTTATTAACTTCTTGATTTAATTCAGGGAGGGTGATTTCCTTAACAGGAGACTTAAACCTCTCAAGTGTTTTATTAAAACTGAAAATGGGTTTTTCTTTGGCTCTAAGAACCTTATCAGTAACTTTCTTATCTTTAGTTAATAAATCCTTCAATTGATTCATATACTGAGTTTTTAAACTGGGGTCAGTAATTTTACTAATTAAATCAATTAACAAAGAGCTTTCTTCTTCTTCTTTGGTAATTACATTAATTCTTTTGCAACAGTTATTATTGTAATTTTCAGTACATATGATGACTTCATTATCACTATTTGACTCATCACTACTGGTGTTATTACTAGAAGATTCTGGGATGTCTGAAACTTCTTCATTACTACTGTTATTTTAAATTCTCATTAATTCTAATAATTGTTCTGTGTCTTCGGCTGAGATCTTTAATTGAGCTAGTTTTTGCTTAACTCTACACTCACTCTTGTAGTGTCCTTTCTGTCCACAATTGTGACAGATAATTTTACTCTTGTCAAATTTCTTTGATTTTTTAGTTGATTTACGTGTTGACTTAGGTTTCTTATAATAAGAATCTTGATTATTATTTTTATTATTCTTATCTTGATTATATCTCTTTTTATGACGTTTATGACTTTTCTGTCGGGACTCAATATGCTTACGCTGTGCGTTCTTCTAGAGGGAGCAACAGGGGGTAAACCATATTGTTCACAGAAAGTGCCTAACTCGTATTTAGCTTTATTTTTATCTTTACCGGCTTGTTTGGCTAATTTAAAGTCAATACACATTTTTAATCCTATTTTTTGAATATAACTTATGATATCGCCGTAGGTTAAATTATCATAATCTATATATCCTAAACTTTTACTTAATTCTTCTCTAACTTTATGTGCAAATAAAGAAGGTAAACCATTAACGAATTTTTCTTTCCAAAATGGTTTATTACTATCAGTGCGCATCACAACTCGAGAAGTAAAAACATCTTTGTACCATCTAAAATCACTTAGCGTGGGATAAGTAAGGTTACTAAGTTGATCATGGATTCTTCAGTGATGTTACTGGGAGTTCCAACAAAATTTTTAATAATGGTTAAAATTAAAGTATTAACTCCATCAGGTGAACCGATGCCAGCTTCTTCATCAAAGATAGGATTGCCGTCATCATCACTTTGGATAGCATGAACTATTGATACTCTAATATCTTCGATGAGATGTTTTTCCCACCAAGATATGAGAATACCAGTAAATCCACTAGCTATTAATTCAACAATGTCTAGCTGGGACAGGTTGTTGAATTTAGTGATATAGCTATTAGCTACCATAGACATATGATTTAATTTATTAAGAATTTCCTGTTCACTAAATCCATCAATATTCCATTCATATATTTTATTAGACGAAACAAAAAATTGTTTATCTGGGGCGGAAGAGGTTTATGAGAAGAGAAGAATAAGAGAGCGCATACAAACTCAATTAAATTACTAAATAAAAATAATTTTATTGATGATTACTCAAACTATTTACAAGTGTGAGAAATAAAATGACTTATTGGTTTACTAAAACAAGAACATTAGAAGA